>JAHCLQ010000909.1:0-600000 GCA_023678885.1 Pogostemon cablin | reverse complement strand
CACTACAACCATACCGATAGAGAGTCCACGTCTATCTCAGTTGTGAGCATCTGTTTATACTTTTTAAGGAAATCGATAATATGATCTTCTGCGTGTTGTCGCACAACATATTATCTACAGTATAAAGTAAATGGACTATTGCATCATGCATATAAAATAAATTATAAGATGCAATCATTTGATCATATGATTCTCATTTCAAATATTGTTATAACATTGTTCATACTAAAGCTAGACTTTTAGTATACAATCCAACATTCAACTTATACTGACTTATAGAAGAACTTGATCTCTGTTATTAGAAAGTTAGTGCTCTTAATCCCTATACAATAACCTTGACACGTAGGGCAGTATGTATTTCGTCTTTAAGGAATCGAGAATAATATGGCATCTCCATAATTGCCTCTGAAAAAGGGATGTTCAAGCTTATCTTGTTCATTATCTCTGAAAACTTCTTGAACTTCTCTTCCAATCACTTCTTCACTAGCTTGTAGGGAAACGGTGGAGGTATCTTTATTTTGGGAATCCCCCATTCATCACGATCAACCTTCTCAGCTTTCTCCTTTTCGGCTCTTAATCGCTTAGCTCTTTCCCATTTTTTCTCAGCTATTATATCTGTACTTTGCTCATTCCGTACCACTGGAGTTACATCGACATCAAAAGGAAAATCAGGTGCATCAATAAAAACATCTTGGCGAGGTTCGACCATTGTTCGACCTGTTTGAGAGGTTGAACCAGGTTTGTATTGGTCGAACCTCTCTCCTGGAAGACTGATCTCATTCTGCTCTTGAGGTTCGACTTGGGTTCGACCAACATTGGAGGTCGAACAATTGCCCCCGAGGTCGAACAGTTCCACTGTATAGTTTCTATCCTCCGGTTCGACCTGGGTTCGACCTGATGGGTTGGTCGAATAATTTCGATCATGGTCGAACCGTTCCTGCGATAAAACAGAGTGCTCTTGCTGATGAGGTTCGACCATGGTTCGACCTGTATGCCAGGTCGAACCCTCTGAGTGTTGGTCGAACCGTTCCTGCGACAAAACAGAGTGCTCTTGCTGATGAGGTTCGATCATGGTTCGACCTGTATGCCAGGTCGAACCCTCTAAGTGTTGGTCGAACGGAGGCTTAGAAAATTCCAACTTTGATTCCGGCCTCATCGGTCCCTCGTACTGCATTCCCGATCTCAGTGTGATGGCATTACACGACTTCGGATTCTCTATACTCTGAGACGGAAACTTCCCTTTGCCTATAGATTGAGTCAATGTGTTCACATTCTCTGCAATTGTACCCATCAACAACGTGAGATCTTTCACTTGAGTGGACAAATCTCTGTGGTGATCATCAATCTTTTTCTCAAGTTTGGCCTCAAGGCGGTTCACTCTTTCATCATTCTTTACCATGTACCTGTTCACAGTATCCTCAAAACCAGGCTTCCCTTCTTCCACCTTTTCTCCCGGATCAACACCCATCGGAAGCTGCACTGCATTGTTCGTATTGCTCCATGAAAATTCGGGCCTCCTTGGTTGCTGTTGATAACTACCAGAGGAACCACGATTGTTAAAGTTTCCTCGATAGTTCCCTTGGTAATTCCGGTTTCCTTGACTTGGGTACCTCGTTCCTTGAATACTTTGACCCATGGCATAATTTGCTTCCTCCAATTCTTCTTGGATGGTTCCATTATTCATCATCTCTTGCTGCATGATTGGCACTCGTTGAGATATCTCGCTGATCTGCTTCTGTTGAGACTCAAGTAGCTTGTTGATATTGGACAAGCTCGAAACGATCTTATCCTCTCTCTTTGTTTTCACCATTGCTTGTTCTACCTGAGCTACCTTTCCAAGGACATATGTACATCTAACTCTATCAGTAGGCCAATCCCTCGAATTCATCGATATGTCTTCAAATAATTTCTCGGCCTCAACAGATGACTTTGTAAGCAATGCTCCATTAGAAGAAGCATCAAGTAACACTCTTGATTCACAGTCCAATCCATTATAGAATATACTGATATATTGGGCTTTAGATAACCCATGTTGAGGGCACTTCCTGAGCATGTCCTTGAATCTATCCCACGCTTCATGAAATTTCTCACCTCCACTGATAGCAAATTGGTTAATATCTTGCTTCATCTTAAACACCTTCGAAGGTGGCATATACCTTTCCAAGAACCTTAACTTCAATTGCTCCCACGTGGTGCACTCAGCTGCATTAATAGTATCGTACCAATCCCTCGCCTTTTCAGTAAGCGAGAATTTGAACAAAAGGATCTTCCTAGCATCTTCATGTTCTCCTACGTCTTTTTGAGTACTTGCATAACTCACGAACTTGTTCAGATGCTGCTGCGGATCCTCAAAAGACCCTCCTGAAAAGGAGTTTCTTTCAATCATGCTAATAAGAGCGGGATAAAGATCGAAAGCTGTGTTAGTTCCCCTTGCTCCTAAAAGCTCATAATTTCCAGCCCCATTATTTCTGAAAACCTCTCGGATGGCTAGATTATCCGGATTCGCTGCCATGTTGACTGTTCCTACTTCCAAATTAACTTCAGTTGTAGCCTCAATCGTCTGCGAAATCTGCTCGTCAACCTTGACTCCAAAATTCAGAGCTTCAGTTGGGTCAATTGTCTTTGCCTTGCTCTTATTCTTCTTCTTCCTTCTTGATGATGCTCCAATCTCAGGATTATACAGTTCAAGATTACCTTTGTTTGATCTTGTGAGCATACACCTAAAACGAATAAGAAAGAAAACAACAAAACAAGGTAAATAGTCCTAATAAACTAGAAATAATACAAAAAAGATATTTTACGCCGTCCCCGGCAATGGCGCCAAGAACTTGATAGGGGTTTTCTCAACACACAAATTAATCCTCAAGTATAAGGATATCAATTGTAGTCGCGAAGATGACCAAGTTACAATATCGAACCCACGGGACGGTTAAATATTAATTTTGTTATATTCTAGTATACTTTAGACTATGTTTGGTAATTGTAAAGATTTAAGGAATAATAACTTCTAATCGAAATAGCAAAATAAAATAGTAAGAGTAGAGAAAAGTGAGTTGTGATCAAGAAGAATAGTAGGTAGTTCGTCGGGTCATCCAGTTTCACTAGCAATTCGTATTTTCATGTGATGGTGTCCGACTCTGCCCTGTGGTTTGTGGACGCATCACTAGACCATGCAAGTTTACTCTATAGACACAAGTAAATATGCGCTTGACACGTGTGAATAATCTCGGAGCAAGAGATATACTTCACCCCCCTTTCTAGGTACTATCATAATCAATTATCTTCTACGTCTAGAATCTAACCCAATTTGATCTCCCTTTTTAGGTACTATAAAGTTATACTCTTCATCCTATTCATCAACCCAAATTTAATTCAATTAATGAATATTCATATAAGACGATTCTAATAAGACTTCGGAATCCCTTCACTTAGAATTATAACAATAAACCCTGCTCAGTAGTGAACGCACTCAACCAATAACCATGTTATGTATTTAGACTCTACACAACGATCATTGATGCACAAAACGACTATGAGTATGGATTAAATATGCAATCTTATATAAAACAAACCACAGGTAGTGTTGTACGGAGTTTTACACACGAAATATGAATTACATCATGAAACTTTCATAACCCTAGAACTACCAAGGTGGTTCTAGCCCATAATTGATCTAGGAACAATCATGGTTAGATTGATCATTCTTACTTGAACCTTCAGCGAACTTCTGTCACAGCCCTCCGGATGGATCACCACCTCTACTCTTGTCTCTCTTATGATTGATGATCAAAAGCTCTCTTTTTTCTCTGTATGAGCCTCCTTTTATACTTGTAATCACGTCTCTAGGGCTTGGAATGGGCTTTCTAAGTGATCTCACGTGTTTCGGCCTCGAAAATCCGGATAAGATAAGTTCTCGCACGTAGGTTCTGTTGGATTGTATACTAAAAGTCTAGCTTTAGTATGAACAATGTCATAACAATATTTGAAATGAGAATCATTGATCAAATGATTGCATCTTATAAATTTATTTTATATGCATGATGCAATAGTCTATTTACTTTATACTGTAGATAATATGTTGTGCGACAACACGCAGAAGATCATATTATCGATTTCCTTATAAAGTATAAACAGATGCTCACAACTGAGATAGACGGGGACTCTCTATCGGTATGGTTGTAGTGTGGTTTGGTATTAGCTTGTCTTGGCTATAGAATCACATTAGTGCACTTGTGTGTATTGAGCAGGACCGCTTGAGATCGTTCGACTTATACTGACTTATAGAAGAACTTGATCTCTGTTATTATGGAAGTTCGTGCTCTTAATCCCTATACAATAACCTCGACACGTAGGGCAGTATGTATTTCTTTGATTCATCAATGGGTGAGATTTATAAGTATTAAATCAATATACTCGGTGAGTTGGGAAGTAGTGCTGTCTCTATGGTGTGCTGTTGATTGTAGAAGGAATCCATGTCCGTCATAGGTTGATGATGTCCCCTTGAGGAGCTCATAAGGTTTATCATGTAAATCTTGCAAGTGGATTAATTTCCGGCATGATAAAAAGGTTGAGTGGTACTACTCTTGGATGAGATATTAATTAATTTGAGTTGTCAGTAACTTAATTAATTAATGGACATTGTATATCTTAAACATGGGGAGACTGTCGGGCTTATAATAAGAAGGAGCCCATAACATAATTTTGGGATTGGACGGGTAGTGCAGTAATAATATTTTAGTGGACTATATTATTATTATTGGATTTAATTAAAAGCTTTGGGCTAAGCTTGGTTAATTAAATTCAATTGAGGCCCAGCCCAATTTTTCCTCCTGGTCCCTGCTATAGCCCAACTATATAAGTCATCTCAGCTCCTGTTAACCCTAAGTCAGTGCCTCATTTGACAGTTAGAAAGAACAGGAGCAGATTGAGAGAATCCTGCGGATTGTTGCCCACATAATAGCAGGATTCGACTTGGGACATACAGCAGAAGATTGAGAGGTGGTTCTCTGCAGATCATCCTCTACACCAACCCAGAAGTACGGTAAATATTATTTTTGCTTCCGCTGATTTGTTTAACTGTTTATCCTAACGATCACGTCGAACCGCACGATCCAATTGCCAATAATTGGTATCAGAGCGTTGGTTTAGTGGTGAAACGTGAATCGTTAGGTTGGGATTTTTGTGATTATTTGATTAATTGATCTAATCTGTATTAATTGCATGATTATTGATGATCTGTATGAATGTGATTATGTGATTGAAGTTTTATCTTTGTAATCGCATATTACTTTATGATCTGTTGTTGTATCTCTTTGATTGTATACACTGTTCACGATTACACTGGACATTCATACACACATCATATACGTCTGTCTGTCGTCAACTGTATACTTTATATCACACACTCTCACCCTGCACGGTGGGTAAGCATCCGATGAGGCGGTGGCGTCTGACCGGCGCTGACAATCGACGGCTGGTGGCTTCGGCCGGACCACTTCTGTCACGGTGGCACTGGAAAGGCGAGAGGCTTCGACTGGATCATTTTCTATGGCATATCGTACAACTGACGGCGGCGAGTGGTGATTCGAAATCGATGCGGCGGCGACGACTTCACTGCGAGGCATGTCTGGGCAACACGTCGGCGTGACCTGGAGTCTCACGGACTGACGACGGCGCTGAAGGTAACGCGGGACTGACCGGTGCTGACCTTCGACTGGCAGGTGGTGTTCCGAGTCAGGACCCGGGCAAATCCGACTCGATTCCAGTCGAGTTGGAAAAAATCGGCCATGCGCGATAGACCTATGGAGGTTCTGATCGGGCCTATTAAACTTACCGGAGCGGGATTTGGTTGAGTTCTTCTACCGATCAAGTCCTGCAGATTCTGGGAAGGGCCTGAAGGGCTTCTGGTCAGAGTCAAAGGCGGCTTTTGGTGAAATCGTGGCGGCTCTGGCGGAGCTGACGAAGCTAGTGCGGGCGGATCCCGATCGTCGGCGATTGTGGATGGCTGCAGGTGCGGCAGGCTGCATGTGCGGCCGATCCCAGTCGGTCACCGGTTGGCTATCGGCGAGAGACTGGTTGGCTCTGGGCACGGTGCCGGTTGGCTGTCGGCGTGAGGCCGTTTGGCTGTGGGGGCGGCCACCGGGAGGAGAAGGCTGGTGTCAATTGGCGTGTGGCTCGGTCGCCGGCGGCTGTCGATTGGTGGCGTGTGTGTCGCAGCATTCCATGGCTGCTGGCGGCTGGAGGACTGACGGCGCGACTCCGGTGGCTGACGACTAGATTGCCGGGAGCTGCCGTCTGGTGGTTGTCCGGGGCAGCAGGGGAATGAACGCGAGATTGCGGCTGGAGAGCAGTAGGGCTCCATTCAATTGGTTTTGGGCTGCTGGGCCCAAATGTTTGTTTAGGTTTGGGCCAAGTTTTCTTGGGCTGCTGGGCCGTACATGTTTTGGATTAAAGGGCCCAATTCAGTAATATATTAGGGGCTGCTCATTTATTTAATTTGTTTTTGGGCTTTTGGGCCCAAATTTTAATTAAATGGTAATGGGCTGCTGGGCCAATATTAAATTGCTGTTAATAGAAGCATGTCTTAGTTGTATATTTTATTATGGAATATTATATGCATGTTAAAAACCCTCGGTAATTAAATAACTAAGTGGGATAGGGGATTGGTAATAAATTCCCGCGGCCTCCATTATTGGTTTGTTAGCAATGTGAATAAACTTGCGCGTCAGCATTAGAGCCTTCCTCCCCATCGGATGAGTTTATTCATGGATTGCTGGAACAGACTTCATTAAATAATTACGTTTGTAATGTGATGCATATGAACTTGCGCGTTGGCTTAGACCTTCCTCCCTATCGGATGAGTTTATATGCGGTTCACTGGTACAAACTTGTAATTGATGACTGTAGGAAGTTATCCGAGTGCGTGTGTACTTCTCTATCTGTAAGGCACACAAGCTTGGGCCGCGGACTTGGGGTAAAATAATGGTGTACACTTAGATGTAAATAATAAGTATCCTCCCCATCGGAGTCACTGCTTTTATTTGCATGGCTAAAGAGGAACCGACTATTAATTATTTTGTCATAAAGTTAGGTTGACAAATGAAATTAATGGGTAAAACCTTCTCTTGTAAATGTTCGGGTTTGTAAACGTCCACACTATCGTGGCTTGCAGACTCACGGTGCTTGAGATGTCGGTGAATTTTATTTTATATTATTTTGAGGGAATCAATATAAAAGAATAAAATTCGAAGATTTGATCGGTAAATTTATTTGTGATTCTCTGAATTTTGAATGCTTTTATTTCACTAATTGTTAACTAAAAGACATTACATTTACTTGTTCAAATTAAATGATTAGAAAGAACCTTGGTTTTGATAATTACTGCTTAAGAAAATACATGTGTATTCTCACAAAGGACGTCTCATGATGCCTATTAAAGTCTCTAGTGAAGAGATGAGAGGTTCATAGAAATATGATGGTCTCATGTAACTCTTCGGATACTTGAGTAAATTAAAAGGCAGAAGATCATGGTTCAATTGATGAATGAATTGGAAAAGCTGGAATAGAAATTGAAAGGGAAACCTAAATCAATTTATTCTTCACAATTTGCCTGGATGTTTTGAGCAAGTTCTACCTGAAATACGAGAGATTGTATATGGTGGGAAACTTCTAACAAAACATGTGGCAAAAGAAAGCCATTTTTCATCATGATGTGAACAAGTTTAATATCTTATTTACTAATGGTTTAAACATGATTAGTGATGGCATCTACTGACTCGAAGTATGTAGATACTGGAATCACTAAATGTTTATCACTAAGTAAGAATAAGATTTTTAATAACATGGGTAAAACTATAAAGGTAGTGGCTATTGCAGTGGGAGTTGTTTATTTATCTCATGATAAGAATAAACGATTGATTATGAGAAATTATCTTTTCGTACGTTTCATAGAAAGAATTTAATTTCAGTTTCTATGCATTAACGGATGGACACTTCATTTCATTTAAATGACATGGTCATAGTAATGAGGAATGAGGCTATAATCCGATAAAGTACGTTGGTGGATAAAAAGTATACTCTTGAATCATGTACATTCCACAGATGCAATAAATAGTAATTAAATAATGCATCTTCTAATATGAGTAAGAGAAAGGAACCTTCGGAGATGAACTAAACATACATTTGGCGTCTATGACTAATTCATTTTACTTGAGTAGGATTCAAAAGTTGATAGCCGATAGACCGTAAGGTTTATCTGAAGTGGAAACTATCGGACTTGCGAGTCCTGCTTGGAAGTAAAAATGATTAACTGCCTTTTCAAGGCTGTGGGGTGTAGAGCCAAAGATATATATGTTGGAATTAGTTCATTCTGATTCAAGCGAACCTAACAATATCCAGGCGAGAGGTGGTTATGAATATTCAAAGATTATTCTGGGAACCGATATATTTATTTGATGTACTGCATGTCTAAGTTCTTGGATTAATTCAAGAATTGTAAGGCTGGTACAGTGAGCGTCATGGAAAATATATCATATCATTACGATTCAATCGTGATGATGAAGACCTCTTAGGATAGTTAGGAACTAATAATCAGAAGTTGAGATTAAATCTCAAATTGACTACACTGGGCATGCCCCAGCTGAATGGTGTGGTGAGTAGAAGGGATAAGGCTCTTATGGTTATGATTAGATAGATGATGAATTATTTGGAATAATTAAATTCATTTTATGGATATACCCTAGATACAGTAATTCGTGAAACATTTGTCTGTATATGGGATATCCTAGAAAAATGGAGGGTGATTTATTTAGTCCAAAAGATCGAAGGGTGATTGTCAACACAAACACTAGATTTTTGGAAAAGGACTATGTAATAAATCACAAGCCCATGTATAAGTTGTTCTAAAGGAAGTGAGAGGAAAACACTAAGTATAAGTACCAAGTGTACAAGAGGATATACCACAAGGTAAACTGCAACGCGTGTCACGTCTGATACACAATTACATGTAGTGCCTTATCGTAGTGGGAGGGTTGTATGACAACCCATAAATATATGTTTTGGGAGAGTCGTGAGACTTGGTCCCTAGTAAACATGGTATTGTCCCACGAATACGACGTAGCACTACAAGATTAAAATGCGAAATCTTAGTAAGTTGCAATGTATGTTGAAATAGAATCTACGGATTCTAAATTAAGTCTGGAGCTTGAAGGATCACTAAAATGGTGTAAAAGCCATTGCAAGTGGTCAAAGGAAATAAAAGAGGATCATACAGAAAGGTGAAAATCTTGGAAGCAAAGCTTGTTGCGAAAAATGTACTCAGAAAGAAATGGTTCGATTATGAGGAAACATGTTCGCTGGTAGCTATGCTTATGTTCATCCGGATTCTTTTATTTATTGCTGCTATGAGTAACAACAAATAGATGTCAAGACAGCTTTTCTGATTGGAAGTCTTGAGGAAAACATCTATGTGGAGCGACCAGAGTGATTCATTGCAAAGTACTAATAGCATTTTGATAGTAAGCTTAAAAGTGTCCAGCGATGGACTAAAGCAAGCTTTAAGATCGTGAAGCATCTGTTTTGATTAGGTAATCCAGTGGCATGGATTTAAATCAATGAGCGGATGAGTCTTGTGTGTTGTAAAGAGTGACGGAAACGTGGTGGTATTTCTTGGACTATATGTAGATAGTATCTTGCCCATTGGAGACAATGAAAGAGTATTATTGGGCATATGGGTATGGTAAATAAAGCGATAGAGATGAAGGACTTAAGAAAGGCAAAATATATCCTTTTGATCACGGTAATACGGATCACAAGAAAGGATGTTATGCTTATCTCAAGTTTCATAAAATGATACAGTCCATACTCATTTAGCATATAAATTTATCTAAGTGATTGTGTCTTTGAGACACAAGAAGAAGATAAAAAGGATGAAAGCGGTTCCTTATGCTTCGGCGAATAAGGAAGCTTAATCTAAGGAATGCTAGGAATGATGTTGGATATTTGTTTTGCTGGATGCATGAACAGTGGGTATCAACGTAACCCAGAACAAGAATCATGAACTGTGGTAAGACATATATAAAGTGCCTAAGAAGGACTGGAAATTATATGTGGACTTACTGGACAGATTCACTACTTCTTGTGGATTACGTAGATTCGGATTTTTAGTCAGATTGGACTGTAGTAAATTCTCCTCAAAGGTTATGTGTTTAATCTTAGGAAGTAGAGTCATAATGTGGAGGAGTGTTATATAGAAATATATTTCAAACTCCGGACTCCATCATGAAAAGATGATAAATTGGAGCCTATGAGGCAGCCAAAGTATCTATATGACTCTAGAGACTTCATCATGGACTTTGAAGAGTTTCTAAGTTTGGCCAAGGTAATCACAATTTACATTGATGATATTGGTGCAGTTGCAAACTTGAAGAAATCACAAGTCCATAAGGCAATTAAACACATGGAGCACGAGTACTACCTGTTACGAGAAATCGTATGATGAGGGGAAGGTTGTTGTTGCCTAGATTGCATCGGATGATGACTTAGTAAACCATTTACAAGGAACTTAAGGCGAGAGCTTTTAATGGTCGCGTAGTGGGAGTAGGAATCAGATGTATGGCAGAAGACATGACAACATAGTCTTTTAGTATAAGTGGGAGATTGTTGGATTGTATACTAAAAGTCTAGCTTTAGTATGAACAATGTCATAACAATATTTGAAATGAGAATCATTGATCAAATGATTGCATCTTATAAATTTATTTTATATGCATGATGCAATAGTCCATTTACTTTATACTGTAGATAATATGTTGTGCGACAACACGCAGAAGATCATATTATCGGTTTCCTTATAAAGTATAAACAGATACTCACAACTGAGATAGACGGGGACTCTCTATCGGTATGGTTGTAGTGTGGTTTGGTATTAGCTTGTCTTGGCTATAGAATCACATTAGTGCACTTGTGTGTATTGAGCAGGACCGCTTGAGATCGTTCGACTTATACTGACTTATAGAAGAACTTGATCTCTGTTATTATGGAAGTTCGTGCTCTTAATCCCTATACAATAACCTCGACACGTAGGGCAGTATGTATTTCTTTGATTCATCAATGGGTGAGATTTATAAGTATTAAATCAATATACTCGATGAGTTGGGAAGTAGTGCTGTCTCTATGGTGTGCTGTTGATTGTAGAAGGAATCCATGTCCGTCATAGGTTGATGATGTCCCCTTGAGGAGCTCATAAGGTTTATCATGTAAATCTTGCAAGTGGATTAATTTCCGGCATGATAAAAAGGTTGAGTGGTACTACTCTTGGATGAGATATTAATTAATTTGAGTTGTCAGTAACTTAATTAATTAATGGACATTGTATATCTTAAACATGGGGAGACTGTCGGGCTTATAATAAGAAGGAGCCCAGAACATAATTTTGGCATTGGACGGGTAGTGCAGTAATAATATTTAAGTGGACTATATTATTATTATTGGATTTAATTAAAAGCTTTGGGCTAAGCTTGGTTAATTAAATTCAATTGAGGCCTAGCCCAATTTCTCCTCCTGGTCCCTGCTGTAGCCCAACTATATAAGTCATCTCAGCTCCTGTTAACCCTAAGTCAGTGCCTCATTTGACAGTTAGAAAGAACAGGAGCAGATTGAGAGAATCCTGCGGATTGTTGCCCACACAACAGCAGGATTCGACTTGGGACATACAGCAGAAGATTGAGAGGTGGTTCTCTGCAGATCATCCTCTACACCAACCCAGAAGTACGGTAAACATTATTTTTGCTTCCGCTGATTTGTTTAACTGTTTATCCTAACGATCACGTTGAACCGCACGATCTAATTGCCAACAAGTTCGACCTCGTTTAACAGGTCGAACAACTGGCCACAGGTCGAACCCCAAGTCGAACCCCGCTACTGGAAGAATTCTGCACTGGTTCGACCTCTTGAACTGGTCAAACAACTCCGGACTTGGTCGAACCCCAGGTCGAACCTCATTACTGGATAATTCCCGCTCCCTATTCAACCAACTGGCAAGTCAAACTCAAATGTTGTGGTCGAATCCTCTTTTCTGTGAACAGGTTCGACCATGGTTCGACCTGATGGACAGGTCGAACCACTTGAGTCGTGGTCGAACCTTCTTCTGTAAGCTCAGTAATGCTGGTTCGACCTGCTGGAGAGGTCGAACCCTCCTCCAACCAGGTCGAACCCTCCTATTTCTCGGGCGGTTCGCATGGCTTCGACTCCGTCTCTTCGATTCTTGGCACTTTCACTCCATTTTTGCTAAGAAAACCACTCAAATAGCTCCACTAACACCTGATTCATGCTAATTCACAATATATATAGGTTTTCCATCTATTTCCACATCAAAACTCTCCAAAACTAGCACAAAACATAGTGCCAAACTTGTGAATTTACACACTCATCAACAGGTCGAACCCAGGTCGAACCTCAAATTCAACAAGAGAACAGTCGTCCAGAAGAGCGGTTCGACCATTACGTGCCTGGTTCGACCTGTTCCACAGGTCGAACCCATCCAGAAGTTGTCTGTTGATACTCCGAACACTCTCGATGATGTTGATGCTACTCCAGTGGTTCAGAATGAACAAAGTATAGAGATAATAGCTGAGAAAAAGTTGGAGAGAGCCAAGCGATTGAGAGCTGAAAAGGAGAAAGCGGAGAAGGTTGATCGTGATGAATGGGGAATTCCCAAAACAAAGATACCTCCGCCATTTCCTTACAAGCTTGTGAAGAAGGGATTGGAAGAGAAGTTTAAGAAGTTTTCAGAGATAATGAACAAGATAAGATTGAGCATTCCTTTCTCAGAGACAATCATGGAGATGCCGTACTATGCCCGATTTCTTAAAGACATATTGTTGAAGAAGCGGAGCTTAACCAAAATTGAAACTGTGAATTTATCTGAGAATTGCAGCTCAATCATTCAAAGGAAGCTGCTGCAAAAGATGAAGGATCCGAGGAGCTTCACTATTCTATGTGAGATCGGAAAGGGGCCGGGACGGCGAGCTTTGTGCGATCTAGGGGCAAGCATCAATTTGATGCCATTGTCCATCTTTCAGAGGCTTGGTTTGGGGGAGTTGACCCCTACAACAGTGGTTCTCCAATTGGCGGACAGGTCAATGACGTTTCCAAAAGGTATAATTGAAGACGTTCTCGTCAAAGTGGAGAAGCTAGTCTTTCCTGTGGACTTTCATGTGCTAGAGATGGAAGAAGACAAAGATAATATCCCTTTAATCTTGGGGAGACCTTTCCTTGCTACTGCTGGAGCTATGATTGATGTTCAAAAAGGAGAGCTTAGATTGTGGATGGACAATGAAGAAGTTCTTTTCAACTTGGACAAAGCAATGAAGATGCCCATGGAGTCGCAGTGTTATAGTATTGACGTGGTGGAGGAGATTGTGAAGGAGGATATGTCTCTAATCCTGTCAAAGGATCCTCTTGAGACATGTTTGATGGAGTCTTTTACTTATCCCACTACGGAGCTTGATGGACTCTCCAACGAGGTATGTATTGAATTTCTTGAAAACTTACTTGCTTTGGGTGATGCTAGGTATGAATTGGAAAAAACTAAGGTGGAAGAAGTCAAGTGGACTAGGAAGTACTTGCCTTTGGATAACGAGAGCTCTCCGATGGAAGTGAGGAAAGAGGAGTTGAAACTTTGGCCGGAACACTTGAAGTACGCCTTTCTTGGCGACAATGAAAAATACCCGGTAATTGTATCTTCTTCTCTTGATGAAGATCAACTTGAGGAGTTATTGAATGTTCTTAGGAAGCATAAGTCTGCGATTGGTTGGTCTCTTGAGGATTTGAAAGGAATTAGTCCTTCGTATTGCATGCATAGGATAAGATTGTTAGATGAGGCCAAGGCAAGTGTTCAGAATCAGCGGAGGGTTAATCCCGCGATTCAAGAGGTGATTAGAAAGCAAATCCTTACGTGGTTGGATGCTGGAATCATATATCCTATTGATTAGAGCTATTTTCACCTACATTTTAGTGTCTTTTTATATGTGTTTTCGTATTATTTTATCTGTATTTTATATGTTATTTGGTTGTGTTTTGTGTTTTTATTGAAATGTGTGTATTTTATATGTGTTTTTATGGCCCTGTAAGAGAAGGCCGTGCGGCAACACCTAGTTATTCAACACGGGCAACTTAAGGCCGTGTCCAGTCGCACGAGTCATGTTACAGCACACGAGCCGTGTTGCGTAACACGGTCCTGTAAGGAGAGGCCGTGCGGCAGCATCAGAAGACACAACACGGCCACCTCGTGGCCGTGTTGCAGAGCACAACTCGTGCCGTGTACGTTCCTGCTAAAATTTCTAGATCCTTCTAGAAGCCTCCATAGGGGTATAAATACCCCTTTATTCAACAATTGGGAGGAGATCCGAAATTCCCATCCTCTACACACACATCACACACCATTTCTTCCATTTTCCACCATCAACTTCATCCACCTTCATCCATCTTGATCCATCTTCATCATCTCCATTAATTCTCCATCAAAACTTCATCCCTTCCATTGGGTGTGAGAGATCTCAAGAAATCAATAGCTAGAGAAGAAGATCCATGAGTATTGAAGATCTCCTACAAGAAATTGTTGGGGAAGATTTACATCTCTCTTGATTTTCTTTTGGATTTAGACTATGGATATTTGTAATGAATCATTTATTTGTTTTGTTACTTTTATCATGATAGGCTAATCCCTCTAGTGGGATTAGGAACATGAAGAGCATATTAGATTTATATTATCATGTGGATTAAATTGGTTTTTGGTTTAATTGATGTTGATTTCTATTCATGGAGTTTAATTGTCTTGATGTTGTGATGGCATGGTTTGTTATTCATGAATGTTTATTGGTTTAATGGATTGTTGATCAATGGATTATTTGTGGTAATTAAATGCTATCATGATGTTCATGTATGTATTGCTTGGAGTGAGACGGAAATGACCCTCTATAGTATTAGGAATGCATGAATAGACATTGAGTTTGGGTTTGACCGAAAGGATATTTGAATTCAATGAGGGGAACCAATCCATTCGTTGGCCTTAGTACACAAAAAGGGAGAGTTTATTCTAACTAGTACCCAGATGGAAGGGGTTAATGTTGGGCTTTGATCTTAAGTGCTTTTGGGAGTCTAAAATGGATCAACAACCTTTGTAACCCGAAAGGGAGCTTAGGATACAATCGTGATCACCCTTAGTCTACATCAATTGAGTTGAATTCCTTTTGCATGATAATATGAATCGAGTGTGCTTGGATGTTTCTAATCCCATGTTTTTCACACTTGAACTATAGCACCCATTTTCTTTACTTGTCATTTTTCTTATTTGTTATTTTTATTTACTTGCTACTTGTTTTAGTTGTTAATCAATCTCAAAACCCTCGATCATCTTTACAAAAACGACATGAACATGAGCTCACGTATTTTGCTAGTCCGAACATAACTCCTTTGTGGATTGATAATTTTTCTTGGGATATACTACTACAACGATCGAGTATTCTTGCTCGTGACTGCTACAAAATTAGGCAAACAAGAAAATGGCGCCGTTGCCAAAGGGGAGTTTGACGGACTAGTCGAGTACTGTGTTATTGTTTTAGTTGTTCTTGATAAGGATTCTTTTTATTTTATTTTATTTATTATTTGTGTTTGTGGTCTCACTCTTGGCCTTTTCATAGGTGTTTTATGATCACAAGATCAAAGGGAAATCAATCGATCATTCCTTTGAATTTGGAGATTGAAAGAACCGCACGACAAAGGAAGCGAGAGAGGCGTAAAGCTAGAAAAGGAACAAAATGGAGAATCAACGGGGAGACAATGTTAATTATGACCTACCCCAAGATCCTTTACAAGATCAAAAGGGGGTACAAGAAGGAGTGTAAGAGAATCAAGCGGAGATAATGAGGAATTTCTTTGCTCAAAATCAAGAGTATATGCAATTGCTTGCCAATCAAGAAGCTCAAAGGATATTTCAACAACAAGAGTTGCCAAGGCCTAGAGCAATTCGGGATTACTTCCAACCGAGAGCCGTGCACAATATGGTTCCTCCGGTTCAAGCCAATGATTATGAAATCAAGACCGGATTGATCAACATGGTCAACGCAAATTAGTTTGGGGGAGGTCCTCTTGAAGACCCGAACACTCATCTATCTACTTTCTTGGAGGTTGCAAATACCGTCAAGATGAAGGGAGTGTCGGAGGATGCTATTCGAATGAGGTTGTTCTCTTTTTCTTTAAGAGACAAGGCTAAAGCATGGTACAATACAATTCCTTTGGGAAGTTGTAATACATGGGAAGATCTTGAGCAAAGGTTCCTAAACAAGTACTTTCCTCCTTCAAAGACTCTCCAATTGAAAAGCCTTATTACTCAATTTAGGCAACTTCCGGATGAAAATTTTTATGAAGCATGAGAACGCTACAAAGAGATGCTCCGAAAGTGTCCTCAACATGATTTTCATGAGAATCAACAAGTGGCTTTCTTTTATCAAGGGTTGAGTGGACAACATCGGATGCATGTAGATGCCTCATCCGGAGGGTCTATATTTGGAGTGGATGCTATGAAAGCCATGGATATTTTTGAAGACATTGCGATGAATGCTTATCAATGGCCTTCCGAGCGAGTAATTGGAGGTTATGCATTTGGAAAGGTAGCTCAAGTGGAGAGTGTGAACAAAGTGAAGAGTGATATGTTCCAAAGTGAAGGAATGAAAGAATTCAATGAGAGTATCCAAGCTTTAACAAAGCAATTGAATTTGATCACTCAAAGAGTAACTCAAGGGGGAAGCACAAGTTCTATGGTGAATGATGAGAGCAATGTTATGCAAAGTGTAGAGGATGTTGCCTATTTAGATAGGAGAAATTACCAAGGGAATTTCCATCATCAAGGGAATTTCCAAGGTAATTATCCTTCTAATCAAGGTAATTTTCAAAGAGGATATCAAGGACAAGCTAGGGGAAGCAATTTCAATCAATTAAGTGGAAATTATCAAGCTCCGAGGAAGCATGAAAATCTTTCTTACTCTAATCCTCAAGCCGCCATGTCATTTCCTCCGGGATTCGATCCGAGTGCTAAGCCGCCAAATGGAGAGGGTAAAGCATCGGTGGAAGAGACATTGCTAGCATTCATGAAAAAGATGGAGGCTAGAATGGAGGAAAATGAGAAGAAATCCGACAATAGGATGAGAGATTTTGAGTATCAAATGCGTCAAATTGCTTCTTCCGTGGGATCTCAACACCAACAAGGAAAGTTTCCATCTACCACGGTAACTAATCCTAAAGAAGATTGCATAGCTATCACTCTTAGAAGTGGAAAAGAGTATGAGGAACCTCCTATGCCTAAAGAAGATAGTATTGTCATTGAAAGGGAAGTGGAAAGCAAGGTTCAAGAAGGGTTGGTGCAAGAAGAGATTGAAATGGAGGAAGTAAGCAAGAAAAAAGAAATTGTTGAGAAAAAGAAAGACAAGAGAAGATAGAGAGAATTCCAAAGTGGAAGAAGGCAAAGGAGTTAAGGGAAAAGGAAGTTGAAGTTGAAAGAGATAGTTGGGGAATACCCAAGACTCAAGTACCGGTTCCTTTTCCTCAAAGATTCTTGAAGAAGGGTTTGGATGAGAGGTTCAAAAAGTTTCTTGAAATCTTCAAGAAGATTCAAATCAATATCCCTTTCGCCGATGCTTTGGATCAAATGCCTCATTATGCTCATTTCTTGAAGGACATCATGGGAAAGAAAAGAAGTCTTGTGGACAATGAAATGGTTAATCTAACCGAAGAGTGTAGTGCCATTCTACAACGGAAACTTCCTCAAAAATTGAAGGATCCGGGTAGTTTCATTATACCATGTGAAATTGGAAAGAACAAGAAGAACAAGGCTCTTTGTGACCTTGGTGCAAGCATTAATCTATTGCCTCTCTCCATATTCAAGAAGCTTGGGTTAGGTGAAGTAAAGCCAACTTCCATCACACTTCAATTGGCGGATCGATCTATGACACATCCAAAAGGAGTAGTTGAAGATGTATTGGTAAAAGTTGATAAGTTCGTCTTTCCGGTGGATTTTGTTGTTCTAGATATGGAGAAGGATGAAAATGTGCCATTGATTTTTAGGAGACCGTTTCTTGCTACCGGGAGAGCTCTTATTGATGTCTACAAGGAGAATTGAAGTTGAGAGTTAATGATGAGGAAGTGGTATTCTCTCTACACAAGGCCATGCAATATCCAATGAATGATGAAGAATGTAAAAGTGTGGATGTTGTAAAGGGAAGTGTCGAGGAGAGTTGGCCTTCTATTGTAACCAAGGATCCACTTGAACTTTGCTTGAGCAATTCTCTATCTCTTTCTAATATTTCTACTACTTCTCTTGATTTAAATGAAGAATTGATTAATTGTTTGCTTGATCTAGGTGATTGTAGTGAAGCTCAAGAGGTTGCAGCCGCCATCTCAAGGGGAAATGAAAAGTTCTTACCACTTAGAGATCCACTCGAGCAAGAAGAGAAAAAGGAAAAGAAGGTGGAGTTGAAGCCTCTACCCGATCATCTTACTTATGCCTACCTTGGTGAAAGTGAGACATATCCGGTAATTGTATCATCATCTCTAACCTCTAGTCAACTTGATAAATTGCTTAATGTCCTTAAAGAGCATAAGTCGGCTATTGGTTGGTGTATTGATGATTTGAAGGGAATTAGTCCAACAATTTGCATGCATAAGATATGACTTGAGGATGAAGGGAAAGCTTGTGTTCAAAACCAAAGAAGACTTAATCCTATCATGCAAGAAGTGGTAAAAAAAGAGGTTCTTAAGTGGTTAGACTCCGATATGATTTTTCCTATTAGTGATAGCCCTTATGTGAGCCCGTTGCATGTAGTATCTAAAAAAGGGGGTATGACTATAGTGAAGACCGAGAAAGATGAGACCATAGCCACTAGGACGGTGACGGGGTGGCGTGTGTGTGTTGATTATAGGAAGCTTAACGAAAACACACGTAAAGATCACTTCCCCTTACCTTTCTTGGATCAAATGTTGGATAGGTTGGCCGGGTATGAGTTTTATTGCTTTCTTGATGGGTATTCCGGGTATAACCAAATTCTCATAGCACCCGAAGACCAAGAAAAGACCTCTTTCACTTGTCCTTATGGAATATTTGCTTTTCGAAGATTGCCATTTGGACTTTGCAATGCACCGGCCACCTTTCAAAGGTGTATGATGGCAATCTTTGAAGGATTAATTGAGAATATAATGGAAGTGTTCATGGATGACTTTTCGGTGTTTGGTTCTTCTTTTGATATTTGTTTGTCTAACCTTGCTATTGTTTTGAAGCGATGTCAAGACACTAATTTAGTGTTGAATTGGGAGAAGTGCCACTTCATGGTAAATGATGGCATTGTACTTGGACATCATATCTCTTCAAAGGGATTGCAAGTTGACCACGCCAAAGTTGTTGCTATAGAGAAGCTTCCACCGCCAACAAATGGGAAGGGAGTACGATCGTTCCTTGGTCATGCCGGGTTCTATCGTAGATTCATCAAGGATTTTTCTTCATTTTCTAAACCTCTATCTCACCTCCTTGAAAAAGATGTGCCATTTAAGTTTGATGATAATTGTTTAAATGCTTTTCAGGTGCTAAAGGAAGCTTTGATTTCATCACCCATCTTGATCACCCCCGATTGGAAGGAGCCATTTATATTGATGTGTGATGCAAGTGATGTAGCTCTTGGAGTGGTTTTGGGGCAACTAAGAGAGAAAAAATTCCGAGCCATTTACTATGCAAGCAAGACATTTGATACGGCTCAAAGGAACTACACTACTACCGAAAAAGAGTTCTTGGCGGTAGTATACGCATTTGATAAGTTTCGTCCTTATTTGGTAGGAACGAAGACTATTGTATACACTGACCATGCCGCTATCAAGTATCTCATGGCAAAGAAGGATGCAAAGCCAAGGGTGATAAGATGGGTACTACTTCTTCAAGAATTTGATATTGAAGTGAGAGATAAGAAGGGCACGGAGAATGTGATAGCCGACCATCTTTCAAGGTTAGAGTCGATGGAGCATTGTGAAAGTACTTATGAGTTAATCAAGGAGGTTTTTCCCAATGAAGAAATCTTGGAGTGTGATTGCTATCAAATTGAGGCTTTAGTGGAGCAAGAAGGAAGCCCATGGTATGCGGACTATGTGAATTACTTGGCTAGTGGAAGGAGGCCTTATAAGCTTAATAAGTATCAATCCAAGAAGTTCTTTCATGATGTTAAAAGTTACTTGTGGGATGATCCATTCTTATACAAGATGTGTAATGATTCTCTTGTGCGAAGATGTGTGCCCGAGGAAGAATGGAATAGTGTGTTGGAGTTTTGCCACTCTTCACCTAGTGGAGGCCATTTTGGAGCTCAAAAGACAGCTGCAAAAGTCTTACAATCGGGGTTGTATTGGCCATTTTTGTTCAAGAGTTGTAAGAAATTTGTAGAGGGTTGTGATCGATGTCAAAGGATGGGAGGAATCTCCAAGTGGGATGAGATGCCCCTTAAGAGCTTTCAAGAAGTGGAGATATTTGATGTGTGGGGCATCGATTTCATGGGACCATTTCCTCAATCTAATGGATTCCTATACATCCTATTGGTGGTCGACTATGTCTCGAAATGGGTTGAGTGTTGGATTGTATACTAAAAGTCTAGCTTTAGTATGAACAATGTCATAACATTATTTGAAATGAGAATCATTGATCAAATGATTGCATCTTATAATTTATTTTATATGCATGATGCAATAGTCCATTTACTTTATACTGTAGATAATATGTTGTGCGACAACACGCGGAAGATCATATTATTGGTTTCCTTATAAAGTATAAACAGATGCTCACAACTGAGATAGACGGGGACTCTCTATCGGTATGGTTGTAGTGTGGTTTGGTATTAGCTTGTCTTGGCTATAGAATCACATTAGTGCACTTGTGTGTATTGAGTAGGACCGCCTGAGATCGTTCGACTTATACTGACTTATAGAAGAACTTGATCTCTGTTATTATGGAAGTTCGTGCTCTTAATCCCTATACAATAACCTCGACACGTAGGGCAGTATGTATTTCTTTGATTCATCAATGGGTGAGATTTATAAGTATTAAATCAACAAACTCGGTGAGTTGGGAAGTAGTGCTGTATCTATGGTGTGATGTTGATTGTAGAAGGAATCCATGTCCGTCATAGGTTGATGATGTCCCCTTGAGGAGCTCATAAGGTTTATCATGTAAATCTTGCAAGTGGATTAATTTCCGGCATGATAAAAAGGTTGAGTGGTACTACTCTTGGATGAGATATTAATTAATTTGAGTTGTCAGTAACTTAATTAATTAATGGACATTGTATATCTTAAACATGGGGAGACTATCGGGCTTATAATAAGAAGGAGCCCAGAACATAATTTTGGGATTGGACGGGTAGTGCAATAATAATATTTTAGTGGACTATATTATTATTATTGGATTTAATTAAAAGCTTTGGGCTAAGCTTGGTTAATTAAATTCAATTGAGGCCCAGCCCAATTTCTCCTCCTGGTCCCTGCTGTAGCCCAATATATATAGTCATCTCAGCTTCTGGAAACCTAACTTCCTGCACCTCTTTTGACGTGAGTTAGAGAGAAGCAGATTGAGAGAACTCTGGGGATTGTTGACCACCCAACACCAGAGTTGACTTGGGACATACAGCAGAAGATCAAGAGGTGTTCTTCTGCAGCGATTCAGACTCTACATCAACCCTGAAGTACGGTAATCATGTTTAATCGCTTCCGCTGATTTTGTTTGCCTGTTAATCCTAACGGATCACGTTGAATCGCACGATCCAATTGCCCAACAATTGGTATCAGAGCGTTGGTTTTGTGGTGATACGTGAATCGTTAGTTTGGGTTTATGTGATTATGTGATATAATCTGTATTATAAACATGTTTATCAACCAAGAAAATATGTGATTATAGTTTTATCTTGGTAATCGCATATTGTTTGATAATCTACTGTTGTGATATGTTGTTGTGTATTTTTCTATGGTTTTATACACTGTACACACTTATCACACACACCAAGACGAATCCACTGCAATCTTTTGTCACGTCGCACACCCTGCTCGAAGTACGGGACTGAACGTGTGAATGAACTGCTGAGAGAAAAATCAACGGCGAGGGTGTGGAGGTGGATTTCTGGAGATTCACGTCAATCGCCGGAGAGACTGACAGCAAGCATCCGGCTTCTATTCATCGACAACCCAGAAGTCTTCGGCTGGACGATTCAGGAGAGATGGTGCTTGCCAAGCGCTGAATGAAGCCGTGACTGAGCAGATCGGGGGCGCGCGATTTGGGGTTCACCTGATGGTGGCCGGCCTGGCGTGAGTCGATGGAGTGAACTGCTTAGAGCAGTGGTCAACGGCGATGGCGTGCAGATGGCTAGTGGCACAACTCCGGTCGGCTGGCAGGATCGGTGCTGCGATTGCTCGGCACAGCGGTGTGCGGCCGGACGAGGGCGTCCAGATGGCGGCGGCGGATTGGGCTGCGGCAGATCGACGCAGCGCCGGACTAGGGCTTCCAGATGGCGGCGGCGGATTGGGCTGCGGCAGATCGACGCAGCGCCGGGGAGATCGGGCGTCCAAATGGCGGCAGCGCGGAAGTGAGTTGAGTTGCGGTTTTTCCGGAAGGCTGTAGGCTCGGGCGCCGGCTGGAGCGGCCTCTTTTTTCGCCGGAGTTTGATGGCGGCACTGCGGACATCGTTGGGAATGGCCGCCAGTTGCTGCGGCACCAAGCGTCGCCGGTGGGCTGTGGAGGTGGCCGCCGGCTGGTACGACGCCTAGAGGCGCCGGAGGACTACGGCCGGCGTGCAGCAGCGGTGCCGGGGTGTCTGCTGCCGTGTGTTCGATCGGCTGGCAGGGACGCGGCTGAGCAGAGTGCGGCGGATCGAATAGGGCAGCAGCTGTTTTTTGGGCTGTTGATTTGGGCCTTTGTTGCTGGGCTTTTATTTATGGCTGCTGGGCTATTCTATTTTTGATGGTTATTGGGCTGCCCCCTTTGGGCCCAAATATTAATTAAAAGGAAATGGGGCTGCTGGGCTCTATTTTAATTAAGGAGTATTTGGGCTGATGATTAAAGGGCCCAATTCAGTAATTATATTAGATGCTGCTCAATTTTAATTAAATGGTAATGGGCTGCTGGACTAATTAATTTTATTAATTGTGGGTAATGGACCAAGCATAATTAATTAATTATATTAATGGACTAATTGTGCTAATGGGCTTGGTGGATTTAATTTGATTTTGGGCTAAGTTTATGGGCCATGGATAATGGGCTTGATTAATTATTTAATCTGCTGCTCATTTTGTGCTTATTTGTTGCTCTTGAGGCCCAAATTAATTGATCCACTTATTATACAATTAATTAATATTATATAACTGATTAATTGATTTAATTGTCAATTATTGTTGTATATGTGTAAGACATGTTCTATGTAATTTATTTATTTAAATTGCTGTTAATAGAAGCATGTCTAAGTTGTATATTTTATTACTGAATATTATATGCATGTTAAAAACCCTCGGTAATTAAATAACTAAGTGGGAGAGGGAATTGGTAATAAATTCCCGCGGCCTCCATTATTGGTTTGTTAGCGATGTGAATAGACTTGCGCGTCGCCATTAGAGCCTTCCTCCCCATCGGATGAGTTTATTCATGGATTGCTGGAACAGACTTCATTAAATAATTACGTTTGTAATGTGATGCATATGAACTTGCGCGTTGGCTTAGACCTTCCTCCCTATCGGATGAGTTTATATGCGGTTCACTGGTACAAACTAGTAATTGATGACTGTAGGAAGTTATCCGAGCGCGTGTGTACTTCTCCATCTGTAAGGCACACAAGCTTGGGCCGCGGACTTGGGGTCAAATAATGGTATACACTTAGATGTAAATAATAAGTATCCTCCCCATCGGAGTCACTGCTTTTATTTGCATGGCTAAAGAGGAACCGACTATTAATTATTTTGTCATAAAGTTAGGTTGACAAATGAAATTAATGGGTAAAACCTTCTCTTGTAAATGTTCGGGTTTGTAAACGTCCACACTATCGTGGCTTGCAGACTCACGGTGCTTGAGATGTCGGTGAATTTTATTTTATATTGTTTTGAGGGAATCGATATAAAAGAATAAAATTCGAAGATTTGATCGGTAAATTTAATTGTGATTCTCTGTATTTCGAATAGTTTTAGTCTCACTAATTGTTAACTAAAAGAAATTATATTTACTTGTCCAAATTAACTGATTAGAAAAGAATCTTAATTTTGAAATTTACTGCTTAAGAAAATATACAAGTGTGTTCTCTCAAAGGATGATTCATGATGCCTGTTAATGTCTCTAGTGAAGAGATGAGAGGTTCATAGAAATATGATGGTCTCATGTAACTCTTTGGATACTTGAGTAATTTAAAAGGCGCAAGATCATGATAGAATTTGATGAATGAATTGGAAAAGCTTGGAATAGAAATTGAAAGGGAAACCTAAATCAATTTATTGTTTACAATTTGCCTGGATGTTTTGAGCAAGTTCTACCTGAAATACGAGAGATTGTATATGGTAGGAAACTTCTAACAAAACATATGGCAAAAGAAAGCCAATTTTCATCATAATGTGAACAAGTTTAATATCTTATTTACTAATGGTTTAAACATGATTAGTGATGGCATCTACTGACACGAAGTATGTAGATACTGGAATCACTAAATGTTTATCACTGAGTAAGGATAAGATTGTTAATAACATGGGTAAAACTACAAAGGTAGTGACTATTGCAGTGGGAGTTATTTATTTATCTCATGATAAGAATAAACGATTGATTATGAGAAATTGTCTTTACGTACATTTAATAGAAAGAATTTGATTTCAGTTTCTATGCATTAACGGATGGACACTTCATTTCATTTAAATGACATGGTCATAGTAATGAGGAATGAGGCTATAGTCCGTTAAAGTACGTTGGTGGATAATTTGGATACTCTTCAATCATGCACATCCCACAGATGCAATAAATAATAATTAATAATGCATATTCTAATATTAGTAAGAGAAAGGAACCTTCGAAGATGAACTAAACATACATTTGACGTCTAAGATTAGTTCATTTTACTTGAGTAGGATTCAAAAGTTGATAGCCGATAGACCGTAAGGTTTATCTGAAGTGGAAACTATCGAACTTGCGAGTCTTGCTTGGAAGTAAAAATGATTAACTGCCTTTTCAAGGCTGTGGGGGTAGAGCCAAAGATATATATGTTGGAATTAGTTCATTCTGATTCAAGCGAACCTAACATTATCCGGGCGAGAGGTGGTTATGAATATTCGAAGATTATTCTGGATACCAATATATTTATTAGATGCACTGCATGTCTAAGTTCTTGGATTAATTCAAGAATTGAAAGGCTGGTACAGTGAAGCGTCATGGAAAATATATTAAGTCATTACGATTTAATCGTGATGGCGAATACCTCAAGGGATAGTTAGGAGCAATTAATCAGAAGTTGAGATTAAATCTCAAGTTGTCCACACCGGGCAGGCCCCAGCTGAATGGTGTGGTGGATAGAAGGTATTAGGCTCTTATGGTTATGATTAGATAGATGATGAATTATTTGGAATAATTAAATTCATTTTATGGATATACCCTAGATACAGTAATTCGTGAAACGTTTATCTGTATATGGGATATCCTAGAAAAATGGAGGGTGATTTATTTAGTCCAAAAGATCGAAGGGTGATTGTCAACACAAACACTAGATTTTTTGGAAAAAGGACTATGTAATAAATCACAAACCCATGTATAAGTTGTTCTAAAGGAAGTGAGAGGAAAACACTAAGTATAAGTACCAAGTGTACAAGAGGATATACCACAAGGTAAACTGCAATGCGTGTCACGTCTGATACACAATTACATGTAGTGCCTTGTCGTAGTGGGAGGGTTGTGTGACAACTCATAAATATATGTTTGGGAGAGTCGTGAGACTTGATCCCTAGTGAACATGGTATTATCCCACGGATACGACATAGCACTACAAGATTAAAATGCGGAATCTTAGTAAGTTGCAATGTATGTTGAAATAGAATCTACGGATTCTAAATTAAGTCTGGGAGCTTATAAGACCACTAAATGGTGTAAAAGCCATTGGAAGTGGTCATAGGAAATAAAAGAGGATCATACGGCAAGGTGAAAACCTTGGAAGCAAAGCTTATTGCGAAAAGGTGTACTCAGAAAGAAATGGTTCGATTATGAGGACACATGTTCGCTAGTAGCTATGCTTATGTTAATCCAGATTCTTTTATTTATATATTGCTGCTCATATTGAATTATGAGGGACAGCAAATAGATGTCAAGACAGCTTTCCTGATTGGAAGTCTTGAGGAAAACATCTATGTGAAGCAACCAGAGTAATTCATTGCAAAGTACTAATAGAATTTTGATAGTAAGCTTAAAACTATCCAGCGATGGACTAAAAGCAAGCTTTGAGATCGTGAAGCATCTGTTTTGATTAGGTAATCCAGTGGCATGGATTTAAATCAATGAGCGGATGTGTCTTGTGTGTTGTAAAGAGTGACGGAAACATGGTGGTGGTTCTTGTACTATACGTAGATAGTATCTTGCTCATTGGAGACAATGAAAGAGTATTATCGGGCGTATGGGTATGGTTCATAAAGCGGTAGTGATGAAGGACTTAAGAAAAGCAAAATACATCCTTTTGATCACGGTAATACGGATCATATGAAAGGATGTTATGCTTATCTCAAGTTTCATAAATGATACAATCCATACTCGTTTAGCATGTGAATTTATCTTGTTGGATATGTCTTGATGCAGAACAGTGGGTATCAACGTAATCCGGAACAAGAATGATGAACTGTGGTAAGACATATATGAAGTGCCTGAGAAGGACTGGAAATCATATATAGACTTACTGAACAGATTCACTACTTCTTGTGGATTACGTAGATTCAGATTTTTTAGTCAGATTGGACGGAAGTAAATTCACCTCAAAGGTTATGTGTTTAACTTTAGGAAGTAGAGTCATAGTGTGGAGGAGTATTATATAGAAATATATTTTAGACTCCGGACTCCATCATGGAATGATGATAAATTGGAGCCTATGAGGCAGCCAAAGTATCTATATGACTCTAGAAACTTCATGATGGACTTTGAAGTGTTTCTAAGTTTGCCCAAGGTAATCACAATTTACATTGTTGATATTGGTGCAGTTGCAAACTTGAAGGAATCACGAGTCCATAAGGCAATTAAACACATGGAGCGCGAGTACCACCTGTTACGAGAAATCGTATGATGAGGGGAAGGTTGTTGTCGCCTAGATTGCATCGGATGATGACCTAGTAAATCCATTTACGAGGACCTTAAGGCGAGAGCTTTTTATGGTCGTGTAGTGGGAGTAGGAATCAGATGTATGGCAGAAGACATGACAGCATAGTCTTTTAGTATAAGTGGGAGATTGTTGGATTGTATACTAAAAGTCTAGCTTTAGTATGAACAATGTCATAACATTATTTGAAATGAGAATCATTGATCAAATGATTGCATCTTATAATTTATTTTATATGCATGATGCAATAGTCCATTTACTTTATACTGTAGATAATATGTTGTGCGACAACACGCGGAAGATCATATTATCGGTTTCCTTATAAAGTATAAACAGATGCTCACAACTGAGATAGACGGGGACTCTCTATCGGTATGGTTGTAGTGTGGTTTGGTATTAGCTTGTCTTGGCTATAGAATCACATTAGTTCACTTGTGTGTATTGAGTAGGACCGCCTGAGATCGTTCGACTTATACTGACTTATAGAAGAACTTGATCTCTGTTATTATGGAAGTTCGTGCTCTTAATCCCTATACAATAACCTCGACACGTAGGGCAGTATGTATTTCTTTGATTCATCAATGGGTGAGATTTATAAGTATTAAATCAACAAACTCGGTGAGTTGGGAAGTAGTGCTGTATCTATGGTGTGCTGTTGATTGTAGAAGGAATCCATGTCCGTCATAGGTTGATGATGTCCCCTTGAGGAGCTCATAAGGTTTATCATGTAAATCTTGCAAGTGGATTAATTTCCGGCATGATAAAAAGGTTGAGTGGTACTACTCTTGGATGAGATATTAATTAATTTGAGTTGTCAGTAACTTAATTAATTAATGGACATTGTATATCTTAAACATGGGGAGACTATCGGGCTTATAATAAGAAGGAGCCCAGAACATAATTTTGGGATTGGACGGGTAGTGCAATAATAATATTTTAGTGGACTATATTATTATTATTGGATTTAATTAAAAGCTTTGGGCTAAGCTTGGTTAATTAAATTCAATTGAGGCCCAGCCCAATTTCTCCTCCTGGTCCCTGCTGTAGCCCAATATATATAGTCATCTCAGCTTCTGGAAACCTAACTTCCTGCGCCTCTTTTGATGTGAGTTAGAGAGAAGCAGATTGAGAGAACTCTGGGGATTGTTGACCACCCAACACCAGAGTTGACTTGGGACATACAGCAGAAGATCAAGAGGTGTTCTTCTGCAGCGATTCAGACTCTACATCAACCCTGAAGTACGGTAATCATGTTTAATCGCTTCCGCTGATTTTGTTTGCCTGTTAATCCTAACGGATCACGTTGAACCGCACGATCCAATTGCCCAACATTGAGGCCATACCTTCAAGAACAAGTTATGCTAGAGTGGTCATGGGGTTTCTAAAGAAGCATATCTTCACAAGATTTGGAGTACCTAGAGTGTTGGTAAGTGATGGGGGTAGTCACTTCATAAATAAGCTCATGGAGAACATTCTCAAGACTTATGGAGTGAAGCATCGAGTGTCTACTCCGTATCACCCTCAAACGAATGGTCAAGCTGAAATTTCTAATCGACAAATCAAACAAGTCTTGGAGAAAACAGTGAGTGTGAGTAGAAAGGATTGGTCAAATAAACTTGATGATGCATTGTGGGCCTTTCGAACCGCATTCAAGACCACTCTTGGTATGTCTCCTTTTCAAATTGTCTATGGCAAGTCTTATCATCTTCCCGTGGAGTTAGAGCATAAAGCTTATTGGGCCATTAAGAAGTTGAATTTTGACATGAAAGCTTCGAAGAAGGTAAGATTCTTACAATTGAATGAGCTTGAGGAATTTAGAGAAAATGCTTATAAAAACTCAAGGATTTTTAAGGAGAAAACCAAGAGGTGGCATGATGCTCGTTTGAGGAAGAAGAGCTTTGAAAAGGGTGAGAAGGTGTTGGTATTCAATTCTCGACTAAGACTTTTCCCAGACAAGTTGAAGTCCAAATGGAGAGGACCTTATGTGGTAAAGGAAGTACTTGATGGGGGAGCTCTAAAGGTTATGGATGAGAATATGGGAGAGTTCTTGGTCAATGGTCATCGTGTGAAGCACTATGTGGATCCATCACAAAGGGAGACCCTCTTTGTGGATACTTTATGTGAAATATGAGCTAAAAATTCATCTAGCTTGAAGACGTTAAACTTAGCGCTCGATAGGAGGCACCCCATCACTATCTTTATTGCTTTATTTTAGTGCTTTCAATAAATGTTGTGGTTTTGTTGTTTTGTATTTTGGACTTGTAGGTTGATTGTGCTCATGGAGAAAAATGCTCATTGAAGAAAAGAGAAATGCTTCATGGATTCAAGTTGACATGTTCCACCATTTGTTGCAAACTTAATTCGTGACTCTTGTCTCGAGTTAAGTTTGGGGGGTGCTAGTGCGTGGTGGACATAACTTGAGTCGTGTGGATGCGGTTACTTCTCTACAAGAAGATCATCAATGGAAACTACAAGGGTAAGTCTCACCACTTTTTGCAAACTTAAGTCTCAACTCTTGTTTCGATTTAAGTTTGGGGGGAGAGTGTGTGGTGTGACTCACCACTTAAGTATGATTCTTGTAAAATTGGACAAATTTTAAAATTTTTCTCATGAGTTTGGGTTGATTTTGGCTTGATTGGTGGTGTTGAAGTGCATGATAGTCCATATTCATAATGAAATTGTTGAACTAATGGTGTTTGTTGAGTGTTTGAGCATGAATGAGAGGTATTGGAAGCATGATGGAGCTTAAAGCTAACGCTTTCCTTACCAAATGCCTATTGAGGGAGTACTCTACACCTTATAATTTTATTACTTGAAATGAATTGATTTTGATTTGGATTGTTGTGACTAGCATGCTACTTCATGTGTTATGTTTGTGGGAGGTTTACTTTCGTAATTTAGGATTTTCTTTTAAATAAAGGTTGGGATGATTGTGTGCTTAATTTTCTTATGGATGATGGTATTTTGTGTTTTTGCATGTTTTGTGTTTTTGTTGTGTCTTTTTTGTTGAGTCCTTATTTGTATGTTGTGTGTATTTTCATTTTTGTCTTGGGTTGTTTGGTGGTTTGTTTAGGGATGTCGTGAGTCATTTTTGAACGTGAGTGATGATATGTTGTGGTGATAAGTGATGACAAATTATGATTAAGAATCTCTACACTTTCAAATTGTGACATATTTTACTTAACTTGTTCAATTTTGAGATGAATGTGGTGTAATAAGTTCCTTAAGGTCCGAGCACAAGCTTGTGAGCATTTGAGCCTCAACCATGCATACATGGTATTTCTTCATGAGTGGATTGGTTGTGTTTGATAAGTTAGAACTTGCTCAAGGACTATAGGAACGAGCCCGATTAGTGGAGATTGTGAAATGATCTAGGGTCATCCTTGTTATTATAGTCATTGCCATATATGTTCTTACCTTGAACATCATCCTTAGTCAACCACTTTGAGCCTATAAGCCTATTTCTTGTGAATTTAGCACATTACAAGCCTTAATTACCCATTCAAGCTTATATATACCTTTGTGTGGGTGATTGAGGAGATGGTAGCTAGAAAGGATTGATTGATTAGCAAAAGAAGAAAAGAAAATGGTAAACAAGCAAGAAAAAGGATGAAAAGAGCAAAAGTAAGAAATGGACATGCAACCTCAAAGCAAGAGAAAAAGTAAAATAACATCAAAATGCTCAAGTAAACAAAATTCAAAGATAGGAAGCATGCATCAAAAGAAGCTCAATCCAAGGAAAGTAAATGAATAGTGCTTTAGATTGTAAAGATAAGAAAGGAAGAAAGAAAAGTGGAGAAGTTGAGGAAATTGGCCATCTCTTTGATTACTTACACTTGTTTAGTCACTCTTATCCATATACTTCCTACCCTACCAAAGAGCCTATCATTACATCCTAATTAAAGACCTTTTTGATCATTGATTGAAACTTTGGTGGTTTGTGAATATAGTCCGCGAGAAAGCTTATAGCGAGTCGAGCCAATCGATTAATGAGTGTGATTTACCCTATTTCAAAAGAGTGTTGAGAGACATCAATATCCATTGTGAGGCTTGGACTTAAAAGGAACTATATTACACTTTATTCTCTTTTGATTTAACTTGTTAATTTCTCATGTCATGATTTTAATGTTGTAGGATGACTTAGCATAGTTTGTTCTTATTATTGCTAACGATGTGTTATTGCTTATATTCGTTTAGTCTTTTCTAGGTGAAAATTTCTCCTTTTGATTTGTCATTTTCGTTGCTCAGGGACGAGCAACACCTTAAGTTTGGGGGGTTGATTAGAGCTATTTTCACCTACATTTTAGTGTCTTTTTATATGTGTTTTCGTATTATTTTATCTGTATTTTATATGTTATTTGGTTTGTTTTGTGTTTTTATTGAAATGTGTGTGAATGAGCTTAAAGAAAAAAGCGGATCTCAATTCGGAGTTGAAACGAGGGAGAACGAGCCAAAACAGTGAAGGAATACAGGAGCCAGCACCAACACGGGCCGTGTAGCCAATACGGCCCTGTAAGAGAAGACCGTGCGACGACACCTAGTTATTCAATACGGGCAACTTAAGGCAGTGTCCAGTCGCACGAGTCGTGTTACAGCACACGAGCCGTGTTGCGTAACACGGCCCTGTAAGGAGAGGCCGTGCGGCAGCATCAGAAGACACAACACGGCCACATCGTGGCCGTGTTGCAGAGCATGACTCGTGCCGTGTACATTCCTGCTGAAATTTCCAGATCTTTCTAGAAGCCTCCATAGGGGTATAAATACCCCTTTATTCAACAATTGGGAGGAGATCCGAAATTCCCATCCTCTACACACACATCACACACCATTTCTTCCATTTTCCATCATCTTCATCCACCTTCATCCATCTTGATCCATCTTCATCATCTCCATTAATTCTCCATCAAAACTTCATCCCTTCCATTGGGTGTGAGAGATCTCAAGAAATCAATAGCTAGAGAAGAAGATCCATGAGTATTGAAGATCTCCTACAAGAAATTGTTGGGGAAGATTTACATCTCTCTTGATTTTCTTTTGGATTTAGACTATGGATATTTGTAATGAATCATTTATTTGTTTTGTTACTTTTATCATGATAGGCTAATCCATCTAGTGTGATTAGGAACATGAAAAGCATATTAGATGTATATTATCATGTGGATTAAATTGGTTTTTGGTTTAATTGATGTTGATTTCTATTCATGGAGTTTAATTGTCTTGATGTTGTGATGGCATGGTTTGTTATTCATGAATGTTTATTGGTTTAATGGATTGTTGATCAATGGATTATTTGTGGTAATTAAATGCTATCATAATGTTCATGTATGTATTGCTTTGAGTGAGATGGAAACGACCCTCTATAATATTAGGAAGGCATGAATAGACATTGAGTTTGGGTTTGACCGAAAGGATATTTGAATTCAATGAGGGGAACCAATCCATTCGTTGGCCTTAGTACATAAAAAGGGAGAGTTTAATCTAACTAGTACCTAGATGGAAGGGGTTAATGTTGGGCTTTGATCTTAAGTGCTTTTGGGAGTCTAAAATGGATCAACAACCTTTGTAACCCGAAAGGGAGCTTAGGATACAATCGTGATCACCCTTAGTCTACATCAATTGAGTTGAATTCCTTTTGCATGATAATATGAATCGAGTGTGCTTGGATGTTTCTAATCCCATGTTTTTCACACTTGAACTTTAGTACCCATTTTCTTTACTTGTCATTTTTCTTATTTGTTATTTTTATTTACTTGCTACTTGTTTTAGTTGTTAATCAATCTCAAAACCCCCGATCATCTTTACAAAAATGACATGAACATGAGCTCACGTATTTTGCTAGTCCGAACATAACTCCTTTGTGGATTGATAATTTTTCTTGGGATATACTACTACAACGATCGAGTATTCTTGCTCGTGAGTGCTACAAAATTAGGCAAACACCTATTAGTGATAGTCCCCATGTGAGTCCATTGCATGTAGTTGCTAAAAAGGGGGGAATGACTGTAGTAAAAGCTGAGGATGGAGAAGCGATAGCCACAAGGATTCCTACGGGATGGCGTACATGTGTAGATTATAGAAAGTTGAATGAGAACACGTGTAAAGATCATTTTTCTCTTCCTTTCATGGATCAAATGTTAGATCGTCTTGCAGGGTATGAGTTTTATTATTTCTTGGATGGATACTCAGGGTACAACCAAATCATGATTTCCCCCGAGGATCAAGAAAAGACCACTTTTACTTGCCCCTACGGGACCTTTGCTTTTCGGAAAATGCCATTTGGGTTATGTAATGCGCCTGCTACTTTTCAGAGATGCATGATGGCAATATTCGATGGGTTGATAGAAAAGATCATGGAGGTGTTCATGGATGATTTTTCTATTTTTGTTTCCTCCTTTGATATTTGTTTGTCTAACCTAGCTACTGTTTTAAAGAGATGTCAAGTGACTAATCTTGTCTTGAATTGGGAGAAGTGCCACTTCATGGTAAAGGATGGGATTGTTCTTGGGCATCATGTTTCAGCCAATGGATTGCAGGTCGATCGTGCTAAAGTGGTGGCAATTGAGAAACTTCCACCATCGACCAATGAAAGAGGAGTGCGGTCCTTCCTTGGACACGCCGGTTTTTACAGGAGATTCATAAAAGACTTCTCAAAATACTCCAAGCCCTTATCTCACTTACTTGAAAAGGATGTTCCTTATGTGTTTGATGAAGAATGTCTAACAGCTTTTCAAGTTTTGAAGGAGGCGCTTATCACTGCACCTATCTTGATCACACCGGATTGGACTCAACCGTTTGTACTAATGTGTGATGCAAGTGATGTAGCACTTGGAGTGGTGCTTGGGCAACTGAAGGAGAAGAAGTTCTGCGCCATTTACTACGCGAGTAAGACTTTCGATGCAGCACAAAAGAATTACACGGTGACTGAAAAGTAGTTTTTGGTTGTTGTGTATGCATTCGATAAGTTTCGTCAGTATTTGGTTGGCATGAAGACTATTGTGTACACAGATCATTCAGCGATTCGGTACTTGATGGAGAAAAAGAAGACGAAGCCTAGGATCATAAGGTGGATTCTTCTACATCAAGAGTTTGACATAGAGATCCGGGATAAGAAAGGTTCTGATAATGTGTTGGCGGATCACCTTTCGAGGTTGGAGACTAGGGAACATTGTGATAATTCTTTCGAGTATATTGAGGAAATGTTCCCGGATGAAAAGATCATGGCCGTGTTTATTGAAGGGGCTGAGCGAGCGTGTGTGGTTGCTGCGCAGGGAGTTGATCCATGGTATGCGGATTATATTAACTATATTGCTATGGGAGAAATTCCAAGGGATCTCAACCGATATAAACTTGCTAAATTCAAGAGAGATGTTGAGACTTTCAGATGGTATGATCCGTTTGTGTACAAGATTTGCATGGATTCTATCATTTGTAGGTGTGTGCCCGAGATGGAGATGGAAAGTGTTCTCGAGTTTTGCCATGCACAACTTAACGAGGGGCACTTCGACGCTCAAAAGACAGTAGCCAAGGTACTTCAGTCCACTCTTTATTGGCCTACGTTGTTCAAGGACTGTGAGATCTATGTGGCGTCTTGCGATAGATGTCAACGCATGGGGAACATCGGTAGGAGAGACGAGATGCCGCTTCAGCCGAGCATAGTAGTCGAGATTTTTGATGTGTGGGGTATCGATTTTATGGGGCCTTTTCCCCCATCTAATGGATTTTTCTACATTCTACTTGCGGTGGATTATGTTTCTAAGTGGGTGGAAGTAATTCCTACTCGCTTGAATGATTCGAAAACTATTATATCTTTCTTGAAGAAACATATCTTTGCCCGCTTTGGAGTCCCTAGAGCACTTGTTAGTGATGGAGGTACGCATTTCGTTAATAAATTTCTTGAGAAGGTGCTTAAAGGGTATGGTGTTAAGCATAGGGTTACTACACCCTATCATCCTCAAGTGAATGGGCAAGCGGAGGTCTCTAACCATCAAGTCAAACAGATTATGGAGAAAGTAGTCAAAACAAATAGAAAGGATTGGGCTTTGAAGCTCGATGATGTCGTGTGGGGGTTCCGGACCGCGTACAAGATGGTGTTAGATATGTCACCATATCAGATTATCTATGGGAAGCCGTGCCACTTACCTGTAGAGATTCAACACAAAGCGTTTTAGGCTTTGTAAAGCTTGAACTTAACTCTCAAGGATGTGAGGGAGTTGAGGATTACTCACATCAATCTTTTGGATGAGTTTCGGAGTCGTACGTACAAGAATTCAGAGATCTACAAGGAAATGATTAAGAGGTGGCATGATTCGAAGATCTCGTACAAGGAGTTCAAGCAAGGAGACGAGGTATTACTCTTTAACTCTCGTTTAAAGCTTTTTGAAGGCAAGTTGAAGTCGAAGTATACGGGACCATTCATGATTCATCGAGCCTTAGGAGGGGGAGTTTTGATCTCATTGACAAGGATGGAGACATTTTTGCGGCGAATGGACATCGCTTGAAGCATTATAGGTCGCCGGATGATGTTTGTGTCATCTTTTTGGATACCTTGATCTGAGTTGGTACTGTCGTGACTCTCCGACGTTAAACATGAGCGCCTGTTGGGGGCTTCCCCTCCTGTTTTAATGCTTTATTTCTTTCGTGTGAGTAAGAGATTTTTATATTTGAGGTGCTTACTTATCGGCAATTACATCTCTTTGCAAACTTAGTTTTGACTATAGTTTCTACTAAGTTTGAGGGGGTGTGATGTACTTACCTTGATAAGCACCGATAGTATAATCTTTTCTTTGTGACATTTGTTAGGGGAGTTAATTTTTTGCGGCATATTTAAAACTTTAACCGGTTTGTATGTGTCGATTTTTTTGTAACTTTCCTAATGTTTCGTGGTGTTTTGTGGTTTCGTATTTTGAGTGATTACGGAGTTACTCATGATTGATTAGTTTTTAAAGAACCAATTCTTGATGAAGTTGTGCTCTAGTTGGTACTTAATGATTCGTTTTGAAATTTGAAGTGTGTAGGGATTGAAGAACACGCATTTTGGAGCTTTCAGGGGATAGGTTCGACCAGTGCCAGGAGGTCGAACCCAACAGAGGAGGTCGAACCATGGTGATAAATTATCCAGTGAGGTGGTTCGACCACGACATCCTTGGGTTCGACCTATTTAACAGGTCAAACCTGTGCTGCTGAAGTTCAGTTCGACCATGACGTTCTTGGTTTGACCTGTTTAACAGGTCGAACCTAGGTCGAACTGGTGATCTGAAACATACAGAAGGGTGGTTCGACCTATTCCAGTAGGTCGAACCCAGGTCGAACCTGAAGAAAAATTCATCCAGAAGGGTGGTTTGACCTCGTCAGTATTGGTTCAACCTGTTCAACAGCTCGAACCCAAGGTCGAACCAAGCCAGGTATGTGTTTTAAGTTCGATTTTTGAAAGGGTTCGATCACTTTTTTACTTCACCCTTCCTCGAACCTTCACGAAATCACTACACTCTTGCACCAATTCTTCAATTACACTTGATTTTGCACCGATTACACATCACCACACCTTTAATTCACGACTTGGACGCAAATTTGGGTGAACTTCGCTGCAAGCTAGGGCTCAGTCGCGAATTCTTGGTGGTTTTGAGTGTTTGATTGTTCTTTTGCCATGGGAAAAGCTAAAGGTATGTTTTCTCAATTCAATTACTCTAGGATTGAAGCTTAGTGTATGCAATTCGTTGTGGGTAAGAGGATTGATGTTGATGTTGGTTGAATTTCATGGTGAATGTTGAAACTTTGATTTGATTCATATGAATTCTTGTTCCTTAGTTTGAGAATGCTTGATTATTGATTGAATTTGAGTGTTTATGTGAATTGATCAAAGATATTGTTGTTTATGAGTATAAGCATGTTGGTTTGGATTGAATCGTTCAAAAGTTGAGGAGTTCATGTTTTGACTTGTTGAAACTCAAGTGAATTGCTTTGATAAGTTGAAGGCATGCTTATATGGCTGTGTTTAAATGTTGAGGAAGATGTGATTGAAGTAGTTTTGAGCATGTTGAACAAGCAAGTGGTGTTTGATGATGGTTGTTGAGGTGATATGTTGTTGATGAAGCATGGACGCTTGAAGTCTTGAGTAGAGTATAGGATATGCTAGTCGATTACTTGCTTTCTTGTCTTGTTGGTTGTACTGAGTAGTTGTTTTCAGGCACAGGAAAAGGATCCAGGCAAGGCAAGGAGAAGGGGAAGGAAGCCGAAGTAAGATCGAAAAAAGGCAAGATAGGCCTTCGAACATAGATAAGGTGACGAAGACGCTGAGATTGCAAGAACGCCTTCCCGAAAACTTCAAGATTCAAATGCCTGATTGGGATGAGATCAAAGAGAAGTGGGCAGAGGTCTAAAAAAAGATAGCTCGGACAAGATACCAAGACGATGAGGCCATGAGACTCATGAGCATCCGGGATGATATGACGATGTTGTTCGATCGAGTGGGGATCCATAGATTTATGGAGTTGAAGAGGCCGACTTATTTCCATGTTACAGCGGAGGTAGTTTGCTCCTTTTAGATGGATAAGGACCCACTTGGCTACTCGTATCAGTGCTCATTTCAGTTAGGAGGAGTCCGAAGGAGATGGACGGCTGAGGATTTTAATCAGCTTTTTCAGACGCCTCTAGAGATTTCTCGAGTGGAGAATGGACACTTCAACGCTAATAGGTTTTGGAGAGAGATAACCGGGGAGATCAGAGACTATAAGATTAGGCAGGCTCGTGCAACCTCAATCAAGAATCCAGTGTTGAAGTATATGGATCGAGTGCTCGAAAACACACTATTTGCTCGTTCGGAGGGTGGCTGTGTGTCTAGAGGAGAGCTTTAGCCCTATGGTGTATGATGAATGGAGTGAAGTTCAATGTGGGAGCATATTTCATCGCGCAGCTGCATCGATTCAGGACCATTGGATTTCAAAAGGTGAACATTGGAGGGTTACTGAAGATTTTAGCTGAGCATTACAACATGGACTCCTGTTAGAGGAGAGCCCGACTTGGTGATGCTCACATGTGTAAAGGGAGGATTTGCACACTTTAGAGATGGTGATTGGTTCTTCACAAGAGGACCAAAGCTATTCGACTTTATGTTTCCCTTTGACGTGAACAATATGACCACTGTTCGGGAGGCGAGGAACTTGTTGATGAACTCCCTAGGACACACCACTCTGTCCGTGACTGTGAAGACCAACGGGGATTGGAGAGCCGTGGCTAAGATGTGTGTGGAAGGCAGATTGGCAGAGCTACACCAAATTGTAGAACAGGGAGAGTACCATCCACCATCGCTACACCCACTATAGCAGCCCGAGGTCGAGCATCGGGTAGATTAGCAGCCAGAGATGGAGATTCCGGAGGAGGAGCAGCACGACGCACCTAGGCATGCTCCAGTACCGCAACAGTAACGGGCTGTTCGGGAAGATAACCGGGAACAGCTTCGCTTGATTCATGAGCAGCTGGTCGCGGTCGTAGCGGCACAGCAGGAGACGAACAGGTAGCTCACACTCGCTAATGGCAACTACGCCATGTTGAATGAGAGGTTCACTGCCTTGAATGAGCGGGTTGGTAGAGTGAGTAGTCGGGTGGATCTGATTGATAGGAACATTAGCAGTCTGTCTCGAGCTGTGGAGCAGAGATTGGATGATGAGGATGATGATGCTCCGGAGGAGTAGATCTTCAGGTTTTCTTTTGATTTTCTCCGATTCATCTCACCTCCATTCTTCTTTTTTCTCTTTACAGATTGGGTTGTGTTTATTGAGTGAGTGGCATGTATATTCTTGGATATCATTGTTAGGATAGATGGATTCATGAGTGTTGAATACTTGTATGGTTGATTCGATTTATGGGCTATTGATTTTGTGCATTCATATGTTCATGTGTTAATTTCTATTGATGAAAAGCATGTATAATTTGATAAGTATGTAGAGTTCTTGTGGAATTGATCTTAATTATGTGCTATGAGGAATACTTAGGATTCTATTTACCTATGTGAGGATTTGAGCCTTGATAATCATGCTTGATCATGATTGTTTTATTCTTGAGAGGATCATTCATATGAATGTATTCTAGAACTTGGCTTGGAGTCTTGTGTGAGACTTATGATTGATAAATTGCTAGGACATGATCTTAGGCTATTATTTTGTGATTAAAATACTTAGCCAAATTTTGTCCTTCCTAATGATTTTATTAATCATTGGAAGCCCCGTTGAGCCGTTAAAAAACCTTTTCTTTGGTAGCCGAAGTAAATAACCTTATAAACCTTTACTTGAGCCTTGATTAACCTATTCATTGGTAGAGAGAGTTGAGGTGAGTAAGTGTTGCAAGAAGAAAAAGGGAAGGTAGAATATGGTTGGATGAAAAGAATAAGGTTAAATCTTGTTTAGGGGTAGTGCCTGAAACTGGTACCCCGATTGCTTATAACATGAAGCTTTAAGCTTAAGAGCAGCTGATTGATAAGGTGAAGAAGGATAGTGCCTAAAACTGGTACCCGAATTGTCTAAAGAGATGATGTTGATGCACGAAAAAAGAAGGAAAATCCATGAAAAGAAGAGGAGAAGTTGGAGGAGATATTGCAGCAAGAAGAAGAAATCGAGAACCTCCAAGGTAACTCTCTACTTGTGTCTTAAGTCACTTACCTAAATTTTCCTACCTTTTTCCAAAGAGCCAACATTACAACCCAAAAACAAGTCCTTTGTGATCCTAGTGAAGAGTTGATTATAAGTTGATTTTTTAGACCTTTGCCAAGCTTATGGTTACGCGTGAATATGATTTATATGAGTGTTTATATTAGCCTATGTAGTGCCTCATGCACTTGAGTGAAAGAGAATAAATACTTATCTTGTGAGCTAGATTACTTAGTACTCCGAATGGTGTGTGATTGAATTGGTTTTGCATGAGTGATATATATGAAGCAATTGATACTTGTTTGATTTAATGAAGTTGCATGTGTGATATGTGTTGTACTTGATCTTGGTGAATTATACACGACTCTTGTGGTTTGATTTGGTTGCCTCGGGACGAGCAACATGTAAGTTTGGGGGTTTGATGTGTGTAAATTCACAAGTTTGGCATCATATTTTGTGCTAGTTTTGGTGAGTTTTGAGGTGGAAATAGGTGGAAAACCTATATATATTGTGAATTAGCATGAATCAGGTGTTAGTGGATCTATTTAAGTGGTTTTCATAGTAAAATCGGAGTGGAAGTGCCAAGAATCGAAGAGATAAAGTCGAGACCACGCGAACTACCAAGGAGAGAGGTGGGTTCGGCCTGTTGGAGGAGGGTTCGACCTCTCCAGTAGGTCAAACCAGCAATGCAAAGTGGCAGAAGATGGATTCGACCACGACTTGAGGGGTTCGACCTGTTCATTAGGTCGAACTATGGTCGAACCAGTTCGCGAGAAAGTGGATTCCACCACGATGTTGGGGGTTCGACCTGGCGGTTGGTCGAATCGAGAGCAGAAATTGTCCAATAGCATGGTTCGACCTGTGGTTCGACCAAGATGGAGTGGTTCGACCTGTACAAGAAGTCGAACCAAGTACAGAATACTTCCAGTAGGTGGGTTCGACCTATGGTTCGACCTGCGGCCAGTGGTTCGACCTGTTTGCTGAGGTCGAACCATCGTGCGGAAACTTACCTTATTCGGATTTTCGAGGCCAAAACGCATGGGATCACTTGAAAAGCCCATTCCAAGCCCTAGAGACGTGATTATAAGTATAAAAGGAGGCTCATGCAGTCAAGGGATCATCACCAAGGACACAATATACAACAAGGGAGTTTTAGAGAGCGTAAGATCGTGAAGCACAAGAGGAGACTAGTAGGAGCTGTGACAGAGGTTTAGGTGGAGATTCAAGTAAGATTGGTCCATCTAACCATGATTGTTCTTAGATCAATCATGGGCTAGAGCCACTTCGGTAGTTCTAGGGTTATGAAGGTTTCATGAGTTGATTTGTATTTCGTGTGTATACTCCGTACAACACTACTTGTGGTTTATTTTATATAAGATTGTGCATTTTTAATCCATACTCATAGTTGTTTTGTGCATCAATAATCGTTGTGTGGAGTCTGAATACATAACATGGTTGTTGATTGAGTGCGTTCACTAATGAGCAGGGTTTATTGTTATAATTCTAAGTGAAGGGATTCCGAAGTCTTATTAGAACCTTCTTATATGAATATTTGTTAATTGAATTAAATTCAAGTTAACTAGTAGGATTAAGAGTATAACTTTATAGTACCTAAAAGGGTCTCAAATCGGGTTTGAGTACTAAGTGCACGGGAAATAATTGATTATGATAGTACCTAGAAAGGGAGGTAAGTATACGTCTTGCTCTGAGGATACTCACACGTGTCAAAAGCTTATCTATTTGTGTCTATAGAATAGATTTGCATGGTCTAGCGATGCGTCCATAAACGACAAGGCAGAGTCGGACATCGACACATAAAAGTATGAATTAACGAATGAAACTGGATGGCCTGACGAACTACCTAACATCTTATTTGATCACAACAACTCTTCTCTTGTTCTTGTTATTTATTTGCTATTTTAATTGTTACTTAGTTTACAAACCAACAATTACAATTCTCAACATAGTCATAATTGCTAGAAAATAACTAAAGTAAAATTTAGCCGTCCCGTGGATTTGATATTTAATTTGGTCACCTTCGAAACTACAATTAATATCCTTCATACTTGGGGATTAAAATTGTGTGTTGAGAAAACACCCAACAAGTGTCAATTTAAGTTACTTTGCATTCTAATAATTTAGTAAACACTATTATAGTATATGAGACGAGTTATTTATGAGTCTCTAGTGAGACGAGTAATTTAAGAGACGTGCGTCAGTGTGAGATGAGTCAATTTATCATTAAAGTATGCTTATTATATCGATAAAGTATGTTTAATGGTTGTTAAAGTATGTTTTTATAAAGTATATGTAAGTTACTTTTTGAGTAATGATATTATATTATTTTATAATAAAAAATATGTATGAGATGTGTTATAAAATAAGATGGTACGTGTGTTAAAATAAGATGATAATTTTTAAATTAAAATATATTATTATAGGTATATAAGTAAAGTGAATTTTTTTAAATCGAAGTTTAAATTTTAAGTTGGAAAAAATGGATATTATATTAGAATGTGCGTAAATAATGGGTATAATGTATCTTTTATCACTTTTAATGAAATGTAAGTGCTAAATAAAATAAAAGGAGAAAGTGTGAAAATATTTTTAACAAAACTTATAAAAAATTGATTATTAATTATCTTTCGATTTTATTTTATTTTTATTTGTGTTATGCACACATAGTGCTTAAATAATATTATTCTGCCACTGTATAAGGTAATTTGAAATATATTTATTTATTTAGTGTTATATAATTAATTAATGTTAATGTAAGTTACTTTTTTGAATTATAATAATTTAGTATTATTTGATAATAAATAGTTATATTACGTGTGTTAAAATAAGATGATAATTTTAAATTAAAATCTTTTATTATAGGGACTAGTAATACACCCGCGCGATGCGCGAAAAAATATTATGTATAAATTATTGTATAAAATTTTATAATAATAATAATATATAAATTTCATAAAAAAGTTTTATGCGAGATCTTATAACTTATGTAGGATGAGTTAAAGTATTATAGTTATATAGAAAAAGTAGGTTTATTGATAGTTAATATATTATTCCATTTATATTTTAGTATGACGAATGTTACATTAGTTAAAGTACATTTTTACATTGTTGGAATTCGAAGAAGAAAGTTGGTGTTCAGAAGTGAAATGATGGATATTTATTTCTCTTTAAGAATTTTAAATTTATAGGAACATAATAGAGCATGATGGAGAGTTGAGTGAACTAGAATATCATTATCTCTACTATAATGGTAAGTCTCAACTCCGCCTTCACATGACAAAATCTATTGCTTTTCTCTTATCAAATTTTTGTGAGTAAATTTTTATTCAATAAAAAATTTTGATTAAAAATTATTTAAAATATAATTATATATGTGTATTTTGAATCAGTCAATTTTTATTGATTTTATCATGATATTGGATAGTACTAGGATGATGTTTTCTTTGTATGTATTATAATGGTCTTATATATAAAGTTCGTGATTAAATTGAGAAATAATTAGAAGATCTTGTATTTTATTGACAAAAAATAAAGTTTGTGATTAAATTGAAAAAAGAGAAAAATGTCATGTATTTTGTTGTAATTAACCCTATAAAATAATATATAAAAACTATTTAAATTAATATTATACTTTTGCTATCATGATTGCAAGATAAAAACATCTTATAAAAGATAAATTTATATGATAGTAAAATAAAAAATAATATTATAAGAACATGTTTCTTCGAAGGCAATATTAATATATAAAAAAATGATAATTTTTAAATGGAAGTGTAAAAAATGTATTTTTCAATGGAAGTGTAAAATTGAGGTTTGGATATCGTAGCGAGTTTTTAGTTTACAACTAATTTATTTTATAATTTATTTCTTATTAAAAAATTTATGTATTATTAAGACAAGTCAATTTATTGAGGCAAGTCAATTTTTATTTTTTTGCTAAGTAATTGAAAATTAATTTATTAATATGTTCCTCACAATTTCTCTCTCTCTCTCTTTTTTTTACATTGAAGGAAAAACGTGAGATTGTTTTGAAAATACTATTTATCTCTACACTTCAAATATATTATTTTAATTTCTCGTAATATATACTATTTATTTTATTTATTAAAAAAATTTTCATGAAATATTATAAATATATAATAATTAAAATATAATATATATATATATATATATATATATATATATATATATATATATATATATATATATATATATATAAGTAAAAATACAGTTTTATAAAATACAAAATTTACGAAAATATAGATTATGAAATATTGGGATGTTACAATGCTCTTGCAACCATTAAACATACATTATCTATATAATAAGCATACTTTAGTAATAGATCGACTCGTCTCATACACGTCTCATAAATAACTTATCTTACTAGAGTCTCATAAATACTCGTCTCATATTTTAATAGTATTTACTAAATTATCATAATGCAAAGTAACTTACATTGACACTAATTATTTAAAAATAAATAAATAACTATTTTTTAAATTATCTTTTACCTTGGAAAAAATAATATTATATAAATACCATGTGTGCAAAACACAATTAAAAATAAAATAAAATCAAAAGACACTTTATTTATTGATATTTTTTATAAGTTTTGTTAGAAATATTTTAACACTTTCTCTTTTTATTTTATTTAACACACTTTCATTTTAATAAATATGGTAAAAGATACACTATATCCTATAATAATAGATTTTAATTTAAGAATTATCATCTTATTTTAACACACGTAACATACCAATTTATTATTGAAATATTACTAAATTATCATAATTCAAAAAAGTAACTTACATTAATCATTAATTATATAACAATATATAAATAAATATTTTTCAAATTACCTTATACCATGACAAAATAATATTATTTATACACCATGTATGCATAACATAAATAAAAATAAAATAAAATTGAAAGAAAATTTAATAATCAATTTTTTTATAACTTTTGTTAAAAATATTTTCACACTTTCGCTTTATATTTTATTTCAAATTTTCTTATCATTAAAAGTGGTAAAAGATACACTATACCCATTATTTACGCACATTCTAACATAATATCCATTTTTTCACACACTTCAATAACATTAACACAATTCCAATAATATTAACTAATATATTTCTTATCTTTCTCAATTTATTAATACAAAAAATCTTAAACTCCACATATAAAAATATTTGAAATATATTCGAAAACGGAAGGAGTATATAATTAAAACTATAATATTTCATGAAAATTTTTTAAATAAATAAAATAAATAGTATATATTACGAGAAATTAAAATAATATATTTGAAGTGTAGAGATAAATAGTATTTTTAAAACAATCTCACATTTTTCATTTAATGGAAAAAAAAAGAGAGAGAGAAATTGTGAGGAACATATTAATAAATTAATTACTTAGCAAAAAAATAAAAATTGACTTGCCTCAATAAATTGACTTGTCTTAATAATACATAAATTTTTTGATAAGAAATAAATTATAAAATAAATTAGTTGAAAACTAAAAACTCGCTACGACATCCAAACTTCAACTTTACACTTCCATTGAAAAATACATTTTTACACTTCCATTTAAAATTTTTTTTTATATATTAATATTGCCTTCGAAGAAACATATCCTTATAATATTATTTTTTATTTTATTATCATATAAATTTATTTTTTATAAAATATTTTTATCTTGCAATCATGATAGTAAAAGCATAATATTAATTTAAATAGTTTTTATATATTATTTTATAGGGTTAATTACAATAAAATACATGACATTTTTCTCTTTTTTCAATTTAATCACAAACTTTATTTTTTGTCAAAAAAATACATGATCTTCTAATTCTTTCTCAATTTAATCATGAACTTTATATATAAGACCATTAGAATCCATACAAAGAAAACATCATCCTAATACTATCCAACATCATGATAAAATCAATAAAAATTGACTGATTCAAAATACACATATATTATTATATTTTAAATAATTTTTAATCAAAATTTTTTATTGAATAAAAATTAACTCACATAAATTTGATAAGAGAAAAGCAATAGATTTTGTCATGTGAAGGCGGAGTTGAGACCTACCATTATAGTAGAGATAATGATATTCTAATTCAACTTTCCATTATACTCTATTATGTTCCTATAAATTTAAAATTCTTAAAGAGAAAATAAATATCCATCATTTCACTTCTGAACACCAACTTTCTTCTTCGAATTCCAACAATGTAAAAATGTACTTTAACTAATGTAACATTCGTCATACTAAAAAATAAATGGAATAATATATTAACTATCAATAAACCTACTTTTTCTATATAACTATAATACTTTAACTCATCCTACATAAGTTATAAGATCTCGCATAAAACTTTTTTATGACATTTATATATTTTTATTATTATAAAATTTTATATAATAATTTATACATAATATTTTTTCACGCATCGTGCGGGTGTATTACTAGTCCCTATAATAATAGATTTTAATTTAAAATTATCATCTTATTTTAACACACGTAACATAACAATTTATTATTAAATAATACTAAATTATTATAATTCAAAAAAGTAACTTACATTAACATTAATTAATTATATAACACTAAATAAATAAATATTTTTCAAATTACCTTATACAATGACAGAATAATATTATTTAAGCACCATGTGTGCATAACACAAATAAAAATAAAATAAAATCGAAAGATAATTAATAATCAATTTTTTATAAGTTTTGTTAAAAATATTTTCGCACTCTCTCTTTTTATTTTATTTAGCACTTTCATTTCATTAAAAGTGATAAAAGATACATTATACCCATTATTTACGCACATTCTAACATAATATTCATTTTTTCCAACTTAAAATTTAAACTTCGATTTAAAAAAATTCACTTTACTTATATACCTATAATAATGTATTTTAATTTAAAAATTATCATCTTATTTTAACACACGTACTATCTTATTTTATAACACATCTCATACATATTTTATATTATAAAATAATATAATATCATTACTCAAAAAGAAACTTACATATACTTTATAAAAATATATTTTAACAACCATTAAACATACTTTATCTATATAATAAGCATACTTTAATGATAAATTAACTCTATCTCACACTGAAGCACGTCTCTTAAATAACTCGTCTCACTAGAGACTTATAAATAACTCGTCTCATATTCTATAATAGTGTTTACTAAATTATTAGAATGCAAAGTAACTTAAATTGACACTAATTATTTAACACTAAAAAAATTACTAATTTTCAAATTATCTTTACCATGGAAAAAATAATATTATTTAAATACCATGTTTGCAAAACACAATAAAAAATAAAATCAAATAAAAAGACAGTTTACTAATTAATTTTTTTATAAGTTTTGATAGAAATATTTTAACGCTTTCTCTTTTTATTTTATTCCACAAACTTTCATTTTATTAAAAATGGCAAAATATGCACTATAATAGTACTCACTATTTACACACATACTAACGTAATAACTATTTTCTCAAACATCTCAAAGAATTTACACACAATTTTCATTAATATTAACTATTTATTTATAAATTAAAATATTTCTATCTATTTATAAAAACAACAAATTAACAAATTTATTTTCAATTATTATTGTAATAAAAAATAAAATATTACTTGCTTTAAAGAATAATACATAATTTTTAACTAATAAATAAATTATAAAATAAATTAGTTGAATAATAAAAACTTCCTACGACATCCCAACTTCAAAATTAAACATCCATTTAAAAAAATCACTTTACTTATATCCCTATAATAATAGAGTTTAATTTAAAAATTATCATCTTATTTTAACACACATAACATACCAATTTATTATCAAATAATACTAAATTATCATAAAAATAATAATAATAGTAACATACATTAAACTTTAATTATATAACACTAAATAAATATATATTTTTCAAATTACCTTATACCACAGTAAAATAGTATTATTTAAACACCATATGTGCTATAATAATACTCACTATTTACATATATACTAACATAAATACCTATTTTATCAAGCATCTCAATGACTTTATACACAATTTTCATTAATATTAACTATTTATTGTAAATTAAATTATTTCTATTTTTATAAAAACAACAAATTAACAAATTTATTATAAATTATTATTTAATAAAAAATTACTTGTTTTAAAGAATAATACATAATTTTTAATTAATAAATAAATTATAAAATAAATTAGAAACTTCATGCGGCATCCAAATTTAAATTTAAACTTCCATTTAAAAAAAAATTCATTTTACTTAAATATCCTTATAATAATAGATTTTAATTTTAATTTAAAAATTGATACTGCATTTTAACACACATACCATCTTATTTTAACACACATCTCATACCTATTTTTTATTATAAAATAATATCATTACTCAAAAAGTAATTTATATATGCTTAAAAAAAATACTTTAACAATCATTAAACATGCTTTATTTATATAATAAGCATACTTTAATGATAGATCGACTCGTCTCACACACGTCTCATAAATAACTCATCTCACTAATGTAAAGTAACTTACATTGACATTAATTATTTAACACTTAATAAATAATTATTTTTCAAATTACCTTTTGTAATACCCTTAATAATAACCATATTTATTTATTTATTTATTATATATATAATCACATAGTTATGATTATATATGTTATATACTACATATATGAATAATATATTAGAATAATAGTAGGTATATATATATATGGTAAGTAGTAGACACAATATATATATATATATATATATATATATATATATATATATATATATATATATATATATATATATATATATATATATATATATATATATATTATTAATTGTAACCACGTGCATAAATTTACCTGATAAGTTAGGATGGGCTGATGTGGACATTGGTATCAGATAAGAATCGAAACAAGTGGAGCAGAATTTATTTGATAAAGTAGTAAATTTTATATCCTTAATTACCCAATTCCATATATATATATATATATATATATATATATATATATATATATATATTGTTAAATGTCACTGTTAATTTTTGAGGGAATTCACGGGAGTAAACAGAGAGAGTGAGAGGTAAGTTTAATAGGATAGTAATAATTGAAGCAGTTAAAAACACACACATATATAGAGTATACACTTGCAGACTATATATATATATATATTTCACACACTGAGATTTTGAGAGTTTATCTATTCATTGTCAAAGCTTAACATGTTATATATGGAAATGATTGTCTCGATGCGTAGATTTCATATATATAACTTTTTTGTGAAATAGATTTCGTATAAGTGAGAAAAACTTAGTCAAAGTTTGTACCTCTTTAATGGCATATTTTGTTTCGGTGTGAGTTAGCTTTGATATTATAGTCCGTTTTGAAGCTCTCCTCACGAGGATCACAAAGGTATAATTAGTTTTGAGTTTGGACGTGAAATGGGAAGAAACCCACTTCGTACAAAAATTTTGTCCCCTTTAAACTTCGTTATTTTCATGAAAAATTGGTATGTATGTGATACTCACCTTGCGAGGACTCCATACGTATTTTTGAATTTTCAAATGGAGTTGTATAACTCAAGTTGGGTTATTTTGTAATAAGATTAAAGTTTAGGGTAAGTTTAAATGAGAATTTAACTAATTATAAGGACTTGATTGTAATATTTATAAATATTAATAATATTAATAATAATAAAAAAAAAGAAAAAAAAAATTTAAGCTGCGTACGGCAGCAGCGACAAGAAGCATGTTTGTTTTTATTTATTTATTTATTTAATTTATTTATTTACTTTAATTAATATCATAATTATATATTTAATTTAATATTTTATATTACGTATTATTATAATATTATTATTATTATTTTTACTTATTAATTGTTTTATTCATTTCATTCTATTTTATTATTTATTTAATATTTAATATTTATTTATTTATTTAATTATTTATATTGTTTAATATTTTATTATATATCTTATTTTATTCTATTAATTTAATTCCTTTTCAATATTAATTATAATTTACTATTTTTAATATTATTATTATTATTACTACTTATTATTTGTCTTATTCATATCATTCTATTATTTATTTAATATATTATATTATATTTATTTATTTAATTTAACTTTTTATGTTATTTAGTATTTTATTTATTATTTATTAGTTAACTTATTTTATTTTATTAATATAATTCCTTTTCAATATTAATTATAATTTACCATTATTATCATTATTATTATTTTATTTACTTATTATTTGTCTTATTTCGTTTCATTCTATTTTATTATTTATTTATTTAATATTTAATATTTATTTATTTAATTTAACCTTTTATATTAAATATTAATATAATTTTGTCACTATTATTAATTTAGATGTAGAATCTTTATTTTATATCCATTTTTTTTAAACATTAATGTCTTTTGAATTTATATTTTTAATGTTATAACTTATTACTAAATTAGAAAACTTTAATTGTTAAATTATTTTTAGAAATTAGTTTTAGTAATAGGTATTATTATTAGAAGTAGAACTCAGTTTAGTATACCTTTGCAGGCATATCTGAGACTCACGAGCAAGCCTAGTCCACTTTACACGTTTCCAATAAGTTTAAGGTGGGGATAACTTTCACTATTTACCGAGTGCTACATTTTATGTCATGATTGCTATGTTAAGATGTGATATGTGTTACTTATATGTCATGTTATGTGTCATGTGTGCTTTTAGTTCGATGACAAATATTTTCTACTAACACTTGTACAGGGTGACGGCTCGGTGCACATATACCAACTAACACAAGTTACTGACTACGTCGGTTCAGTACTAAAATATATTTCAAGTATGCTAACATTGTACTGGGGTGACGGCCTGGTGCACATATACCAACTAACACAACTTATCGGATGACGATTCAGTCTAAAATATTTTCATTGAGTTATCGAACGACAATGTGTAAATTATTTTATTAAATGGCATATGTTACATTTTATGGTATATTTGGCATGCATATTTATTTTTAACTGTGCAATCATTTAAGTTAACCCACTGAGTGTATTTTAGACGCTCACCCCTTATTGATTTTCAGAACAAGATTTAGAAGATGGAGAGGCCTTCGCAGTTGACCCAAGCCCTTAGAAGACTTTATATTATGACTTATATTTTAGTATTTTGTTAGAATTTTATTTCAGATATATCATCTGAACGTACTTATTTTGGATATTTCACTCTACTCGGGTGAGTAGATGTTAATATGTAATAATCTTTATGCAACTTTTACTTTAGTATACTATCGCTTTGGGGATTTTTTTATATTATTCCGCTGTGCATTTTCGACCCCTCTATTATTATATTGGGAAATTTATATCTAGTAGCGTCCCAACCCCATAGCGTAACCCGGGGTGTTACACCTTTTACCATGGGCAAAATAATATTATTTAAATACCATGTGTACAAAACAAAATTAAAAATAAAATAAATCTAAAGAAGCTTTACTAATTAATTTTTTTTAAAAGTTTTGTTATAAATATTTTAACACTTTCTCTTTTTGTTTATTCCACACACTTTCATTTCAATAAAAATGGTTAAATATGCATCATAATAATACTCACTATTTACACAAATACTAACATAATACTCCCTCCGTCCCGTTTCAATGTTTATGTTTGCTTTTTGCATGTTGATAAAGGAGTATAAAAAATATTTTAATAGATAGTGAGTGGAAGTATATAATATTTAATGTAAAGTGGGAAGGTGTATTAGTGTTCAATGATATATTAATTGTTTTAGGTGGGTCCCATATTTCAAAAAGGAAAACGTAAACATTGAAATGACACGCGCAAAATAGAAATGTAAACATTGAAATGGGACGGAGGGAATACCTATTTTCTCAAACATCTCAATGACTTTACACACAATTTTCATTAATATTAACTATTTATTTTTAAATTAATTTTTTTCTATTTATAAAAACAACAAATTAACGAATTATATTCAATTATTATTGTAATAAAAAATAAAAATTACTTGCTTTAAAGAATAATACATAATTTTTTAACTAATAAATAAATTATTACTTCCTCCATCCCATTAAAGTTGATATAATTTTTTTTCACGGAGATTAAGGAATATAATAATTTAATATAAAGTGAAGTAAAGTGAAGTGAGAGAAATAATATTTAATGTGTAGTGGGTAGTTGTATTAGAGGTGATATGTAGGGCCCATGAGAATAGATTAATTGTTTTTATGTGGGTCTCATGTATTAAAAAGGAAATGTGTAAATTTTAGTGGGACAAACCAAAAAGAAAAATGTGTCAACTTCAATGGGACGGAGGGAGTATAAAATAAATTAATTGAATAGTAAAAATTTCCTACGACATTCCAACTTCAATTTAAAAAAATTCACTTTACTTATATCCCTATAAGAATAGATTTTAATTTAAAAGTTATCATCTTATTTTGACACACGTAACATACCAATTTATTATCAAATAATACTACATTATCATAATTTAAAAAAATGACTTACATTAAACATTAATTATATACCACTAAATAAATATTTTCAAATTACCTTACACCATGACAAAAATAATATTATTTAAACACATGCTATAATAATACTCACTATTTACATACATACTAACATAATAATACCTACTTTCTCAAAAATCTCAATGACTTTACACACAATTTTCATTAATATTAACTATTTATTATTAAATTAAATTATTTCTATTTATGAAAACAACAAATTAAAAAATTTATTTTCAATTATTATATTAAAAAATAAAAAATTCCTTGTTTTAAAGAATAATACATAATTCTTAATTAATAAATACATTATAAAATAATTTAGTTTAATAATAAAAGCTTGATGTAATAAACCAACTTAAAATTTGAACTCCCATTTAAAAAAATTCACTTTATTTATATATTCCTATAATTATAGATTTAATTTAAAAATTAACATCTTATTTTATCACACGTACTATCTTACTTAGAAACACATCTCATAATAATTTAGTAAACACTATTAAAGTATAAGACGGGTAATTTATGAGTATCTAGTGAGTCGAGTTATTTATGAGACGTGAGTTAGACGAGTCGATCTATCATTAAAGTATGCTTATTCGATAAATAAAGTATGTTTAATGGTTGTAAAAATATTTTTTCTAAAGCATATGTAAGTTACTTTTTGAGTAATGATATTATTTTATAATAAAAAATAGATATGAGATGTGTGTCAAAATAAGATAGTAAGTGTGATAAAATAAGATGTTAAAATCTATAATTATAGGAATATAAAAGTAAAGTATTTTTTTTTAAATGGAAGTTCAAATTTTAAATTGGTTTATCGCATGAAGTTTTTATTATTATACTAATTTATTTTATAATTTATTTATAAGTTAAGAATTATGTATTTTTCTTTAAAGAAAGTAAATTTTTATTTTTTATTATAATAATAATTGAAAATAAATTTTTTAATTTGTTATTTTTATAAATAGAAATAATTTAATTTAATAATAAATAGTTAATATTAATGAAAATTGTGTGTAAAGTCATTGAGATTTTTGAGAAAGTAGGTATTATTATGTTAGTATGTGTGTAAATAGTGAGTATTATTATACCATGTGTTTAAATAATATTATTTTGACATGGTATAAGGTAATTTGAAAAATATTTATTTATTTAGTGTTATATAATTAATGTTTAATGTAAGTTATTTTTTTGAATTATGATAATTTAGTATTATTTGATAATAAATTGGTATGTTACGTGTATCAACATTTATGTGCAGCATATTATAGGGGTAATATTGGAATATCACTATACTCCCTTCGTCCCAGGTTAAGAGTCTCATTTGCTTTTAGGCACGTGAATTAAGGAGTATTATTATTTAATGTGTAGTGGGTAGTTGTATTAGTGGATGTGGGGGCCCATATTTTAATTGTATTAGTGGGTGTGGGTAGGTCCCATGTGTCCAAAAAAGAAAATGGGACTCTTTGGATGGGACGACCAAAATGGTAAAATGACCCTCTTAACCTGGGACGGAGAAAATATTTATTTTTGTAGTTAGTAGTAATATTTTTGTATGTTTGTATCTCATAGTAATTTAAGATTTTTTTGTGTACCTAGTAGTAATCATCTCTTCTTTAAAGCAAGTAATTTTTTATTTTTTATTACAATAATAATTGAATATAAATTTGTAAAATTTTGTTTTTATAAATAGAAATAATTTAATTTAATAATAAATAGTTAATATTAATGAAAATTGTGAGTAAAGTCATTGGGATGTTTGAGAAAATAAGTATTACCGTATTATTATGTTAGTATGTGTGTAAATAGTGCGTATTATTATATCATGTGTTTAAATAATATTATTTTGCCATGGTATTAGGTAATTTATAAAATATTTATTTATTTAGTATTATATAATTAATAATGTTTAATGTAAGTTATTCTTTTTAATTATGATAATTTAGTATTATTTGATAATAAATTGGTATGTTACGTGTCAAAATAAGATGATAACTTTTAAATTAAAATCTATTATTATAAGGATATAAATAAAGTGAATTTTTTTAAATTGAAGTTTGAATTTGAAGTTGGAATGTCGTAGGAAATTTTTACAATTCAATTAATTTATTTTATAATAATTTATTTATTAGTTAAAAAATTATGTATTATTCTTTAAACAAGTAATTTTTTATATTTTATTACAAGAATAATTGAATATAAATTTGTTAGTTTGTTGTTTTTAGAAATAGAAATAATTTAATTAAAAATAAATAGTTAATATTAATAAAAATTGTGTGTAAAGTCATTGAGATGTTTGAGAAAATAGGTATTATGTTAGTATTTGTGTAAATAGTGAGTATTATTATGGTGAATATTTTACTCTTTTTATTGAAATTAAAATGTGTGGAATAAAATAAAAAGAGAAAGTGTTAAAATATTTCTAACAAAACTTATAAAAAATTAATTAATAAAACTTCTTTTTATTTTATTTTATTTTTAATTGTGTTTTGGGGACATGGTATTTAAATAATTTTATTTTGCCCATGGTAAAAGGTAATTTAAAAAATATTTATTTATTTAGTGTTAAATAATTAATGTCAATGTAAGTCATTTTCCATTATAATAATTTAGTAAACACTAACTTCAAATTTAAACTTCAATTTTAAAAAATTCACTTTACTTATATCCCTATAATAATATATTTTAATTTAAAAGTTATCATCTTATTTTGACACGTAACATACAAATTTATTATCAAATAATACTAAATAATCATAATTCAAAAAAATAACTTACATTAAACATTATTAATTATATAACACTAAATAAATAAAATTTTCAAATTACCTTACACCATGGCAAAATAATATTATTTAAACACATGCTATAATAATACTCACTATTTACACACATACTAACATAATAATACCTACTTTTTCAAAAATCTCAATAACTTTCCTCACAATTTTCATTAATATTAACTATTTATTATTAAATTAAATTATTTTTATTTATAAAAACAACAAATTAACAAATTTATATTCAATTATTATTGTAATAAAAATTAAAAAATTACTTGCTTTAAAGAATAATACAAAAAATTTTAACTAATAAATAAATTATTATAAAATAAATTAATTGAATAGTTAAAATTTCCTACGACATTCCAACTTCAGATTTAAACTTCAATTTAAAAAAATTTACCTTACTTATATGCATATAATAATAGATTTTAATTTAAAAATTATCATCTTATTTTGACACGTAACATAGCAATTTATTATCAAATAATACTAAATAATCATAATTCAAAAAAATAACTAACTTACATTAAACATTATTAATTATATAACAATAAATAAATAATTATTTTACAAATTACCTTATACAATGGAAAAATAATATTATTTAAACACATGCTATAATAATACTCACTATTTACACACATACTAACATAATAATATCTACATTCTCAAAAATCTCAATAACTTTACACACAATTTTCATTAATATTAACTATTTATTATTAAATTAAATTATTTCTATTTATAAAAACAACAAATTAACAAATTTATATTCAATTATTATTGTAATAAAAAATAAAAAATTACTTGCTTTAAAGAATAATACATAAAATTTTAACTAATAAATAAATTGATTGAATAGTAAAAATTTTCTACGACATTCCAACTTTGAATTTAAACTTCAATTTAAAAAAATCAGTTTACTTATATCCCTATAATAATAGACTTTTATTTAAAAGTTATCATCTTATTTTGATACACGTAACATACTAATTTATTATCAAATAATACTAAATTATCATAATTCAAAAATATAACTTACATTTAATATTAATTATATAACACTAAATAAATAAATATTTTTCAAATTACCTTATACCATGGCAAAATAATATTATTTAAATACATGTTATAATAATACTCACTATTTACACACATACTAACATAATAATACCTACTTTCTCAAATATCTCAATAACTTTACACACAATTTTCATTAATATTAACTATTTATTATTAAATTAAATTATTTCTATTTATAAAATTACAAATTAACAAATTTATATTCAATTATTATTGTAATAAAAATAAAATTACTCACATTAAAGAATAATACATAATTTTTTAACTAATAAATAAATTATCATAAAATAAATTAATTGAATAGTAAAAATTTCCTACGACATTCCAACTTTAAATTTAAACTTCAATTAAAAAAAATTCACTTTACTTATATCCCTATAATAATTGATTTTAATTTAAAAATTATCATCTTATTTTGACACGTAACATAACAATTTATTATCGAATAATATTAAATAATCATAATTCAAAAAAATAACTTACATTAAACATTATTAATTATATAACAATAAATAAATAAATATTTTTCAAATTACCTTATACAATGAAGGGTTCATTACTATTAGATACAATTTATGTACTATTATTACTCACAAGTACATTAACCTAAATTTATTAGTGTTCAATATATTTTGAAAGATTGAAATGCCTTTTTTATCCTTAAGGTGATTATATTCAATAATAAGTAATAATAATATAATAATACTTTATTTTAAAATTAAAAACATATTTGCATTTAATTCTCTTAAAAATTCCTATATTTCATTCCATTTAATCTTCTAAAAATCCGTGGGATTTCAAATTATCATAACCAATTTCTACACATTCGAGAGAGCAAGATATACTCCATAATTTTGGTAATCAAAAATTAATTAAAAATAGTTTAGATTATTTTGGTATTCAAAAATTAATTAAAAAAATTTATGGGGATGTATCAAATATTATTACCACGATAATAATTTTAGTATTCAAAATTAATTAAGAATGGCTCAGATTATTTCAGTATTCAGAAATTAATTAAGAAATACCAGAATGGATCAAATATTTTGGTATTCAGATTAAGAAATACCACGATAAGAAAATTCCACAATGTATTAAAAAATATTTTGGTATTCGATTTTCAGGTTTGTATTGTATTCAAAAATAAATTAGTTAACAAATTAATTAAGAGATTACGTGACGAATAAGATTATTTTGGTATTAAAAAATTATTTAAAATATTATTAGGATTGATAAAATATTAACTAGATAAGAAATTTTCACTTAAAAGTATTTAGATTTTAGATTTGTATTGTATTTAGAAATAAAGATTTCAGATTTGTATTGTATTCAGAAATAAATTAACGTGAAGAGAATTTATATATCCACGAATATATATTGAAACTGCATTCATGATAATGTGAATTTTCATTAAATTTTAAAATGTGAATTTCTCATTTTTAGTTTTAGTTGATGTGTGGATAATTGATGTATATAGGGATAGGGATAAATGTGACTTTTCATTAAACAATTTTGTAGTGGATAATAATAAAATATATGCTTTGTATCCATTAGTAATATTAATTTATTTTTTGTACTAGGTAGTAATAATCCTACAATGAAAGAATAATATTATTTAAACACATGCTATAATAATACTCACTAATTACACACATACTAACATAATAATATCCACTTTCTCAAAAATCTCAATAACTTTACACTAAATTTTCATTAATATTAACTATTTATTATTAAATTAAATTATTTCTATTTATAAAAATAACAAATTAACAAATTTATATTCAATTATTATTGTAATAAAAAATAAAAAATTTACTTGCTTTAAAGAATAATACATAAATTTTTAACTAATAAATAAATTGATTGAATAGTAAAAATTTCCTACGACATTCCAACTTTGAATTTAAACTTCAATTTTAAAAAATCACTTCACTTATATCCCTATAATAATATATTTTAATTTAAAAGTTATCATCTTATTTTGACACACATAACATACCAATTTATTATCAAATAATACTAAATTATCATTGATGGACGTTTTCTCAACACACAACTTTAATCCCCAAGTATGAAGGATATCAATTGTAGTTTCGAAGGTGACCAAGTTAAATATCGAATCCACGGGACGGATAAATATTACTTTTGTTATTTTCTAGCAATTATGACTGTGTTGAGAATTATATTTGAATTGTAGGTTTGTAAACTAAGTAATAATTAAAATAGCAAATAAATAACAATTACAAGAAAGTAGTAGTTGTGATCAAATAAGATGATAGGTAGTTCGTCAGACCATCCAGTTTCATTCGTTAATTCATACTTTCGTGGGTCGATGTCCGACTCTACCTTGTGGTTTATGGACGCATCGTTGGACCATGCAAATCTATTCTATAGACACAAATAGATAAGCTTTTGACACGTGTGAGTATCCTCAGAGCAAGACGTATACTTTACCTCCCTTTCTAGGTAGTATCATAATCAATTATTTCCCGTGCACTAGTACTCTAACCCGATTTGATCTCCCTTTTTAGGTACTACAAAGTTATACTCTTAATCCTACTTGTTAACCCAAATTCAATTTAATTAACAAACATTCATATAAGACGGTTCTAATAAAACCTCAGAATCCCTTCACTTAGAATTATAACTATAAACCCTGCTCATTAGTGAACGCACTCAATCAATAATCATGTCATACATTCAGACTCTACACAATGATTATTGATGCACAAAACAACCATGAGTATAGATTAAAAATATGCAATCTTATATAAAATAAACCACAAGTAGTGTTGTACGGAGTATACACACGAAATACAAATTTACTCATAAAACCTTCATAACCCTAGAACTACCGAAGTGGCTCTAGCCCATGATTGATCTAAGAACAATCATGGTTAGTTGGACCAATCTTACTTGAATCTCCAGTTGAACCTTTATCACAGCTCTCCTACTCTCCTCTTGTAATGTGTTTTTGATGATGATTCCTTTCTTCTTCCTCTTCGTGATGTCTTCCTTGACTGCATGAGCCTCCTTTTATACTTGTAATCACGTCTCTAGGGCTTGGAATGGGCTTTTCAAGTGATCCCACGCGTTTTGGCCTAGAAAATCCAGATAAAATAAGTTCTCGCACGTCGGTTCGACCTCGTCAAACAAGTCGAACTACTGGCCACAGGTCGAACCACAGGTCGAACCCACCTACTAGAAGTACTCTGCACTTGGTTCGACCTCTTGTACAGGTCGAACCTCTCCCTCTTTGGTCGAACCACAAGTCGAACCTCAACACTGGATAATTTCAGCTCCTAGTTCGGCCAACTGTCAGGTCGAACCCCCAACGTCGTGGTCGAACCCTTCTTCTCGCAAACTGGTTCGACCTGATAGACAGGTCGAACCCCTTGAGTCGTGGTCGAACCCTCCTTCTGCACACTTTGCAACGCTGGTTCGACCTGTAGGAGAGGTCGAACCCTTCTCCATCAAGTCGAACCACCTCTCTCCTTGGCGGTTCACGTGGTCTCGACTTTATCTCTTCGATTCTTGGCACTTCCACTCCGATTATGCTATGAAAACCACTTTAATAGCTCCACTAACACCTGATTCATGCTAATTCACAATATATATAGGTTTTCCACCTATTTCCACCTCAAAACTCTCCAAAACTAGCACAAAATATGGTGCCAAACTTGTGAATTTACACACTCATCAAACCCCCAAACTTACATGTTGCTCGTCCCGAGGCAACCAAATCAAACCACAGGAGTCGTGTATAATTCACCAAGATCAAGTACAACACATATCCACATGAAACTTCATTAAATCAAACAAGTATTAATTGCTTCATATATATCACTCATACAAAACCAATCCAATCACACACCATTCGGAGTACTAAGTAATCTAGCTCACAAGATAAGTATTTACTCTCTTTCACTCAAGTGCGTGAGGCACTATATAGGTTAATATAAACACTCATATCAATCCATATTCACGCGTAACCATAAACTTGACAAGGTCTCAAAAATCAACTTATATCAACTCTTTACTAGGATCACAAAGGACTTGTTTTCGGGTTGTAATATTGGCTCTTTGGATAAAGGTAGGAAATATAGGACTTAGTGACTTAAGACACTAGTAGAGAGTTACCTTGGAGGTTCTCGAATTCTTCTTCTTGCTGCAAGTTCTCCTCCAATGTCGTCTCTTGAACTTGTAAAATTCCTGAATTTTCCTTCATTTCATGGCATCAACATCATCTCTACGTTGGACAACTCGGGTACCGGTTTTAGGCACTACCCTTCTTTTCATGTATAGGCCATCAGCTGCTAAGCTTCATGCACCATGTATAAAAGCCATCGGGGTACCAGTTTCGGGCACTACCCCTAAACAAGATTTAACCATGTTCTTTTCATCCAACCATATTCTATCTTTCTTTTTCTTCTTGCAACACTTACTCACCTCAACTCTCTCTACCAGTGAATAGGTTAATCAAGGCTCACGTAAAGGTTTATAAGGTTATTTACTTCGGCTACCAAATAAAAGGCTTTTAACGGCTCAACAGTGTTGGATTGTATACTAAAAGTCTAGCTTTAGTATGAACAATGTTATAACAATTTATTTGAAATGAGAATCATTGATCAAATGATTGCATCTTGTAATTTAATTATATGAATGATGCGATAGTCCATTTACTTTATTCTGTAGATAATATGTTGTGCGACAACACGCGGAAGATCATATTATCGGTTTCCTTATAAAGTATAAACAGATGCTCACAACCGAGATAGACGGGAACTCTCTATCGGTATGGTTGTAGTGTGGTTCGGTATTAGCTTGTCTTGGCTATAGAATCACATTAGTGCACTTGTGTGTATTGAGCAGGACCGCCTGAGATCGTTCGGCTTATACTGACTTATAGAAGAACTTGATCTCTGTTATTATGGAAGTCCGTGCTCTTAATCCCTATACAATAACCTCGACACGTAGGGCAGTATGTATTTCTTTGATTCATCAATGGGTGAGATTTATAAGTATTAAATCAACAAACTCGGTGAGTTGGGAAGTAGTGCTGTATCTATGGTGTGCTGTTGATTGTAGAAGGAATCCATGTCCGTCATAGGTTGATGATGTCCCCTTGAGGAGCTCATAAGGTTTATCATGTAAATCTTGCAAGTGGATTAATTTCCGGCATGATAATAAGGTTGAGTGGTACTACTCTCGGATGAGATATTAATTAATTTGAGTTGTCAGTAACTTAATTAATTAATGGGCATTGTATATCTTAAACATGGGGAGACTTTCGGGCTCATAATAAGAAGGAGCCCAGAACATAATTTGGGATTGGACGGGTAGTGCAATAATAATATTTTAGTGGACTATATTATTATTATTGGATTTAATTAAAAGCTTTGGGCTAAGCTTGGTTAATTAAATTCAATTGAGGCCCAGCCCAATTTCTCCTCCTGGTCCCTGCTGTAGCCCAACTATATAAGTCATCTCAGTTCCTGTTAACCCTAAGTCAGAGCCTCATTTGACTGAGAGGAGAGAACAGGAACAGATTGAGAGAATCCTGCGGATTGTTGCCCACACAACAGCAGGATTCGACTTGGGATATACAGCAGAAGATCTAGAGGTGGTTCTTCTGCAACGATTCAGACTCTACATCAACCCTGAAGTACGGTAAACAATTTTATTGCTTCCGCTATATTTGTTTGCCTTGAAATCCTAACGATCACGTTTGGACCACACGATCCAATTGTCCAACAATTGGTATCAGAGCCAGGTTTCGTGGTGAAACGTGAGACGTAGGTATGTTGTGATTATATGATAATTTATCTGGAATAATCGCTGTTGTAATCAAAGATTTGTTATTAATTATTTTGATTATATGATTATGCTAATTAATCTGGAAATAATCAATTTTAATTATGAAAAATTGCGTGTGTGATTTTTGAAATTGAATTCACTGTACATTGTAATTTTTTTTTCACACACACACACTGCTCGGTCGGTGACGGCGGCGCATGGTCGCTGACGGAGATGGCGGCGCGTTGGTCGCTGGCGGTGAAGGCGGCGCGTGGTCGGGGCGGAGAAGTACGATTCCGGCGAGTCGAGTCTTTCCATGGTCGCGATGGGCTGTTGGAGACGGCGCTGTTACTGTATTTCAAGGTGAGTCTGCTTCGATTTGGGGATGCGTCAGTTGGTGCTGCCGGTGTGTCTGAGGTCTTTTCCGAGCCGGTTCCGAGACCGCCAACTGGCGGCAGTTGGAGCAGCGTCACAGCGGGTTCTGATTGGCGGCTGTGCGGCGGATGGTTGACGTTCGGTGTCGGGCGGCGCGATCCGTGGCGGATCCCAACCGGTGGGCTGACGGCGTTTATGCCGAGAGCGGCGACCACCGGTCTTCGTTCCTTCAGACAGTCTGGACGGCGGCGGATTCCACCTCGTTTTGGTCGCGGCGGAACGGATCGGTGACGGCGGCGGACTTGGGAAGCTCTATTCCAGGCGGGTCCCCTGATGATTCGGATGCCAAGAGCATGATCGAAGCGCCTGCGGCCTTGGGAGACGCGATCTGTGGTGGATCCCGACCGGTAGGCTGACGGCATAAATGCCGAGGGCAGCGACCACCGGGATTCGCACGACTGTCGAGGCAGTTCCGGGGCGTGACGTTGAGAGGCGTTAGACTGGAGGATTCCGGTGGCAACTAGGCGGTAGCGGCGGCTTATTTCACCGGCTACATGTTCTGGGCTGAGGTCTTCCTGGCGGCTGCGCGGCGGATGCTGCAGGCGGCGGCGCTGGCGAGTGCGAGGAATAGGCGGACGACGCCTTTTTCGGGCGGCTCGACGGCACGACAGCGTTGGGCTGTGTGCGCGGCAGCCGGTTGCTGCTGCGGTGTCAATTTCCACCGATGATCGCTGGCGGCGTTGTTGCGACTTGCAGGACACGAAGTGTACGGCGCGACTCCGGTGGCTTGCGGCTCGTCGGCGGAGGTGGCTATCATTGTTGGCCGCCATTTGCAGCAGCTGCGGCTTGGGACGCCGGAGACAGCGTTGGGTGGCTTGTCGTGTGAGGCTGCTGCGGCTGGAAGATTCTAGAAGCCTTTGCGGCTGATGAAATGTTAGGGCAGCACATGAGTTTGGGCTCAATTTTTGTTATGTGGTGATTGGGCTGCTGGGCTTAATTTCATAACAATGGGTTTTGGGCCATCCATTATAAGCAGGAAGCCTTTAGGGCCTTGTGTTTAATTATGGTTTGGGCTGTTCTCATGGCCCAATTTTAATTAAATGGTTTTGGGCTTTTGGGCTAAATTTTAATTAAAATGGTTTTGGGCTGCTGGTTTTAATTAATTGTGGGTAATGGACCAAGCATGAAGTTATTTTTTTATGGGCTAATTTTGTGCTAGTAGGCTTGGTGGAATTAATTTGTTTTGGGCTAAGATTATGGGCCATGGACAATTAGCTTGATTAATTAATTTAATCTGCTACTCATTTTGTGCTTATTTGTTGCTCTTGGGCCCATTTAATTGATCCACTTATTATGCAATTAATTAATGTTATATAACTGATTAATTGATTTAATTATCAATTATTGTTGTATATGTGAAAGGCATGTTCTATGTGATTTATTTATTTAAATTGCTGTTAATAGAAGCATGCTAAGATGTATATTTTATTTATGAAATATTATATGCATGTTTAAAACCCTCGGTGTTAAATAACTAAGTGGGAGAGGGGATTGGTAATAAATTCCCGCAGCCTCCATTATTGGTTTGTAAGTGATGTGAGTAAACTTGCGTGTTGGCATAGGCCTTCCTCCCTAACGGATGAGTTTATTCACGGATCACTGGTACAGACTTCATAAATAATTATTGTTTGTAATGTGGCACATAAACTTGCGTGTTGGCATAGGCCTTCCTCCATAACGGATGAGTTTGTGTGTGGTACACTGGTACAAACTTATAATTGATGATTGTAGGAAGCTACCCGAGCGCGTGTGTACTTCTCCAACTGTAAGGCACATAAGCTCGCGCAGTGGACTTGGGATCAAATAATGGTGTACACTTAGGTGTAAATAATTAGTATCCTCCCCAACGGAGTCACTGCTATTATTTGCATGGCTAAAGAGTAACCGACTATTAATTATTTTGTCATAAAGTTAGGTTGACAAATGAAATTAATGGGTAAAACCTTCTCTTGTAAATGTTCGGGTTTGTAAACGTCCACACTAACGTGGCTTGCAGACTCACGGTGCTTGAGATGTCGGTGAATTTTATTTTATATTGTTTTGAGGGAAACAATATAAAAGGATAAAATTCGAAGTTTTGATCAGTAAATTTAATCGTGATTCTCTGTATTTCGAATAGTTTTAGTCTCACTAATTGTTAACTAAAAGAAATTATATTTACTTGTCCAAATTAACTGATTAGAAAAGAATCTTAATTTTGAAATTTACTGCTTAAGAAAATACATGTGTTCTCTCAAAGGACGGCTCATGATGCCTATTAAAGTCTTTAGTGAAGAGATGAGAGGATCATAGAAATATGATGAACTAATGTAACTCTTCAGATACTTGAGTAATTTAAAAGGCGCAAGATCATGATAGAATTTGATGAATGAATTGGAAAAGCTTGGAGTATAAATTGAAAGGGAAACCTAGATCAATTTTATTCTCCATGTTTAGCCTTGATGTTTTGAGAAAGTTCTACCTGAAATACTAGAGGATGTATATGGTGGGAGACTTCTGACAAAACATGTGGCAAAGGAAAGCCATTTTCATCATAAAGTGAACAAGTTTAATATCTTATTCACTAGTTGTTTAAACATGATTAGTGATGGCATCTATTAACACGAAGTGTGTAGATACTGGAATCACTAAATGTTTATTACTAAGTGAGGATAAGATAGTTATGACATGGGTAAAACTACGAAGGTAGTGGCTATTGCAGTGAGAGTTATTTATCTATCTTATGATAGGAATAAATGATTGATTATGAGAAATTATCTTTACGTACGTTCTCATGGAAAGAATTTAATTTCGATTTCTATGCATTAACGGATGGATACTTCATTTCATTTATATGACATGGTCATAATGATGAGGAATGGGGGTATAATCCGTTATAGTACGTTGGTGGATAATAATTATACTCTTGAATCATGTTCATCCCACAGATGCAAGAAATAGTAATTAATAATGCATCTTCTAATATTAGTAAGAGAAAGGAACCTTCGGAGATGAACTAAACATACATTTGGCGTCTAAGACTAATTCATTTTACTTGAGTAGGATTCAAAAGTTGATAGCCGATGGACCGTAAAGTTTATCTGAAGTGGAAACTATCAAACTTGCGAGTCCTGCTTGAAAGTAAAAATGATTAACTGCCTTTTCAAAGCTGTGGAGTGTAGAGCCAAAGATATATATATTGGAATAAGTTCATTCTGATTCAAGCGGACCTAATATTATCCAGGCAAGAGGTAGTCATTACGGTTTAACCGTGGTGGTAAATACCTCTTAGGATAGTTAGGAGCTATTAATCAGAAGTTGAGATTAAATCTCAAGATGGCAACACCGGACATTCCCCAGTGGAATGGTGTGGTGAATAGAAGGTATAATCTCTTATAGTAATGATTAGATAGATGAAGAATTATTAAAAATGAATAAATCCATTTTATGGATAAGCCCTAGAAACAGTAATTCGTATAACATTTGTCTGTTTATGGGACATCCTAGAAAAATAGAGGGTGATTTATTTAGTCCAAAAGATCGAAGAGTGATTGTTAACACAAACACTAGATTTTTGGAAAAGGACTATGTAATAAATCACAAACCAATGTAAAAGTTGCTCTAAAGGAAATGAGAGAGAAAACACTAAGTATAAGTACCAAGTGTACAAGAGGATATGCCACAAGGTAAACTGCAACGCGTGTCACATCTGATACACAATTACATGTAGTACCTTGTCGTAGTGGGAGGGTTGTTCGACAACTCGTAAAATATATATTTTGGGAGAGTCGTGAGACTTGGTCCCTAGTAAATATGGTATTATCCCACGGATACGACTTAGCACTACAAGATTAAAATGCGGAATCTTAGTAAGTTGTAATGAATGATGAAATAAAAGAGGATCATACGGTAAGGTGAAAACCTTGGAAGCAAAGCTTGTTGCGAAAAGGTGTACTCAGAAAGAAATGGTTCGATTATGAGAAAACCTGTTCGCTTGTAGCTATGCTTAGTTGATCCGGATTCTTTTAAATTTTGCTGCTCATATTGAATTATGAGGAACAGCAAATAGATGTCAAGACAGCTTTCCTGATTGGAAGTCTTGAGGAAAACATCTATGTGGAGCAATCAAAATAATTCATTGCAAAGGGCTAAGTGCATTTTAATAGTAAGCTTATAGGTGTCCATCAATGGACTAAACCAAGCTTTGAGATTGTGAAACATCTGTTTTGAAAAGGAAATCCATAGATATGGATTTATTCAATGAGCGGATGTATCTTGTGTATTGTAAAGAGTGACGGAAACGTGGTGGTAATTCTTGTACTATACGTAGATAGTATCTTGCTCATTGGAGACAATGAAAGAGTATTATCGGGCGTATGGGTATGATTAAGAAAGTAGTATGATATGAAGGACTTAAGAAAAGTAAAATATATCCTTTTGATCACGGTAATACGGATCATATGAAAGGATGTTATGCTTATCTCAAGTTTCATAAATGATACAATCCATACTCGTTTAGCATGTGAATTTATCTTATTGGATGTGTCTTGAGACATAAATGAAGATAAAGGAGATGAAAGCGGTTCCTTATGCTTCGGCAAATAAGGAAGCTTAATCTAAAGAATGCTATGAACGAGATTGGATATTTGTTTTGCTGAATGCATGAACAGTGGGTATCAACGTAACCCGGAACAAGAATGATGAACTGTGGTAAGATATATATGAAGTGCCTGAGAAGGACTGGTTATCATATATACACTTACTGGACAGATTCACTGCTTCTTGTGGATTACGTAGATTCGGATTTTTAGTCAGATTGGACGGCAGTAAATTCTCCTCAAAGGTTATGTGTTTAATTTTAGGAAGTAGAGTCATAATGTGGAGGAGTGTTATATAGAAATATATTTCAGACTCCGGACTCCATCATGGAAAGATGATAAATTGGAGCCTATAAGGCAACCAAAATATCTATATGACTCTAGAGACTTCATGATGGACTTTGAAGTGTTTCTAAGTTTGCCCAAGATTATCACAATTTATATTGCTGATATTGGTGCAGTTGCAAACTTGAAGGAATCACGAGTCCATAAGGCAATTAAACACATGGAGCGCCAGTACCACCTGTTACGAGAAATCGTATGATGAGGGGAAGGTTGTTGTCGACTAGATTGCATCGGATGATGACCTAGTAAATCCATTTACAAGGACCTTAAGGCGAGAGCTTTTAATGGTCGTGTAGTGGAAGAGGGAATCAGATGTATGGCAGAAAACATGACAGCATAGTCTTTTAGTATAAGTGGGAGATTGTTGGATTGTATACTAAAAGTCTAGCTTTAGTATGAACAATGTTATAACAATTTATTTGAAATGAGAATCATTGATCAAATGATTGCATCTTGTAATTTAATTATATGAATGATGCGATAGTCCATTTACTTTATTCTGTAGATAATATGTTGTGCGACAACACACGGAAGATCATATTATCGGTTTCCTTATAAAGTATAAACAGATGCTCACAACCGAGATAGACGGGGACTCTCTATCGGTATGGTTGTAGTGTGGTTCGGTATTAGCTTGTCTTGGCTATAGAATCACATTAGTGCACTTGTGTGTATTGAGCAGGACCGCCTGAGATCGTTCGGCTTATACTGACTTATAGAAGAACTTGATCTCTATTATTATGGAAGTCCGTGCTCTTAATCCCTATACAATAACCTCGACACGTAGGGCAGTATGTATTTCTTTGATTCATCAATGGGTGAGATTTATAAGTATTAAATCAACAAACTCGGTGAGTTGGGAAGTAGTGCTGTATCTATGGTGTGCTGTTGATTGTAGAAGGAATCCATGTCCGTCATAGGTTGATGATGTCCCCTTGAGGAGCTCATAAGGTTTATCATGTAAATCTTGCAAGTGGATTAATTTCCGGCATGATAATAAGGTTGAGTGGTACTACTCTCGGATGAGATATTAACTAATTTGAGTTGTCAGTAACTTAATTAATTAATGGGCATTGTATATCTTAAACATGGGGAGACTTTCGGGCTCATAATAAGAAGGAGCCCAGAACATAATTTGGGATTGGACGGGTAGTGCAATAATAATATTTTAGTGGACTATATTATTATTATTGGATTTAATTAAAAGCTTTGGGCTAAGCTTGGTTAATTAAATTCAATTGAGGCCCAGCCCAATTTCTCCTCCTGGTCCCTGCTGTAGCCCAACTATATAAGTCATCTCAGTTCCTGTTAACCCTAAGTCAGAGCCTCATTTGACTGAGAGGAGAGAACAGGAACAGATTGAGAGAATCCTGCGGATTGTTGCCCACACAACAGCAGGATTCGACTTGGGATATACAGCAGAAGATCTAGAGGTGGTTCTTCTGCAACGATTCAGACTCTACATCAACCCTGAAGTACGGTAAACAATTTTATTGCTTCCGCTATATTTGTTTGCCTTGAAATCCTAACGATCACATTTGGACCACACGATCCAATTGCCCAACAAACAGGGCATCCAAAGGTTAATAAGGTCATTAGAAAGGACAAAATTTGGCTAAGTAACTTAATCACAAAATAATGGCCTAAGATCATGTCCTAGCAATTTATCAATCATAAGTCTCACACAAGACTCCTAGCCAAGTTCTAAAATACGTTCATATGAATGATCCTCTCAAGAATAAAATAATCATGATCACGCATGATTATCAAGGCTCAAATCCTCATATAGGTAAATAGAATCCTAATTACTCCTCATATCACATAATTAAGATCAATTTCACAAGAACTCAATATACTTATCAACTAATCATGATTTTCTTCAATAGAAATTAACACAGGACATATGAATGCACAAAATCAATAAGCTTATACCCAATCAATCATACAAGTATCTCTACAGCCCAACTCATGCATCATAGAAGGACGGAATTAAGAACACACTTTCCTGGCTTGGTTCGACCTTGATTCGACCTGTGGAAGAAATCGAATCAACTTCATCGTGATCGAATCAACATTCTGAACACCTTCTCCTTCGGTTCGGCTTGGGTTCGACCTGTTGATTAGGTCGAACCATATCGGCTTAAGTCGAACCACCCTTCTGTAAGTTTCAAGTCACCAGTTCGACCTCGGTTCGACTTGCTGGACAGGTTGAACCAAGAACGTCGTGGTCGAACCGCACTTTTGGAATTTTGCTATCACTGGTTCGACCTTGGTTCGACCTGTTGATCTGGTCGAACCATATTTCATGAGGTCGAATCACCTCTCTGGACAACTTTTGCACCACGGTTCAACTTCTTCAGCTGGGTTCGACCTCCTGGCACTGGTCGAACCTACCCCCTGGAAACTCCAAAATGCGTGTTCTTCAATCCCTACACACTTCAGACTTCAAAACGAATCATTAAGTATCAACTAGAACACAACTTCATCAAGAATTGGTTCGACTTATCAATCATGAGTAACTCCGCACTCACTCAAAATACGAAACAACAAAACACCACGGAACATTAGGCAAGTTACAAAAAAATCGACACATACAAACCGATTAAAGTTTTAAATATGCCGCAAAAAATTAACTCCCCTAACAAACGTCATAAAGAAAAGATTATACTATCGGTGCTTATTGAGGTGAGTACATCACACCCCCCAAACTTAGTAGTAACTATAGTTGAAATTAAGTTTGCAAAGAGATGTAATTGCCGATAAGTAAGCACTTCAAATATAAAAATTTCTTACACACACGAATGAAATAAAATAATAAAACGGGAGGGAAAACCCCCAACAGATGCTCATGTTTAACGTCGGAGAGTCACGACGGTACCAACTCAGAAGACTACTTGATCAGAGGATGATCATGTCGCATCCTCACCTTCCAATACTTTCTCCCTCTCTTATCATCCACACTTACCACCTTACCATTCTTATGCACCATAAGATCAGTAGAATCTCCTTTCTCAAACTTTCTCTTCTCATTCCTGTTAATCTTTCACTCAATTTTGGAATAACTCCTATCTCCATCAAGATCATAGTCAGGATAAGAACGAGCGTAAGGACTTTCAAATTTGTTGGTATCCGGTGGTACGTTAGGAGGCTTCAAGTAGGCATCGTCTTCTCTTCCTTTATCTACAGTCAGCACGGCACCTTTCTCGCTCACAAAAATATGATCATTAGAATTACCTTCATCCCATGGCCGTGTAGACTCCTCCGGGTCAATCTTCCTCTTGAATTCCGAATCAGCTGATGGATCTTTTTCATTGTCACCAAGATAAGCATACGTCAAGTGTTCCGGTAACGGTTTCAGATCCTCTTTCTTTTCTTCCATCGGAGTGCTCTCTCTCTCCAACAGCAAGTACTTCCTAGTCTACTTGACTTCTTCCACCTTAATTCTTTCCGATTCAAACCTGTCATCACCCAAAGCAAGTAAGTTTTCAAGAAATTCAATACATACCTCGTTGGAGAGTCCGTCAAGCTCCATAGTGGGACAAGTAAGAGACTCCATCAAACATGTCTCAAGAGGATCCTTTGACAGGATCAGAGACATATCCTCTTTCACAATCTCCTCCACCACGTCAATACTATAGCACTGCGACTCCATAAGCATCTTCATTGCTTTGTCCAAATTGAAAAGAACTTCTTCTTTGTCCATCCGCAATCTAAGCTCTCCTTTCTGAACATCAATCATAGCTCCAGCAGTAGCAAGGAATGGTCTCCCCAAGATTAAAGGGATATTATCCTTATCTTCTTCCATCTCTAGCATAAGAAAGTCCACAGGAAAGACTAGCTTCTCCACTTTGACGAGAACGTCTTCAATTATACCTTTTGGAAACGTCATCGACCTGTCCGCCAATTGGAGAACCACTGTTGTAGGGTTCAACTCCCCCATATCAAGCCTCTGAAAGATGGACAAAGGCATCAAATTGATGCATGCCCCTAGATCTCATAAATCTCGCCGTGCTGGCCCCTTTCCGATCTCACATAGAATAGTGAAGCTCCCCGGATCCTTCATCTTTTATGGCAGCTTCCTTTGAATAATTGAGCTGCAATTCTCAGATAAATTCATCATTTCAATTCCGGTTAAGCTCCGCTTCTTCAACAATATGTCTTTAAGAAATCGGGCATAGTACGTCATCTCCATGATTACCTCTGAGAAAGGAATGCTCAAGCTTATCTTGTTCATTATCTCTAAAAACTTCTTGAACTTCTCTTCTAATCCCTTCTTCACAAGCTTGTAAGGAAACGGCGGAGGTATCTTTATTTTGGGAATACCCCATTCATCATGATCAACCTTCTCCGCTTTCTCCTTTTCGGCTCTCAATCGCTTGGCTCTCTCCCACTTTTTCTCAGCTATTATCTCTGTACTTAGCTCATTCCAAACCACTGGAGTAGCATCAACATCATTGAGAGTGTTCGGAATAGCAACAGGCAATTTTTGGAGGGGTTCGACCAGGGTTCAACCTGTGGAACAGGTCGAACTAGGCACGTACTGGTCGAACCTATCTTCTGGACAATGGCTTTGTTTTTGAATTTGAGGTTCGACCTGGGTTCGACCTGTTGAGTAGGTCAAACCACGGGTACCTAGGTCGAACCGGCCTACTGTACTCCTTCCGCCATCCGATTCGACCAAGGTTCGACCTGTTTGATAGGTCGAACCATGACCGTCGTGGTTAAACCATTGCTGCGACAAAATAGAGTGCTCCAAGTTGTGCGGTTAGACCTAGGTTTGACCTACTGGATAGGTCGAACCATGATTGATTTGGTCGAACTGGTGTTCTGGAATAACAGAGCGCTCCAAATTATTCGGTTCGACCAAGGTTCGACTTGTATGCCAGGTCGAACCATCTGCAGTTTGGTCAAACCGATGCTACGATGCCTCCTGATCGTGTCCAGTGCATTGGTTCGACCTCCCCTGTATGGTTCGACCTTCTATGTTGGTCGAACCATGGTCGAATCGGGCCCTAGACATGTCCAAATTTGATTCCGGCCTCATAGGTCCATCGTACTGCATTCTCGACCTCAATGTGATGGCGTTGCAGGACCTTGAATTCTCAAAACTTTGAGACGAAAACTTCCCCTTCTCAATAGTTTGGGTTAGCTTGTTAACACTTCCTGCCATCTCTCCCATCAGCAATGTAAGGTCCTTCACCTGCTTAGATATAACCTCATGGTTTGCATCGATTTACTTTTCAAGTTTGGCCTCAAGGCGGTTCACTCTTTCATCATTCTTGGCCATATACCTGTTCACAGTATCCTCAAAACCTGATTTTCCTTCTTCCACCTTAGCACCCGGATCAACACCCATCGGAGGTTGAATCGCATTATTCGGATTGCTCCATGAGAACTCCGGCCTCCTAGGCTGTTGATAACCACCAAGGGGACCACGATTAATAAAGTTTTCTCGATAGTTCCCTTGGTAATTCCGGTTTTCTTGATCTGGATACCTAGTCCCTTGAATACTTTGACCCATGGCATAGTGTGCCTCTTCCAACTCCTCTTGGATTGGTCCCTCATTCTTTAACTCCTGCTGCATGATTGCTACGCGCTGAGATAATTCGCTGATTTTCTTCTGTTGGGATTCAAGTAGCTTGTTGATATTGGACAAGCTAGAGAAGATCTCATCCTCTCTACTTGTTTTCACCATTGCTTGTTCAACCTGAGCTACCTTCCCAAGGACATAAGTACCTCTAACTCTATCAGTTGGCCAATCCCTCGAATTCATGAAATATCTTCAAACAACTTCTCGGCATCTACGAATAACTTTGTAAGCAATGCTCCATTAGAAGAAGCATCCAATAACACTCGTGAATCACAGTCCAATCCATTGTAGAATATACTGATATATTGAACTTTAGATAGCCCATGTTGAGGACACTTCCTAAGCATGTCCTTGAATCTATCCCATGCTTCATGAAATTTCTCACCTCCACCGATAGAAAATTGGTTAATATCTTGCTTCATCTTAAACACCTTTGAAGGTGGCATGTACCTCTCCAAGAATCTTAACTGCAGTTGCTCCCAAGTGGTGCACTCAGCTGCATTGATAGTGTCGTACCAATCTCTTGCCTTTTCAGTAAGCGAGAATTTAAACAATAGGATCTTCCTAGCATCTTCATGTTCTCCTGCGTCTTTTTGAGTACTTGCATAGCCCAAGAACTTGTTCAGATGTTGCTGCGGATCCTCGAAAGACCCTCCTAAAAAGGAGTTCCTTTCTATCATGCTAATAAGAGTGGGAGAAGATCGAAAGCTGAATTAGTTCCCCTCGCTCCTAGAAGCCCAAAATTTCCAGCCCCATTGTTTCTGAAAACCTCTCGGATGGCAAGATTATCTGGATTCGCTGCCATGTTGACTGTCTCTACTCCCGAATTAACTTCAGTTGTAGCTTCAATCGTCTGCGAATTCTGCTCGTCAACTTCAACTCCAAAATTCAGAGCTTCAGTTGGATCAATAGTCTTTGCCTTGCTCTTCTTCTTCTTCTTCTTTCTTGACGATGCTCCGATTTCAGGATTATAGGGTTCAAGTTCACCTTTCTTTGATCTCGTGAGCATGCACCTAAAAAGAACTCGAATTAAAACAGCAAAATAAGATAGAATAGCCCTAATAAACTACAAATAACAAAAATATATATTAAGCCATCCCCGGCAACGGTGCCAAAAACTTGATGTGCGTTTTCTCAACACACAACTTTAATCCCCAAGTATGAAGGATATAATTTTAGTTTCAAAGGTGACCAAGTTAAATATCGAATCTACGGGACGGATAAATATTACTTTTGTTATTTTCTAGCAATTATGACTATGTTGAGAATTATATTTGAATTGTAGGTTTGTAAACTAAGTAATAATTAAAATAGCAAATAAATAACAAGAACAAGAAAGTAGTAGTTGTGATCAAATAAGATGATAGGTAGTTCGTCAGGCCATCTAGTTTCATTCGTTAATTCATACTTTCGTGTGTCGATGTTCGACTCTGCCTTGTGGTTTATGGATGCATCGCTGGACCATGCAAATCTATTCTATAGACACAAATAGATAAGCTTTTGACACGTGTGAGTATCCTCAGAGCAAGACGTATACTTTACCTCCCTTTCTAGGTACTATCATAATCAATTATTTCCCGTGCACTTAGTACTCTAACCCGATTTGATCTCCCTTTTTAGGTACTACAAAGTTATACTCTTAATCCTACTTGTTAACCCCAATTCAATTCAATTAACAAACATTCATATAAGACGGTTCTAATAAAACCTCGGAATCCCTTAACTTAGAATTATAACTATAAACCCTGCTCATTAGTGTACGCACTCAATCAATAACCATGTCATGCATTCATACTCTACACAACGATTATTGATGCACAAAATAACCATGAGTATGGATTAAAAATGTGCAATCTTATATAAAATAAACCACAAGTAGTGTTGTACGGAGTATACACACGAAATACAAATTTACTCATGAAACCTTCATAACCCTAGAACTACCGAAGTGGCTCTAGCCCATGATTGATCTAAGAACAATCATGGTTAGTTGGACCAATCTTACTTGAATCTCCAGCTGAACCTCTGTCACAGCTCTCCTACTCTCCTTTTTTAATGTGTTGTTGATGATGATTCCTTTCTTCTTCCTCTTCGTGATGTCTTCCTTGACTGCATGAGCCTCCTTTTATACTTGTAATCATGTCTCTAGAGCTTGGAATGGGCTTTTCAAGTGATCCCACGCGTTTTGGCCTCGAAAATCCAGATAAGGTAAGTTCCTGGACGTCGGTTCGACCTCGTCAAACAAGTCGAACCACTGGCCGCAGGTCGAACCCACCTACTGGAAGTACTCTGCACCTGGTTCGACCTCTTGTACAGGTCGAACCTCTCCCTCTTTGGTCGAACCACAAGTCGAACCTCACCACTGGACAATTTCTGCTCCTGGTTCGGCTAACCGTCAGGTTGAACCCCCAACGTCATGGTCGAACCCATCTTCTCGTAAACTGGTTCGACCATGGTTTGACCTGATAGACAGGTCGAACCCCTTGAGTCGTGGTCGAACCCTCCTTCTGCACATTTTGCAATGCTGGTTCGACCTGTAGGAGAGGTCGAACCCTTCTCCATCAGGTCGAACCACCTCTCTCCTTGGTGGTTCGCGTGGTCTCTGTTGGCACTTGGATCATTTGGTTAACGTGACCCATTAGGATACCATGCGTTTCTAACACAGCGGAAGCAATAAATCATAGAAACGATTACCGTTCACCAGGGTATGTTGATGAAGATTAATTCTCGAAGACAGACTGCGCAGTCCCATGAGAATGGCCATAACTTCCTCGTCTGATATCGGAATTGAGTGATCTTTGCGTTCAGACGATCCTCTCTTCGACAGCTTTCCGTCAGTATATTGATCATCAAATTCTGAGCACTGTAAGAATTTTCACAAATTTCGCAAGATCTCGGACAGCAGCAGCAAACTACCTTCTGATCTTCTGCTGTATGTCCCAAGTCCGATCTCGACGTCGTGTGGGTGACGATCTACGAGACCTCCTCAATCTGCTCTCAACCCTCATCACACGTGAATCATCAGTTAGATTAGATTAGGGTTCCAGATAAGCTGAGGTGACTTATATACATGGGCTACAGCAGGGACCAGGAGGAGAAATTGGGTTGGGCCTCCATTGGGCTTAAGTATCCAAGCTTAGCCCAAAGCTTATACTTAAGTCCAATAATAATAATATATTCCACTAAAATATTATTATTGCACTACCGTACCAATCCCAAAATTACGTTTTGGGCTCCTTCTTATTATGAGCCCGTAATTCTCTCCATGTTTAAGATATACAATGTCCATTAATTAATTTAAGTTACTGACAACTCAATTAATTAATATCTCATCCAAGAGTAGTACCACTCAACCTCATTATCATGCCGGAATAAATTCCACCTGCAGGGTTTACATGATAATCCTTATGAGCTCCTCAAGGGGACATCATCAACCTATGACGGACACGGATTCCTTCTACAATCAACAGCACACCATAGAGACAACACTATTTCCCAACTCATCGAGTTTGTTGATTTAATTACATGTAAATCTCACCCATTGATGAATCAAAGAAATACATACTGCCCTACGTGTCGAGGTTATTGTATAGGGATTAAGAGCACGAACTTCCATAATAACTGAGATCAAGTTCTCCTATAAGTCAGTATAAGTCGAACGATCTCAAGCGGTCCTGCTCAATACACACAAGTGCACTAATGTGATTCTATAGCCAAGACAAGCTAATACCAAACCACACTACAACCATCCCGATAGAGAGTCCCCATCTATCTCGGTTGTGAGCATCTGTTTATACTTTATAAGGAAACCGATAATATGATCTTTCGCGTGTTGTCGCACAACATATTATCTACAGTATAAAGTAAGTGGACTATTGCATCGAACATATAAATAAATTATAAGATGCAATCATTTGATCATATGATTCTCATTTCAAATTAATTGTTATAACATTGTTTATACAAAAAGCTAGACTTTTAGTATACAATCCAACAATCTCCCACTTATACTAAAAGACTATGCTGTCATGTCTTCCGCCATACATCTGATTTCCACTCCTACTACACGACCATCAAAAGCTCTCGCCTTAAGGTCCTTGTAAATGGATTTACTAGGTTATCATCCGATGCAATCTAGGTGACAACAACCTTCCCCTCATCATACGATTTCTCGTAACAGGTGGTACTCGCGCTTCATGTGTTTAATTTCCTTATGGGCTCGTGATTCCTTCAAGTTTGCAACTGCACCAATATCATCAATATAAATTGTGATATCCTTGGTTAAACTTAGAAACACTTCGAAGTCCATCTTGAAGTTTCTAGAGTCATACAGATACTTTGGCTGCCTCATAGGCTCCAATTTATCATCTTTCCATGATGGAGTCTGGAGTCCGAAATATATTTCTATATAACACTCCTCCACATTATGACTCAACTTCCTAAAATTAAACGAATAACCTTTGAGGTGGATTTACTGCCGTCCCTATCTGATTTGAAAAATCTGAATCTATGTAACCCATAAGAATCAGTGAATCTGTTCGGTAAGCCCACATATAGTTTCTAGTCCTTTTCAGGTACATAAGTATATGTCTTACCACAGTTCAACATTCTTATTTTGAGTTACCTTGATACCCACTGTTCATGCCATCGGCAAAACAGATATCCAATCTCGTGCATAACATTCCTTAGATTAAGCTTCCTCATTTGCCGAAGCATAAGGAACCGCTTTCATCTTCTTTATCTACTTTTGTGTCACAAGACACATTCACTTAGATAAATTCACATGCTAAACGAGTAAGGATGGTATCATTATATGAAACTTGAGATAAGCATAACATCCTTTCTTGTGATCCGTATTACCGTGATCAAAAGGATATTTTTGCTCTTCTTAAGTCCTTCATCTCATACCGCTTTATCATCCATACCCATACGCCCGACAATACTCTTTCATTGTCTCCAATGAGCAAGATACTATCTACGTATAGTACAAGAAATACCACCACATTTCCATCACTATTTTCAATACACAAGACCCATCCGATCATTGATTAGATCCATGTCACTGGATTACCTCATCAAAACGGATGTTTCATGATCTTGAAGCTTGCTTTAGTCCATGAATGAACACTTTTAAGCTTATTATCACAATGCTCCTAGCTTTTTGCAATGAATCACTCTGGTTGCTTCACATAGATGTTTCCCTTAAGACTTCCAATCAGGAAAGCTGTCTCGACATCTATTTGCTATCCCTCATATTTCATATGAGTAGCAACAAATAAAAGAGTCCGGATCAACTTAGGCATAGCTACCGGCGAACAGGTTTTCTCATAATCGAACCCTTTCTTTCTGAGTATACCTTTTCGCAACAAGCTTGCTTCCAAGGTTTTCACCTTATTCTATGATCCTCTTTTATTCTTGCATGCCCGCTTCCAATGGCTTTTACGCCATTTAGCGGTTCAACAAGCATCCAGACCTAATTTAAAATCCATCGATTCTATTTTAATATTCATTGCACTTTGCTAGGATTTGGCATTTCTAACTTGTAGTGCTTCGTCGTATCCGTGGGTCCATTTCATGTTTGCGAGGGACCAAGTCTCACGACTTTCCCAAAACATGTATCTTATAAGTTGTCGAAGAACCCTTCCACTACGACAAGGCACTACATGCAATTGTGTATCAGACGTGACACGCGTTGCAGTTTACCTTGTGGTATATCCTCTTGTACACTTGGTACTTATACTTTGTGTTTTTCCCTCTCACTTCCTTTAGAACAATTTATACATGGGTTTATGATTTAATACATAGTCTCTTTCCAAAAATCTAGTGTTTGTGTTAACAATCACCCTTCGATCTTTTAAACTAAATAAATCATCTTCATTTTTATAGCATATCCCACAAACAGACAAACATTCAAATGAATTACTATTTCTAGGGCTTATCCATAAAATGAATTAAGTAATTCCAAATAATTCATCATCTATCTAATCATTACCATAAGAGTCTTATTCCTTCTATCCACCACACCATTCAGCTGGGGCATGCCCGGTGTAGACCACTTGAGATTTAATCTCAACCTCTGATTAATAGCTCCTAACTATCCTAAGAGGTACTCGTAATGACGATTAAATCGTCATTACTTGATATATTTTTCATGACGCTTCACTGTACCAGCCTTGCAATTCTTGAATTAATCAAAAAACTTAGACATGCAGTGCATCAAATAAATATATCGGTATCTAGAATAATCATCGATTGACGAATATTCATATCCACCTATCATCCGGACAATCTTAGGACCATATAAATCATAATGAACTAATTCCAACATATATATCTTTGGTTCTGCACCCCTTTGCCTTGAAAAAGCAATTAGTCATTTTTACTCCCAAGCAAGACTCGAAAGTCAGATAGTTTTCACTTCAGATAAACCTAAGGGTCTATCGGCTATCAACTTTTGAATCCTACTCAAGTAAAATGATCTATTCTTAGATGCCAAATATATGTTTAGTTCATATCCGAAGGTATTTTTCTCTTACTAAGATTAGAAGATTCATTATTAATTACTATTTGTTGCATCTGTGGAATATACATGATTTAAGAGTATACAAATTGTTCACCAACGTACAATAACAGATTACAACTCTATCCTTCATTATAATGACCATGTCATTTAAATGAAATGGAGTATCCATCTATTAATGCATAGAAACCGAAATCAAATTCTTTCTATGAAAACGTGCGTAAAACAATTTCTCATAATCAAACGTCTACTCATATCATTAGATAAATAGACAACTCCCACTGCAATAGCCACTACTCTTGTAGTTTTACCCATGTCATAACAATCTTATCCTCACTTAGTAATAAACATTTAGTGATTCCAGTATCTACACACTTCGTGTCAGTAAATGCCATCACTAATCATGTTTTAAACAACTAGTGAATAAGATATAAAACTTGTTCACATTATGATGAAAATGGCTTTCCTTTGCCACATGTTTTGCCAGAAGTTTTCCACCATATACATCCTATTGTAATTCAGGTGGAACTTACTCAAAAACATCTAGGCAATTCACGAAGAATTAAATTGATCTAGGTTTCCCTTCAATTTATACTCCATGCTTTCCCAATTCATTGATCAAATTAAATCATGATCTTCTGCCTTTTAACTTACTCAAGTATCCGAAGAGTTACATGAGACCATCATATTTCTATGAACCTCTCATCTCTTCACTAGAGACTTTAATAGGCATCATGAGACGTCCCTTGTGAGAACACACATGTATTTTCTTAAGCAGTAAAATTCAAAACCAAGATTCTTTTCTAATCATCTAATTTGGACCAGTAAATATAATTTCTTTTAGTTAATAATATGTGAGATAAAACCATTTGAAAATTAGAGAATCATAAATTAATTTACCGATCAAAACTTCGAATTTTATCCTTTTATATTGATTCCCTCAAAACAATATAAAAATAAAATTCACCGACATCTCAAGCACCGTGAGTCTGCAAGCCACGTTAGTGTGGACGTTTACAAACCCGAACATTTACAAGAGAAGGTTTTACCCATTAATTTCATTTGTCAACCTAACTTTATGACAAAATAATTAATAGTCGGTTCCTCTTTAGCCATGCAAATAATAGCAGTGACTCCGTTGGGGAGGATGCTAATTATTTACACCTAAGTGTACACCATTATTTGATCCCAAGTCCACTGCGCGAGCTTGTGTGCCTACAGTTGGAGAAGTACACACGCGCTCGGATAGCTTCCTACAATCATCAATTATAAGTTTGTACCAGTGAGCCCCACATAAACTCATCCATTAGGGAGGAAGGCCTATTGCCAACACGCAAGTTCATGTACCACATTACAAACAATAATTATGTAATGAAGTCTGTACCAGTGATCCATGAATAAACTCATCCGTTAGGGAGGAAGGCCTATTGCCAACACGCAAGTTTACTCACATCACTTACAAACTAATAATGGAGGCCGCGGGAATATTTACCAATCCCCTCTCCCACTTAGTAATTTAACACTGAGGGTTTTTACATGCATATGATATTCAGAATAAAATACGCAATGCTAGCATGCTTCTATTACGGCACATAAGGCAGTACATCACAGAGAGTCATGCATACATATATAACAATAATCAATAATTAAATCAATCATTAACAGTTATATATCAGCGAATTCGATTGTTCGCCACCAGGCACGAATATCAGCAAAGACTTCCAGACTATCAAATTTTTGAAATTTCCAGATTGTTCAATTTTCGAAACCATCGATATCGACCGACGATATCGTCTAGATTATCAAAATCATCGATATCGACTAGATTATCAAATATTCGAAAAACATCAAGATTATCAACATTCCAAAACTATCGATATCGATCGTCATATTGTCTAGATTATCAAAATCATCGATATCGACGAGCAACCATATATAACAATAATAGATAATTAAATCAATTATGTCAGTTATATATTAGGAATCAATTCAACATCCATATATAACAATAATAGACAATCAATTATAGCAGTTATATATTAGGAATTAATTCGACATCCATATATGACAATAATAGATTATTAAATCAATTATAGCAGTCATATATTAGGAATTAATTCGACATCCATATATAACAATAATATACAATCTATTATGGCAGTTATATATTAGGAATTAGTTTTCCTAAAATTGGATGTCTTATCCAACACTCTAGCAATATATGCATATAATATACCAAATATAATACGCAATCTAGCATGCTTCTATATAAGACAATAAATCATAGAGATCAGACATCCATATATATAAATAACAATAATAGATAATTAAATCAATTATGACAGTTATATATATTAGGAATAAAAACGCCTCTAAATTTTAATGTCTTGTCCGACACTCCTACTGTGGAATCGATGCCTTACGCAACAAGCAGGATTGCTTGTGCCCCAAGACGTCCATGGTCATATCCCACCGCCAATCATATCAGGGAGCGCCCCAAGTGCCTTGACGAGCGCCCCTCGTCTGGACTGTCGCTCGTCCAAGGGCCTACTTGCATGGAACCAAGTTCAGCCCAACGCGCAACACCAAACTACACCAACTGTCGTTCATAGTTCGAAACTGAAAGAACCTCAGAATCCAATCTCCACCGTCCAGAATCTACTACTGTAAGTCCTGAACATGCTGTCCAAATTACAGATCGATCCAACTGTTATTTTGTGAGAAACAGCTCTTTTCTCTCGACTGCACAGAACAGAATCGCCCAAAAAACTGCTTCTGGCGTATTCCCGACAATGCCAGGCTCGAAATACGATCTTCACCGTTCAGAATGTACATCCACAAAATCTGAACGTGCTGACCAAAAATAAGCCTGATCCGACGGTTGAAATTCCGGTTATTGCCTCTGCAATATCACTGCGCTGGATTTTCTTTCAATTTCTTCCTTCCATGTGAAATTGACGAACAGTTTTCGTCGAATCCTCTCACACACAACCATCAACGAACAGATATGATATAGGGTATATTTCACATAGGGATATTCATGGTTTGCGCAGTAAAACCAAAACCCTAAACATGCGATCCTAATTCGAAAAATTAATCACATAAACCCTAGCCTAACGTGTCACGCTTCACCATGAAACCGAAGCTCTGATACCAATTGTTGGCACTTGGATCATTTGGTTAACGTGACCCGTTAGGATACCATGCGTTTCTAACACAGCGGAAGCAATAAATCATAGAAACGATTACCGTTCACCAGGGTATGTTGATGAAGATTAATTCTCGCAGGCAGACTGCGCAGTCCCACGAGAATGGCCATAACTTCCTCGTCTGATATCGGAATTGAGTGATCTTTGCATTCAGACGATCCTCTCTTCGACAGCTTTCCGTAAATATATTGATCATCAAATTCTGAGCACTGTACGAATTTTCACAAATTTCGCAAGGTCGCGGACAGCAGCAGCAAACTACCTTCTGATCTTCTGCTGTATGTCCCAAGTCCGATCTCGACGTCGTGTGGGCGACGATCTACGAGACCTCCTCAATCTGCTCTCAACCCTCATCACATGTGAATCATCAGTTAGATTAGATTAGGGTTCCAGATAAGCTGAGGTGACTTATATACATGGGCTACAGCAGGGACCAGGAGGAGAAATTGGGTTGGGTCTCCATTGGGCTTAAGTATCCAAGCTTAGCCCAAAGCTTATACTTAAGTCCAATAATAATAATATATTCCACTAAAATATTATTATTGCACTACCGTACCAATCCCAAAATTACGTTTTGGGCTCCTTCTTATTATGAGCCCGTAATTCTCTCCATGTTTAAGATATACAATGTCCATTAATTAATTTAAGTTACTGACAACTCAATTAATTAATATCTAATCCAAGAGTAGTACCACTCAACCTCATTATCATGCCGGAATAAATTCCACCTGCAGGGTTTACATGATAATCCTTATGAGCTCCTCAAGGGGACATCATCAACCTATGACGGACACGGATTCCTTCTACAATCAACAACACACCATAGAGACAGCACTATTTCCCAACTCATCGAGTTTGTTGATTTAATTACATGTAAATCTCACCCATTGATGAATCAAAGAAACACATACTGCCCTACGTGTCGAGGTTATTGTATAGGGATTAAGAGCACGAACTTCCATAATTACTGAGATCAAGTTCTCCTATAAGTCAGTATAAGTCGAACGATCTCAAGCGGTCCTGCTCAATACACACAAGTGCACTAATGTGATTCTATAGCCAAGACAAGCTAATACCAAACCACACTACAACCATCCCGATAGAGAGTCCCCATCTATCTCGGTTGTGAGCATCTGTTTATACTTTATAAGGAAACCGATAATATGATCTTCCGCGTGTTGTCGCACAACATATTATCTACAGTATAAAGTAAGTGGACTATTGCATCGAACATATAAATAAATTATAAGATGCAATCATTTGATCATATGATTCTCATTTCAAATTAATTGTTATAACATTGTTCATACAAAAAGCTAGACTTTTAGTATACAATCCAACAGTCTCGACTTCGTCTCTTCGATTCTTGGCACTTCCACTCTAATTTTGCTATGAAAACCACTTAAATAGCTCCACTAACACCTGATTCATGTTAATTCACAATATATATAGGTTTTCCACCTATTTTCACCTCAAAACTCTCCCAAACTAGCACAAAACATGGTGCCAAACTTGTGAATTTACACACTCATCAATCATAGTTCAAAAAAATAACTTACATTTAATATTAATTATATCACACTAAATAAATAAATATTTTTCAAATTACCTTATACCATGGCAAAATAATATTATTTAAACACATGCTATAATAATACTCAATATTTACACACATACTAACATAATAATACCTACTTTCTCAAATATCTCAATAACTTTACACACAATTTTCATTAATATTAACTATTTATTATTAAATTAAATTATTTCTATTTATAAAAACAACAAATTAACAAATTTATATTCAATTATTATTGTTATAAAAAATAAAAAATTACTTACTTTAAAGAATAATACATATTTTTTTAACTAATAAATAAATTATTATAAAATAAATTAATTGAATAGTAAAAATTTCCTATGGCATTCCAACTTTAAATTTAAACTTGAATTAAAAAAAATTCACTTTACTTATATCTCTATAATAATAGATTTTAATTTAAAAGTTATCATCTTATTTTGACATACGTAACATACCAATTTATTATCAAATAATACTAAATTATCATAATTCAAAAAAATAACTTACATTTAATATTAATTATATAACACTAAATAAATAAATTTTTTTCAAATTACCTTATACCATGGCAAAATAATATTATTTAAACACATGCTATAATAATACTCACTATTTACACACATACTAACATAATAATACCTATTTTCTAAAAATCTCAATGACTTTATACACAATTTTCATTAATATTAACTATTTATTATTAAATTAAATTATTTCAATTTATAAAAACAACAAATTAAAAATTTTATTTTCAATTATTATTATAAAAAAATTATTTGCTTTAAAGAATAATATATAATTCTTAACTTATAAATAAATTATAAGATAAATTAGTTTAATAATAAAAAACTTCATGAGATAAACCAACTTAAAATTTGAACTTCCATTTAAAAAAATTCACCTTACTTTTATATTCCTATAATTATAGATTTTAATTTAAAAATTAACATCTTATTTTATCACACGTATTATCTTACTCTGACACACATGCATAACTATTTTTTATTATAAAATAATATCATTACTCAAAGAGTAACTTACATATGATTTCGAAAAAATATTTTAACTACCATTAAACATACTTTATTTATATAATAAACATACTTTAATAATAGATCGACTCGTCTAACACACGTCTCATAAATAACTCGTCTCACTAGATACTCATAAATAATCCTTCTAAATTTTGTTAGAAATATTTTAACACTTTCTCTTTTTATATTATTCCACACACTTTAATTTCAATAAAAATGGTAAAATATTCACCATAGTAATACTCTGTATTTGCACAAATACTAATATAATACATATTTTCTCAAACATCTCAATAACTTTACATACGATTTTTGTTAATATTAACTATTTATTATTAAATTAAATTATTTCTATTCATAAAAACAACAAATTTAAAAATTTATATTCAATTATCATTGTATTAAAAATTAAAAATTATTTGCTTTAAAGAATAATACATAATTTTTTAACTAATAAATAAATTATTATAAAATAAATTAATTGAATAGTAAAAATTTCCTACGACATTCCAACTTCAAATTTAAACATCAATTTAAAAAAGTTCACTTTACTTATATCCCTGTAATAATAGATTTTAATTTAAAAGTTACCATCCAATTTTGACACGTAACATATAAATTTATTATCAAATAATACTAAATTATTATAATTCAAAAAAATAACTTACATTAAACTTTATTAATTATATAACACTAAATAAATAAATATTTTACAAATTACCTTATACCATGACAAAATAATATTATTTAAACACATTTATAATAATACTCACTGTTTACACACATACTAACATAATAATACGGTAATACCTACTTTCTCAAACATCCCAATGACTTTTCACACAATTTTCATTAATATTAACTATTTATTACTAAATTAAATTATTAATAATAGATTTTAATTTAAAAGTTATCATCTAATTTTGACACGTAACATACAAATTTATTATCAAATAATACTAAATTATCATAACTCAAAAAATAACTTACATTAAACTTTATTAATTATATAACACTAAACAAGTAAATATTTTACAAATTACCTTATACCATGATAAAATAATATTATTTAAACACATTTATAATAATACTCACTATTTACACACATACTAACATAATAATACGGTATTACCTACTTTCTCAAACATTCCAATGACTTTTCACATGATTTTCATTAATATTAACTATTTATTATTAAACTAAATTATTTCTATTTATAAAAACAATAAATTAACAAATTTATAATCAATTATTATTGTAATAAAAAATAAAAAATTACTTGCTTTAAAGAATAATACATAATTTTTTAACTAATAAATAAATTATTTTAAAATAAATTAATTGAATAGTAAAAATTTCCTACGACATTCCAACTTCAAATTTAAACTTCAATTCAAAAAAGTTCACTTTACTTATATCCATGTAATAATAGATTTTAATTTAAAAATTATCATCTAATTTTGACACGTAACATACCAATTTATTATCAAATAATACTAAATTATCATAATTCAAAAAAATAACTTACATTAAATTTTATTAATTATATAACACTAAATAAATAAATATTTTACAAATTACCTTATACCATGACAAAATAATATTATTTAAACACATTTATAATAATACTCACTATTTACACACATACTAACATAATAATACGATAATACCTACTTTCTCAAACATCCCAATGACTTTTCATACAATTTTCATTAATATTAACTATTTATTATTAAATTAAATTATTTCTATTTATAAAAACAACAAATTAACAAAGTTATATTCAATTATTATTGTAATAAAAATAAAAAATTACTTGCTTTAAAGAATAATACATAATTTTTTAACTAATAAATAAATTATTATAAAATAAATTAATTGAATAGTAAAAATTTCCTACGACATTCCAATTTCAAATTTAAACTTCAATTTATTATCAAATAATACTAAATTATCATAATTAAAAAAAATAACTTACATTAAACTTTATTAATTATATAACACTAAATAAATAAAGCTTATACCATGATAAAATAATATTATTTAAACATATGCTATAATAATACTCATTATTTACACACATACTGACATAATAATACCTACTTTCTCAAAAATCTCAATGACTTTACACACAATTTTCATTAATATTAACTATTTATTATTAAATTAAATTATTTCTATTTATAAAAACAACAATTTAAAAAATTTATTTTCAATTATTATTATAACAAAAAATAAAAAATTACTTGTTTCGAAGAATAATACATAATTCTTACTTTATAAATAAATTATAAAATAAATTAGTTTAATAATAAAAACTTCATGCAATAAACCAACTTAAAATTTAAACTTCCATTAAAAAAAATTCACTTTACTTTTATATTCCTATAATTATAGATTTTAATTTAAAATTAACATCTTATTTTATCACACGTACTATCTTACTTTGACACACGTCTCATATCTATTTTTTATTATAAAATAATATCATTACTCAAAAAGTAACTTATATATGCTATAAAAAATATTTTAACAACCATTAAACATACTTTATTTATATAATAAGCATACTTTAATGATAGATCGACTCGTCTAACACACGTCTCATAAATAACTCGTCTCACTAGATACTCATAAATGACCCGTCTTGTACTTTAATAGTGTTTACCAAAATTATTATAATGCAAAGTAACTTACATTGACATTAATTATTTAACACTAAATAAATAACTATTTTTCAAATTATCTTTTACCATGGGTAAAATAATACTATTTAAATACCATGTGTGAAAAACACAATTAAAAATAAAATAAAATAAAAAGAAGCTTTACTAGTTAATTTTTTTTATAAGTTTTGTTAGATATATTCATTTTCTCTTTTTATTTTATTCCACACACTTTAATTTCAATAAAAATTATAAAACATTCGCCATAATAATACTCACTATTTACACAAATACTAACATAATACCTATTTTCTCAAACATCTCAATGACTTTACACACAATTTTCATTAATATTAACTATTTATTTTTAAATTAAATTATTTCTATTTATAAAAACAACAAATTAACAAATATATATTCAATTATTATTGTAATAAAAAATAAAAAATTACTTGCTTTAAAGAATAATACTCAAATTTTTAACTAATAAATTAATAATTATAAAATAAATTAATTGAATAGTAAAAATTCCCTAGACATTCCAACTTCAAATTTAAACTTCAATTTAAAAAAATTCACTTTACTTATATCCCTATAATAATAGATTTTAATTTTGAAGTTATCATCTTATTTTGACACGTAACATATAATTTATTATCAAATAATACTAAATTATAATAATTTAAAAAAATAACTTACATTAAACGTTATTAATTATATAACACTAAATAAATAAATATTTTACAAATTACCTTATACCATGGCAAAATAATATTATTTAAACACATGCTATAATAATACTCACTATTTACACACATACTAATATAAGAATACGATAATACCTACTTTCTCAAATATCCCAATAACTTTACACATAATTTTCATTAATATTAACTATTTATTATTAAATTAAATTATATTTATTTATAAAAACAACAAATTAAAAAATTTATTTTCAAATATTATTATAAAAAAATATTACTTGCTTTAAAAAAGAATAATACATAATTCTTAACTTATAAAAAAATTATAAAATAATTTAGTTTAATAATAAAAACTTCATGCGATATCCCAACTTAAAATTTAAACTTTCATTCTAATAATTCACTTTACTTATATATCCCAATAATTATATATTTTAATTTAAAAATTAAAATATTATTTTAAAACACGTACTATCTTATTTTAACATTTCTCTTAAAAAAGAGGAAATATTTCATAAAATTATTCGCATTTTTTGTTTAAATTTAAATTCAAAATATTAAAAGTATATTTTAATTATAATATTGTTTTCCATACACGTAATATATTTTACACTTTATTTATTTTATTTACAAAAACTAAATGATGCGTATTAAGTTGAGATGAAAAATTATTAATTGTCATTTTCTTTAATAAGAGTGTGAACTTAAATAAATATCGGATGAAAACAAAGAGTATGAAGTAGAAATTGAGATATGGAGAGTAATTTTTTGTCTAAAAAATTACAGAATAGTTATACTGAATTGTTTTGAACGATGGTTGGAGTGCTTACAGTAAATATCAAATAATTTTACCCAAATAATTTATCTTTATATTTAAAATTATTTATTTATTTTTATAAAGTCAACAAAATAACAAATTTATTTACCGTTAGCAGATATAGAATTTAAAAAAATAAAAAAAAATACTAAGGGATAGAAGAATGATACAACGAATACATGTGGTAATAAATTGGTGTTGCCGTGTTGCTATGAGCTTCGCAGGAAGCAGTAAGGCAGAATGAAATCTATCCAAATGATTACTTCGACAGCAGTAATTTATATAATAAGTAATCATCTACCCATCAAATTCACATTTTTTCGACTGTAAAAATTTAAGAAAACACAATAAATTAAATGAAATAATAAATTCTGTAAGAAGAATGATAGTAAAATAACATATGCAGACGCAAGTAAAATATGAGCAAGTATGACGTGAATAACTGTAAAATTTGAAATTGAGAAAAGAAGAGCCAGTTTGAGAGGTATTTGTATATCTTTGACTATGTGATATGCTGGACAATCTGAACAAGCGTCAGTTTATCTTGCACAAGCAGTTAAAATTTTGATCACAGCATGAGTAAGCAGGAAGCAACTAGAAACGACAAACAAATTCACAAATATAAGGCGCTCCACTTCACTAAGATGTTCCAACCACCGAACAAGCATGGCATTCGCACGCCCTAAACAACTAAAGTCCAGGTCCGTAGCCAATTCTGGCACATCCCTCTGAATTACAAACATAATTTGAATTTAGGAAGGATTACAAATAAATAATATCATCAAACACGTACCGTTTCCAACAAGAACTTGTGTAGTCGGATTTTATAATAGGCAACAATGTATTCACAAACTTGAGTAGGAATGAATCTAAAAGAGTTATTTTTAGGTAGATCAAAGAGATACAGTGCTGGATCAGTAGGGAAATAAGACAAATTATATGATCAAGAGCATCAAATGTCTGCTTGGTTAATGTACCTTGGTTTTCTGAGAATCCAATTCCAAAGTAAGGCTATTAATTTTATTCTTTAAAACTGCTAGTTGGCTCTCAAGAGATGCCTTTTCTTTTTGAACTGCTTCTGTTTCCATCACAAGCCTCTCTCCCCTACATAATCCCAACAATGTAACAAGCATCAACAGTGATTTAGTTGGACTTAATAAATCCATGAGATAGCTTCTTTTAAAGTACTTGCGAATTTTCAATGCATCACTCAAAAAAATTACTGGAAGCCCCGAAATAAGTTGAGGCATCTAAATAAGCAAGGACTGTACAGAAAATTTTAATGTGTGATCGTAATAGCAATGAAGTATGAAATAATTCAGCTATGAACATATACTGTCAACTAGTGTGAAATTAGTTAGTTTCTCACCCTTGAATTAGAATTGTTATGCTATATTACCATGACAAAACGTAAACAGTATAATCATGTTGATTAAAAAGGATAATACAATTTTCTCGGAATGTTACATTAGTCACCATCACTAAATTAGAATTCTCTATACATAAACCACAAAGTCCTATAAATTTGGCCTGCTTTTTCCATAATTTTGGTGTGGATATGATAAACAGCAATAAAGATTAACATTTAAATGTGCTCTGAAACTTAAACAAATAATGGCTAGAAGAAGATGAGAAAAAAATTTATTCTTGTTGCCATCTTTAACTCAATGGTGAAATATTTTGATCAAGCATGTCAAGACACTTCCAGCATATACAGATTCCAGTGTTATCAAATGTAATATATGAAATTAATGCCATTAAGTGTCAAATATACAGCGGCCTTCATAAATAATGCGCAAATACGAAAATATACCTTGAGGTTCTTAGAAGCTGCCTGCATTTTGCTTTTAATAGCTTTAATCTTTTTCTCCAAGTCTGTAAGCCTACTTTCCCTATTCCCAGCATTTTCATGGATTGACTTTTCAAGAGAAAGCACTGCAGCCACACATTCTTCATGCAAGACTTTCTTTTCTTTGATGGATGAGTTCACTTCATGTAGCTCCTCTTCAAATTTCTTTACCAACTCCGTGAGCTATAGTACATAACATAATTATCAAATAGCATCAGACACAAATCAGGCATCTGAGTGAAGAACGTTGTGCTTATGAATGAAAAGACAAGGTGGACTGAATTGTGCTCTTTAAAATGCTTGGCATAGATATGGTACTCATTTTGCTTGGCCCTGTTCTCTGAGAGTGAGAGGTCGTGCGATTTAAGTTCAAACTGAGTTTTAAGGTCGTTGAACTTTCTTTGGACAGGAAGAAGCTCGTTAATCTGGTGCCAAAACATAAAATATTAAAACATTTTTCAAGTATCGCTAAATAATGCACATATAATTTAAGATTTCAGTTTCAAAAATCAGAATAACAGCCATCCCATCCCAAGCCCCATGAGTAGATTTGGATACATGTAGATAATTATGTAAGAGCTGAAGGACTCTATTGTCTCTCTGGAGTAACACCCATTGTCTTCTACTTAAAGATGTCACATTCAGAACTTCAACTTAATCAGAATCTTTATCATCCTGACATCTGGCTTATTCCAAAAATCTAGCAGTAGTCGCATTGCGAGACAAAAATTAAACCTTGCATTCAAGATTTATTGGGAACTTAATATGAAATGGAGGACATGGGCTTAAGTTCTTTGTGCCATCTGAATTTATGAAATGAACCTGCACACAAGAATACAAAGAATGGAATTAGTACAATAATAATTACGGTTATAATAAAATTAAGGTTTGGGATTACAGTAATTTTTCTTTTTTGGGTGGTGAAGTTTTTTGTGGGATAGACGAAAAATATAAGTATGAAATTTATCATGGGAGGAAGGGAGTAGTTCGAAAATCTGTCTTTGACATGAGCAGCATCAAGCTGTTGGCAATTGGATCGTGCGGTTCAACGTGATCCGTTAGGATTAACAGGCAAACAAATCAGCGGAAGCAAAAACAATGTTTACCGTAGTTCTGGGTTGATGTAGAGGATGAACCGTTGTAGAGAACCACCTCTCAATCTTCTGATGTATGTCCCAAGTCGAACCTACTGTTATGTAGGCAACAATCCGCAGGATTCTCTCAATCTGCTCCTGTTCTTTCTAACTGTCAAATGAGGCACAATTAGGGTTAACAGGAGCTGAGATGACTTATATAGTTGGGCTACAGCAGGGACCAGGAGGAGAAATTGGGCTGGGCCTCAATTGAATTTAATTAACCAAGCTTAGCCCAAAGCTTTTAATTAAATCCAATAATAATAATATAGTCCACTAAAATATTATTACTGCACTACCCGTCCAATCCCAAAATTATGTTCTGGGCTCCTTCTTATTATAAGCCCGACAGTCTCCCCATGTTTAAGATATACTATGTCCATTAATTAATTAAGTTACTGACAACTCAAATTAATTAATATCTCATCCAAGAGTAGTACCACTCAACCTTTTTATCATGCCGAAAATTAATCCACTTGCAAGATTTACATGATAAACCTTATGAGCTCCTCAAGGGGACATCATCAACCTATTACGGACATGGATTCCTTCTACAATCAACAGCACACCATCGATACAGCACTACTTCCCAACTCACCGAGTTTGTTGATTTAATACTTATAAATCTCACCCATTGATGAATCAAAGAAATACATACTGCCCTACGTGTCGAGGTTATTGTATAGGGATTAAGAGCACGAACTTCCATAATATCAGAGATCAAGTTCTTCTATAAGTCAGTATAAGTCGAACGATCTCAAGCGGTCATGCTCAATACACACAAGTGCACTAATGTGATTCTATAGCCAAGACAAGCTAATACCAAACCACACTACAACCATACCGATAGAGAGTCCTCGTCTATCTCAGTTGTGAGCATCTATTTATACTTTATAAGGAAACCGATAATATGATCTTCCGCGTGTTATCGCACAACATATTATCTACAGTATAAAGTAAATGGACTATTGCATCATGCATGTAAAATAAATTATAAGATGCAATCATTTGATCATATGATTCTCATTTCAAATATTGTTATAACATTGTTCATACTAAAGCTAGACTTTTAGTATACAATCCAACAATCTCCCACTTATACTAAAAGACTATGCTGTCATGTCTTCCGCCATACATCTGATTCCTACTCCCACTACACGACCATTAAAAGCTCTCGCCTTAAGGTCCTTGTAAATGGTTTACTAGGTCATCATCCGATGCAATCTAGGCGACAACAACCTTCGCCTCATCATACGATTTCTCGTAACAGGTGGTACTCGCGCTCCATGTGTTTAATTGCCTTATGGACTTGTGATTTCTTCAAGTTTGTAATTGCACCAATATCATCAATGTAAATTGTGATTACCTTGGGCAAACTTAGAAACACTTCAAAGTCCATCATGAAGTCTCTAGAGTCATATAGATACTTTGGCTGCCTCATAGGCTCCAATTAATCATCTTTCCATGATGGATTCCGGAGTCTGAAATATATTTCTATATAACACTCCTCCACATTATGACTCTACTTCCTAATATTAAACACATAACCTTTGAGGTGAATTTACTGCCGTCCAATCTGACTAAAAAATCTGAATCTACGTAATCCACAAGAAGCAGTGATTCTGTCCAGTAAGTCCACATATAATTTCCAGTCCTTCTCAGGCACTTTATAAATGCCTTACCACAGTTCATCATTCTTGTTCCGGGTTACGTTGATACCTTCTATTCATGCATTCAGCAAAACAGATATCCAACATCGTTCATAGCATTCCTTAGATTAAGCTTCCTTATTCGCCGAACCATAAGAAACTGCTTTCATCCTCTTTATCTACTTCTTGTGTCTCAAAGACACATTCACTTAGATAAATTCACATGCTAAACGAGTATGGAATGTATCATTTATGAAACTTGAGATAAGCATAATATCCTTTCTTGTGATCCGTATTACCGTGATCAAAAGGATATATTTTGCCTTTCTTAAGTCCTTCATCTCTACCGCTTTATTTACCATACCCATATGCCCGATAATACTCTTTCATTGTCTCCAATGAGCAAGATATTATCTACGTATAGTACAAAAAACACCACCACGTTTCCGTCACTCTTTACAACACATAAGACTCATCCGCTCATTGATTTAAATCCATGCCACTGGATTACCTAATCAAAACAGATGCTTCACGATCTCAAAGCTTGCTTTAGTCCATCGTCGGACACTTTTAAGCTTACTATCAAAATGCTATTAGTACTTTGCAATGAATCAATCTGGTTGCTTCACATAGATGTTTTCCTCAAGACTTCAAATCAGGAAAGCTGTCTTTGACATCTATTTGCTGTTCCTCATAGCAGCTATAAAAGAATCCGGATCAACATAAGCATAGCTATCAGCGAACATGTTTCCTCATAATCGAACCATTTCTTTCTGAGTACACTTTTTCGCAACAAGCTTTGCTTCCAAGGTTTTCACCTTTCCATATGATCCTCTTTTATTTCCTTCGACCACTTGCAATGGTTTTTACACCATTTAGTGGTCATACAAGTTCCCAGACTTAATATAGAATCCGTAGATTATATTTCAACATTCATTGCAACTTATTAAGATTCCGCATTTTCATCTTGTAGTGCTACGTCGTATCCGTGGGATAATACCATGTTCACTAGGGATCAAGTCTCACGACTCTCCCAAAACATATATTTATGGGTTGTCATACAACCCTCCCATTACGACAAGGCACTACATGTAATTGTGTATCAGACGTGACACGCGTTGCAGTTTACCTTGTGGTGTATCCTCTTGTACACTTGGTACTTATACTTAGTGTTTTCCTCTCACTTCCTTTAGAACAACTTATACATGGGTTTGTGATTTATTACATAGTCCTTTTCCAAAAATCTAGTTATTGAGTTAACAATTATCCTTCGATCTTTTGGACTAAATAAATCACCCTCCATTTTTCTAGGATATCCCATATACAGACAAACGTTTCATGAATTACTGTATCTAGGGCATATCCATAAAATGAATTTAATTATTCCAAATAATTCATCATCTATCTAATCATTACCATAAGAGCCTTATACCTTCTACCCACCACACCATTCAGCTGGGGCTCGCCCAGTGTAGACTACTTGAGATTTAATCTCAACTTCTGATCAATAGCTCCTAACTATCTCAAGAGGTATTCGCCATCATGATTGAATCGTAATGACTTAATATATTTTCCATGACGCTTCACTGTACCAGCCTTACAATTCTTGAATTAATCAAAAAACTTAGACATGCAGTGCATCATATAAATATATTGGTTTCCAGAATAATCTTCGAATATTCATAACCACCTCTCGCCTGGATAATATTGTGTTCGCTTGAATCAGAATGAACTAATTCCAACATATATATCTTTGGCTCTACACCCCACAGCCTTGAAAAGGCAGTTAATCATTTTTACTTCCAAGTAAAACTCGCAAGTCCGATAGTTTCCACTTCAGATAAACCTTACGGTCTATCGGCTATCAACTTTTGAATCCTACTCAAGTAAAATGAATTAGTCTTAGACGCCAAATGTATGTTTAGTTCATCTCTGAAGGTTCCTTTCTCTTACTAATGTTAGAAGATGCATTATTTATTACTATTTGTTGCATCTGTGGGATGTACATGATTCAAAAGTATATTTTTTATCCACCAACGTACTTTAACGGATTATAGCCTCATTCCTCATTACTATGACCATGTCATTTAAATGAAATGAAGTATCCATCCGTTGATGCATAGAAACCGAAATCAAATTCATTCTATGAAACATACGTAAAGACAATTTCTCATAATCAATCGTTTATTCTTATCATGAGATAAATAAACAACTCCCACTGCAATAGCCACTACCTTTGTAGTTTTACCCATGTTATTAACAATCTTATCCTTACTTAGTGAAAAACATTTAGTGATTCCAGTATCTACATACTTCGTGTCAGTAGATGCCATTACTAATCGTGTTAGTAAATAAGATATTAAACTTGTTCACATTATGATGAAAATGGCTTTCCTTTGCCACATGTTTTGTCAGAAGTTTCCCACCATTTACATCCTCTTGTAATTCAGGTGGAACTTACTCAAAGCATCTAGGTTATTATGGAAAATAGATTGACTTAGGTTTCCCCTCAACTTTTATTCCATGTATTTCCAATTCATTCATCAAATTCTATCATGATCTTGCACCTTTTTAAAATACTCAAGTATCCGAAGAGTTTCATGAGACCATATTTCTATGAACCTCTCATCTCTTCACTAGAAACTTTAATAGGCATCATGAGACGTCCTTTGTGAGAATACACATGTATTTTCTTAAGCAGTAATTTTCAAAATCAAGATCCTTTTCTAATCAACTAATTTAGACAAGTAAATATTATTTCTTTCAGTAAACAATTAGTGAAATAAAACCATTCGAAATTCAGAGAATCACAAATAAATTTTCTGATCAAATCTTCGAATTTTATCCTTTTATATTGATATCCTCAAAACAATATAAAATAAAATTCACCGACATCTCAAGCACCGTGAGTCTGCAAGCCACGTTAGTGTGGACGTTTACAAACCCGAACATTTACAAGAGAAGGTTTTACCCATTAATTTCCTTTGTCAACCTAACTTTATGACAAAATAATTAATAGTCGGTTCTTCTTTAGCCATGCAATTAATAGCAGTGACTCCGTTGGGGAGGATACTAATTATTCACATCTAAGTGTACACCATTATTTGATCCCAAGTCCGCTGCCCAAGCTTATGTGCCTTACTGTTGGAGAAGTACACACGCGCTCAGATAACTTTCTACAACCATCAATTATATAAGTTTGTACTAGTGAGCCGCATATAAGCTCATCCGTTAGGGAGGAAGGCACTATAGCTAATGCGCAAGTTCATATGCATCACATTACAAACAATAATTATTTAAAGAAGTTTGTACCAGTGATCCGTGAATAAACTCATCCGTTAGGGAGGAAGGCTCTATTGCCAACGCGCAAGTTTACTCACATCACTTACAAACCAATAATGGAGGCCGCGGGAATTAATCTCCAATCCCCTCTCCCACTTAGTTATTTAACACCGAGGGTTTTTTAACATGCATATAATATTCCAGAATAAAATATACAACTTAGACATGCTTCTATTAACAACAATTTAAGTAAATAAATCACATAGAACATGCCTTTTACATATACACCAATAATTGACAATTAAATCAATTAATCAGTTATATAACATTAATTAATTGCATAATTAGTGGATCAATCAATTTGGGCCCAAGAGCAACAAATAAGTACAAAATGAGCAGCAGATTAAATAATTAATCAAGCCCATTATCCATGGCCCATAATATTAGCCCAAAATCAAATTAAATCCACCAAGCCCACTAGCACAAAATTAGTCCATTAATAAAATTAATTAATCATGCTAGGCCCATTACCCACAATTAATTAAAATTCAGCAATAATAAAAATAGCCCAGCAGCCCATTACTATTTTAATAAAATTTGGGCCTAACAGCCCAAAAAACCAAATTAAAAAAATTGGCAGCCCTCTATTAATTACTGAATTGGGCCCATAAACTCCTTAATAAAATTGGGCCCAGCAGCCCAAAACCAATTTGAATCAAAGCCCAAAGGGGCAGCCCATATGCTGCTGCCCTATTTCTTCCAGCCGAAACGTCTTCCTTACCGAGCAATCACCGGAGCTACCTGGCACCACCGCTGCCGGCTGATGCGCCCACGGCCCATCGGAGCCGCATCGTCAGCCGTCAGTCATGCGAGCTCCGCACTCCGACCATCCAGCAGCGCCATCGACTGCAACCGCACTGGCATCAAGCAGCCACCAGCCACCGGTCGTCGAGTCGCTACCTCGCCTCCTTCCAGTACAGCAGCCGACGAACATCGACAAGTCCACATTCCACGAAGGATTCGACAGAAGACACGATCAAAAACACGCCTGCTGCCATCTCCCTTGATTACCCAAGTCTTGCGGTTGTTCACAGTCATCAGCGCCGATGACCAAATCCACATCGGTGGCTCTCAATCCAGGCGCCGCCTCCAGCATCGGTTAGTCGATGTCAATCGAGATCGTCGCTGTCTCCAATTGCACTCAAAATCAACACCCACTGCCGGATCTGCTCAGACTCGACTGGAATCAGCGTGAACGTGCCTGCGTCCACATACCAGTCTGGCCACACCAGAATTGCAGTTGTGATGGCACGACAGCAATCCAGTCGCCGCCCGTGCAGTCTCCGCCGTGGTCTCAGCCCTTTCCAGCGCCGCCATCATCAGCACCGTTTGCTGTTGATATAGATCCAGTCGATGCCTATCGCTCCAGGCTTCGACAATCACCAGCCATCGATTACACTGACTGTTACCAAGGGCGTTCAATGCCGCCGACAACCGCCGCTCCTTTAAGCGTTCTTCCGACTGACTGACGTACTCCTCGTGGGCCAGATAGTCACTATTATTGCGATCGATGCACCTCGCCACCACCATCATCATACATCGTGTGTGTGTGTTTAGATGTATCTAGTGTGATAGCAGGGAGATTTTATGATTTGAACAGCAATAAACAATTAGCAGCAATCACACATACCATATACCAAATTGGATACTATGGTGAATAACAATAATAGTATAAAACCCATGAGATTAATATCAGATTATATCACATAATCAAATTATCCCATTAAAACATGCTATTAATCTGTCCAGAAACACAAATAGCACATAAACCCCTTAACGTGTCACGTTTTACCACAAAACCAACGCTCTGATACCAATTGTTGGCAATTGGATCGTGCGGTTCAACGTGATCCGTTAGGATTAACAGGCAAACAAATCAGCGGAAGCAAAAATAATGTTTACCGTACTTCTGGGTTGATGTAGAGGATGAACCGTTGCAGAGAACCACCTCTCAATCTTCTGCTGTATGTCCCAAGTCGAATCCTGCTGTTGTGTGGGCAACAATCCACAGGATTCTCTCAATCTGCTCCTGTTCTTTCTAACTGTCAAATGAGGCACACTTAGGGTTAACAGGAGCTGAGATGACTTATATAGTTGGGCTACAGCAGGGACCAGGAGGAGAAATTGGGCTGGGCCTCAATTGAATTTAATTAACCAAGCTTAGCCCAAAGCTTTTAATTAAATCCAATAATAATAATATAGTTCGCTAAAATATTATTACTGCACTACCCGTCCAATCCCAAAATTATGTTCTGGGCTCCTTCATATTATAAGCCCGACAGTCTCCCCATGTTTAAGATATACAATGTCCATTAATTAATTAAGTTACTGACAACTCAAATTAATTAATATCTCATCTAAGAGTAGTACCACTCAACCATTTTATCATGCCGGAAATTAATCCACTTGCAAGATTTACATGATAAACCTTATGAGCTCCTCAAGGGGACATCATCAGCCTATTACGGACGTGGATTCCTTCTACAATCAACAACACACCATAGATACAGCACTACTTCCCAACTCACCGAGTTTGTTGATTTAATACTTATAAATCTCACCCATTGATGAATCAAAGAAATACATACTGCCCTACGTGTCGAGGTTATTGTATAGGGATTAAGAGCACGAACTTCCATAATATCAGAGATCAAGTTCTTCTATAAGTCAGTATAAGTCGAACGATCTCAAGGGGTCCTGCTCAATACACACAAGTGCACTAATGTGATTCTATAGCCAAGACAAGCTAATACCAAACCACACTACAACCATACCGATAGAGAGTCCCCGTCTATCTCAGTTGTGAGCATCTGTTTATACTTTATAAGGAAATCGATAATATGATCTTCCACGTGTTGTCGCACAACATATTATCTACAGTATAAAGTAAATGGACTATTGCACCATGCATATAAAATAAATTATAAGATGCAATCATTTGATCATATGATTCTCATTTCAAATATTGTTATAACATTGTTCATACTAAAGCTAGACTTTTAGTATACAATCCAACACAAGCAACATGTCTTTGAAATAAACCAATTCAACGAAATCAGGCATTTTGGTCCAATGTACAGCAAAAGGATCTCTATAACCCAAAAAACTGCAATATACAACAAGGATCCCAAAGAAAAAGAACAATAAAAAACTAAATATTAATTACCTGATGTTGATTCTTTTCATACTCTACATTTTGACATTTGAGAGGAAGCCTTTAATATCTTTGAGTAAAATACTGACAGTTAGTCCAAGTTAACATCTAAAGAGTATGAAAAAGTAGCAAAATAAATTCACATCACCTGGACCAACAAACTTGTGTACTGCACCAATCAGCATCACAACAACATTTCCAGTTGCAGCAGCACTAAATTGTAAGCCAATATCCTTGTAGATGTTACCTGTGGTAACAAATATGCCAGATGTTAACAACTACATTATAAAACTTAAATAATAATATTACTGATAGAAATAAAAATATATTTTAAAAAAAACTAATCAAAAGAGGTCATTAAAAAGGAGCTTCAAGAACCTTCTTTTTAATATGTGAAGAACCTAAGCCGTCTACTATAGAAACCATTCAGTATGAGCCATGAGATTCTTGTTCTTTTTTATAATTTTAAACATCTTAAATGAGACAAAATTATACACTAAATTCTTGCCAGTTTATACATTTTTGTTACGCTTGAGCCAAAGAAGGCATGAATAATGTGTAAAATCAATTGAAAGAATAGGACCATACCTACATCAGGTTGTTAAGAACATATACAGGACCTTGAAGAAGCACCAGTGAGTCTAAAGTCAAAAGTCTTTGCCACCTGCTACAACCAGCAACACTGAGAAGTCTATGATAAAACTTGAGGAAAAGAAAAGGAGGAAGAAATAGAATAATTGCCTTATAGCCAAGCATGAAACAAGTCTATCAGCAGCTTTGACTACATCATCCATCATGCTATCATCAGGATCAGCAGTTGCTTGAGCCAATTCATGGCACACGACTTTCATCCCTTCAATAGACTGCAGACAACGATTTCATTTCATTCATAATAACATAATTATAGTATCATTCTGTAACTATATGCTGGAATAAATTTTGAAATAAGTATAGTAGCTGGCATATACAAAAGGTGTTCAAAAAATACAATTATTGCCTTTAGGAATCTCTGCAAGATAGAAAAACCCCTGCTATTTTTAGTAGAAGTTCGGATAATGTAATGCATGAAACAGAATACCATGAAAATCCACATAAACCTTTCAACAACAACAACAAAAGTAGAGCATTGTGTATCATTCAAATTTTTTGTCACCTATTTGATGAAAAGGATAGACCAAACAACAAACTTGCCGGAATTCAAATACTTGAATAAGACTGTAAGTGAAAAAAAATTGGATCACACTTACCATTTCTTGTCCATGAACCCTCAATAATTCATCGAAGCATGCTCTAGCAGCTTTACAAATATCGGCAGATTCATCCTGGATTGTTCACCAAGCAGTATTACAGAAAATAAGAAATAAAAAAATTAAGTAAATGAAAAACAATTGTCGACCACTGAAATTTTTAAAGAACATTAAATTTGCTGAAATTGATACCGTCATGACAGAAGTAGTGAGTTTGAGAAATTTCATAGAATCAGGAATATTAGCAAATCCATTTAGATGTCTCCAGTAGACTTAATAAAATGGGAATGCTTCACAGGGTTCAGATGGAGGTGGGGATAAAATGTGAATTTAATATAAAAGATTTTTTTTCTTTTACTCATGTAACTATATGTGTAGAATTATACCTTGCTTGCTTTATCAACTGGCTGTCACATTGCGGATGCAAGAGCTTCAAGTGAAGGAAGGGTTGAAATAAATAATCTTCTTTTGCTATCGGGTAAAAGGCCTCTTAGACCTCCAAATATATCTCCTGAAGTAAGAAACACAAGTGAGAAAAAACTACATTCTAATTCTTATCTTATTCACAATTAAAACCTATACCCAGTTCCAACAGGTTGAATGCGTTTATTTGCCTCTTCAAGAAATTTATTCAAATAATCTAGGAAAAAAGGGGGAAAAAAGATAATGTAAGAATATATACTAGTAAAAACTTTGCAGTTCCTTCAACAGAGAACGAGTAATCTTTTCACTAATATCTTAAAGGTTGGAGGCAATCTATGCCACCAATAACGAATGTTGCAGAATTAAATTTTTTCACAAAATCACAGTTTTCTTTCATGATGCAGACGACTGAACATAAAATACGCAGTGAAGTACAATCAAAGGATTCTCAACATAAAAGAACAATTAAGAACTTACCATAAATTACCTCATACAAATTCTTTTCATACTCTGCATATGAAGGGTATTTAGAAGAGCAGGTTTGACATCAGAGAGGAAGCATTTAATATCTAAAAGGAGAATACCTTCAGTCCAAGCAAACCTCTGAAGAGTATGGAAAATTGGGAAACGAAATTCACATCACCTGGGCCAAAAATATGTGCCCATTTCCTGCTAGAACAGTGCAGACAAAACCACCATGAAGTAAGCATTGGGTTGTGATTATCTTGCCACTATATTAATAGGTTTTTTTTCTACTAAGCATGCTGGCGGCTAATCTTCTGACATATGAGAAATCACAAGATGCATTAAAAAAGTAAAAAGTAGAAAACATCCAAGACAAGAAAGTCAATCAGTGACCAAAAATGGAAAAATAACAAAACACGAAGCAATTAGTAACTCTAAACATAATTATTTGATTGCTAATGTATAGTGAAAACAATATTTGGTGGCCTTTAGGTGGAAGTTGGGATAATGTAAATAATACCTTGAAAACCTCCATAAGCTTTTAACCTTTCAATGAATACATCCAAAGCAGAGTATTGTGTATTTTTCAAATTTTTGGCCACCTATAAGATAAAAAAGATAGACCAAACAATAAACCTTGCTGGAATTGAAATACTTGAATAAGACTGTAAGTGAACAAAGATTAGGATCACACTTACCAGTTCTTGTCCGCAAACCCTTAGGTAAATCATCAAAGCATGCTTTAGCAGCTTTACGAACATCGACAGATTTTTCCTGGAATGTTCACCAAGAAGTATTACAAAAATAAAATAAAAAAAGTAAATGAGAGGCAATTGTCAATTATTGAGTTATTAATGAACATTAGATTTGCTGATACTGATGACAGAAACAAAAGGTTCGAGAAACTCTACAGCATTAGGAATATCAACTAATCTATTTAGATTTCTTGACATCCAGTCAAAAAGAACCTTATGCCTATCTACATCTAGCTTAGCAGCAGAGAAAGCAGCTGTAATAGAATAGACCTACTAAAGAGAGAATAATTTATTAGTCATTAAGACAAGATGCACAAGAAAATTGTCCAAAAGGATGACTACAAACCATCTTATCAACGTGAGCAGCACCAAGCCAAGAATTTAAGCTACTCTAAGAGTTTCCCTTTGTTCTTCTAGTAATAACCTAGGCATGTCAAGATATCTAAAAGAATACCTAGCATGATCCACATTAACATTAATTACCAACCTTTAAAAGGAAAGATATATGCTCATAGTAACTAATTTTTCCAGTGGACTTTATAAAAAAGGAATGCTTCATGGAGGTTGGTATAAAATGTAAATATAATATAGAGGATTTTTTTCTTTTTAATAATGGAACGGAACCATATGAATATAATTGTATGTTGCTTGACTTTTCAGTTGGATCCCATTGCAGATGCAAGCGCACCAAGTGAAGAAAGGGTTGCCATAATTAATCTTTTGCTGCTATCATTGTAAAAGGCCTCTTAGATCTCCAAATATATCACCTAAACAAGAAACACATGTGAGAAAATTACTGCATTCTGATACTTTATCAAATTCACCAATTTTTCAACTCACATCATATGATGAGTTAGACATTGAGCATTTAACCAAAATACCAAATATTGAAACTAGATACAATAAAAAAGAAAGTAACAAGAAATACAATAGCAACTCAAAAGGATATTATTTAACTAAATGCAGGAAAAAAAACCAAAAGGGTGACAACTAAATGTAGTTAACTCAACATCTATTTATGACAAGAAATTACCTAATACGAATTTTTTTCATACTCTGCGTCAAGGGTACTATGCAGAACAAGTTTGACATCTGAGAGGATTATAATCTACAAGGAGCAAAAGTCAGTCAAGCTAACATTTGAAGAGTATGAAAAATTAGCAAACGAAATTAACACCACTTGGGAGAACAAATTTCTGTAGAGCACCAATCAGCTTCATATTAGCATTTCTAGTTGCAACTGCACTAGAATGCAACCTGATATCCTTGTAGTAGTCAATAATATCCTGCAGGAACAAAAATGAAATATGCTAGATGTTAAAACCGCTACGTCATAAATCTTAAAAAAAATGATATTACTGATAGTAATTAAATTTATTTTTAAGAAAAAGACATAACAGATATCATTAATAAAGAGATTCAAGCACCTTCATTTTAATATGTGAGGTACAAAAGTGGCACTGCAGAATTCATCCACAATAGGACTTCACTAAGAACCTTGGGATTATTGAGCCCTTTCATAATTTTATACATCTGAAATGTGTCAAAGGAAAAAAAGTTATATATATAATGGGGAAAAAACAATTTATTAAAATATTATTTCGCGACTACAATACCTGGACATTTTTTCTCATTCCATCCAGGAACTACGCAATGCAATCTCATCAGAGCTCTCATGATTTTTTATTTTCATTTTAAAGCTTTTTAAGATTTTTTTGCCCTCACTTTTTTTTGTCAATGCTCTTATGATTTTTTTTACCTTTATGAGAGACTTCTTTTTCTTTTGCTCTTTCACATTTTTTTTCAAAGATCTCATGACACATATTTTTTTAGAACTCACTTCTTCACGAAGCTTAGCATTAGGGAGAACAGTTGTAATATAAGGGACTTACAAAAGAGAGAAGAAGAAAGTTAATAGTGCATAAAATAGTATGCACAACAAACTTTTTAATGAGATATTACTTAGAAAGTTTTCATTGAGGCCAGGTTTTTTGCATTCATAGCTCATCTTTTTGGGACACTTTTGGTCATTTGTACTTTTATTTCTCCTTTATCTATTAATAATATCATGTGTTAAAATAATCTCCCAATTCTGCCAAAGGACCTGGTTTTCCCTAATTTAATTTTTAGCCCTAAAACCACCAATCAGAAGCCACATTCATTTGAAAGGTGAGTTCTTATTTAGAAACAATGAAAATTCTAGTCTTGAAGAACGAACTTTTAAAAAACTTTATTCAATTATATTATAAAAAACAATTATACCTTTAGTCATTAGTTTGGAATTTCCAGCTGGAATCTCTTATAGTAAATTCTTTGTCCTGCAAGTACAAACTCATTTAATTAAGAGAGCAAGCAAACGAGGAAAAACTAAAGAGCAACATGCATAATAGAGATTCTAAACTATATTAGTATAAAATTAAATGTCAATTGTCGGTCATCAAATAAACTCTAACAGCAATTCTTGAAAGAAAAAAAGAGAAATTATTAGTAGGGTTGTGAGACTTTAATGATGATGGTAGATGAAGATAACAATTGACGATACAAAAGCACTTGAGTTCTCATCTAGAACATTAAAAATTAAAGTCTTGAAATAAGATCTTATAGCACTTAAAAATTAATCATGGCAAATATGTAAACTATTAATGTTCCAGTAGAAATAAATTCTTTTAGACTACTTTTATTTAAACTATTTAGGTCTACATAAGCAATCAAGTTAAGAAATGTTTAATCCCTTGACATTACAATCTCACAATGCTAATATGTAGTGAAGTACAATCAAAGGGTTCTCAAAGATAAAGAATAATTAGAAACTGACCAGAAATTACCTCATACAGATTCCTTTCATACTCAACTTCAAGGGTACTATTATGCAGAACAGGTTTGACATCTCAGACGGCTTTAAAATATACAAGGAGGATAATATAAACTCAGTAAAACTAACAGTTGAAGAGTATGAAAAGGAGGCAAACAAAATTCACGCCACCTAGGACAACAAACCTGTATAGAGCACCAATCAGCTTCACATCAGCATTTCTAGTTGAAATATAACCAAACTGATATCCTTGGAGCAGTCAATTAAATCCTGTACGAACAAATATGGCAGATGTTAAAATCTCAACATCATATAACTTAAAAAATTATATTACAAATAGTAATTAAATTTGTTTTTTAGAAAAAGGCACATGAGAGATTATTAATAAAGAGATTCAAGTACCTTCATTTTAATATGTGAAGTACAAAAGTGGTGCACTGCAGAAATCATCCACAACAAGCCTTCACTAAGATCCTCGGGATTCTAGAGGTCTTTCTTAATTCTATTCATCTGAATTGTGTCAAAAGACAGAAGTTATCATATTTATTAAGGGGAAAAGCATTTTAATAAAATACTATTTCGCAATTGCAATACCTGGACATTTTTTCTCATTCTGTTCAGGACTGCCATGTACGCTCATCAGAAATATCATGATTTTTTTTCCATTTTTGACATTTTCATGATCAAACTTTGCTTTTTTTTTGCTCTCAGTTTTTTTTTGCCAATTCTCTTATGATTTTTTTCTGAGCTTCATGAGAAACTTCTTTTTTCTTTTTTTTAGTAATTATTTTTTTCAAAGATCTCATGATACATTTTTTTAGTACGCCTTCTGCACCAAGTTTAGCATTCGGGAGAGCAGCCATAATATAAGGGATCTAAAAAAGATAGAAGAAGAAAATTAATAGTGCATAAATAGGATGCACAACAAACTTTTAACGTGGTATTACCTAGAAAATTTTTAACAAGGATGAAGAGTGAACTTTTAAAAAACTTTGCACAATTATATTGTCTCAGACAATCATAACTTTATTCATTAGTTAGGGATTTTCAGCTGGATTCTCTTATGTTAAATCATTATACTGTAATTACAAACTAATTTTATAAGAGAGCAAGTAAATGACGAGAACGAGCAGGACACATAATAGAAAATATAAACTATATCAACATAAAAATTAAATGTCAACTGCCACTCATCAAGTAAATCTAATATCAATCTTGCAAGAAAGAAATTATTTCGAAGGCTGTGAGACTTTAACGCTGATGGTAGATAGAGTTAACCATTAATAATAAGAAAGTACTTGAGTTCTTCGCTAGAAACAAACATTGAAAAATCAAGCCTTGAAATAAGATCTTAAAGCACATAAAAATTCATCATGGCAAAGGATTTGCCTTAAGCATTAAAGTTTCAGTGGAACTAAATTTTTTTTGACTACTTGTAATTTAAGTATTATGTTCTACATGAGGGCTCAAGTTCAGAAATTTTAAATCCCTAGACTTTACAATCTCACAATGCTAATATGTCGTGAAATACAATCAAATGGTTCTCAAAGATAAAGCACAATTAAAACTGACCATAAATTACCTCATACGAATTCCTTTCATACTCTACTTCAAAGGTGCTACTATGCAGAGCAGGTTTGACATTTAGACGCCATTAATATGTACAAGTAGAATAATATAAAGTCAGTAAAGCTAACATTTGAAGAGTATGAAAAGGTGGCAAACAAAATTCACGCCACCTAGGAAAACAAACCTGTGTAGAGCACCAATCAGCTTCACATCAGTATTTTTAGTTGAAATATAACCAAACCGATATCCTTGCAGCAGTACATTAAATTCTGCACGAACAAATATGGCAGATGTCATATAACTTAAAAAATTATATTACAAATAGTAATTAAATTTGTTTTTAAGAAAAAGACACATGAGAGATCATAAATAAAGAGATTCAAGTACCTTCAATTTATTATGTGAAGTACAAAAGTGGTGCACTGCAGAAATCATCTACAACAGTCCTTCGCTAAGAACATGGGATTCTGGAGGTCTTTCTTAATTTTATTCATATGAACTATGTCAAAAGACAAAAGTTATCATATTTATAAAGGGGAAAAACATTTTAATAAAATACTATTTCGCAATTGCAATATCTGGATATTTTTTCTCATTCCTTTCAGGAACTGCCATGTACGCTTATCAGAGCTATCATAATTTTTTTTCCATTTTTGTCCTTTTCATGATCTTTCTTTTATTTTTTTTTTGCCCTCATTTTTTTTGGTCAGTGCTCTTATGATTTATTTTTTCTGAGCTTCATGAGAGCCTTCTTTTTTTTTGCTCTTTATTTTTTTTCAAAGATCTCATGACACTTTTTTTTAGTATGCCTTCTGCACCAATTTTAGCATTCAAGAGAGCAGTCGTAATATAAAGGATCTACAAAAGAGAAAAGTAGTAAATTAATAGTGCATAAAACAGGATGCACAACAAAATTTTAACGAGGTATAACATAGAAAGTTTTTAACAAGGATGAAGAATTAACTTTTAAAAAACTTTACACAATTATTTTAAATCATTGTCCTGTAATTACAAACTAATTTTATAAGAGAGCAAGTAAATGAGGAATACCTAATGAGCAGGACGCATAATAGAGACTCTAAACTTTATGAGTATAAATATTAAATGTCAACTACCTCTCATCATGTAAATCTAATAGCAATCTTGCAAGAAAGAAATTATTTCGAAGGCTGTGAGACTTTAACGCTGACGGTAGATAGAGTTAACCATTAATGATAAGATAGAACGTGATTTCTTAACTAGAAAGAAACATTGAAAAATCCAGCCTTGAAATAAGATCTTAAAGCACATAAAAATTCATCATGGCAAAAGAATTTGCCTCAAGCATTAAAGTTTCAGTGGAACTAAATTTTTTTAGACTACTTGTAATTTAAGTATTATGTTCTACATAAGAGCTCAAGTTCAGAAATGTTAAATCCCTTGACTTTACAATCTCACAATGCTAATATGTCATGAAATACAATCAAATGGTTCTCAAAGATAAAGCACAATTAAAACTGACCAGAAATTACCTCATACAAATTCCTTTCATTCTCAACTTCAAAGGTATTACTATGCAGAGTAGGTTTGACATCTTAGACGCCTTTAATATGTGCAAGGAGGATAATATAATGTCAGTAAAGCTAACATTTGAAGAGTATGAAAAGGTGGCAACCAAAATTCATGCCACCTAGGATAACAAACCTGTTTAGAGCACCAATCAGCTTCATATCAAAATTTCTAGTTGAAATATAGCCAAACTGATATCCTTGGAGCAGTCAATTGAATCCTGCACGAACAAATATGGCAGATGTTAAAACCTCAACATCATATAACTTTAAAAATTATATTACAAATAGTAATTATATTTGTTTTTAAGAAAAAGGCACATGAGAGATCATTATTAAAGAGATTCAGGTACCTTCATTTTAATATGTGAAGTACAAAAGTGGAGCACTGCAGAAATCATCCACAACAGGCCTTCACTATGAACCTTGAGATTCTAGAGGTCTTTCTTAATTTTATTCATCTGAACTGTGTCAAAAGACATAAGTTATCATATTTATAAGGGGGGGGGGGGAAAAACATTTTAATAAAATACTATTTCGCAATTGCAATACCTGGACAAATTTTCTCATTCTGTTCAGGTACTGCCATGTACGCTCAGCAAAGCTATCATGATTTTTTTCCATTTTTGACCGTTTCATGATCTTTCTTTGCTTTTTCTTTTTCTATTTTTTTCCTCACTTCTTTTTTTTTGTCAATGCTCTTATGATTTTTTTCTGAGCTTCATGAGAGCTTTCTTTTTCTTTTCTTTTTTTTGCTCTTTATATATTTTTTTTCAAAGATCTCATGTTACATTTTTTTAGTACGCCTTCTGCACCATTTTAGCATTCGGGAGAGCAGCCGTAATATAAGGGATCTACAAAAGAGAGAAGAAGAAATTAATAGTGCATAAAACAGGATGCACAACATACTTTTAACGAGGTATTATGTAGAAAGATTTTAACAAGGCCAAGTTTTCGTGTTCATATCTCATCTTTTTGGGGACAATTTTTGTCCTTTGAAATATAATTTCTCCTTTTTCTATTAATAATATCATCTATTTAAATAATCTCCTCAGTTTTGCCAAAGGACCTGCCCTCCTCTAACTCAAATTTTAGCATTCAAACCACCAATCAGAAGCCACGTTCATTTGAGGGGTGTTAGTATTTTTTTATGGAATAAATTTTATTTATATGATGAGATTACTATTCGATTTCAGAATTTAGACATACATATATCATTGTACTACAACTAAGAAAAAATCTGATAATTTCTACACGAAGCTGGAGAAAAACTACAAAACTTTTAGTGCTAAAGCTTGAGTCAGCAAAAAACATGCCTAGTGTGGAATCGTATTATATCTTTACATTAAATCGTTGAACAACAATGACAAATCCATTTTAGAAGTCAGCAAGCAAATAAGGAGAAACAAAAGTGCAACATAAAAAACAGAGATTCTAAACAATGTGAGAATAAATTTCAATGAATGCCTATAGTTAGTCATCACATTTAAGTCTTATATAAGAACAATTCTTGAAAGAAAGAAGAGAAATTATTAGGGAGGCTTTGAGACTTTAACTTAAGACGGTAGATAAAGTAACTTTTCATGTTATAAAAGTACTTTATGTTAAATTGTTCTAAATTAATGACAAATCCATTTTAGAATAGAGTAAGTAAATGAGGAGAAACAAAAGAGCAACATAAAAAACAAAGATTCTCAACAATGTGAGAATAAATTTAATTGCCAATAACCAGTCATCATGTTTAAGTCTTAAATAAGAGCAAATCTTTAAAGAATGAAGATAAATTATTAGGGAGGATGTGAGACTTTAACTTAGGCGGTAGATAAAAGTAAGCTTTCATGCTACTAAAGTACTCTTGTCTAGAAACAACGAAAATCCCAGTCTTGAAGAATCAACTTTTAAAAATCTTTACTCAATTATATTGTAAAAAAAAATCATTCCTTTGATCATTAGTTTGGGATTTCCAGAAAGAATCTCTTTAAGTTAAATCTTTGTCCTATAATTTTAATCTCATTATATAAGAGAGCAAGCAAATGAGGAAAAACATAACAGAAACATGCATAACAAAGACTCTGAACAATATGAGAATAAAGTTAAATGCAAATTGCTAGGCATCATGTGAACTCTTAAATAACAACAATTCTCAAATAAAAGAAGATAAATTTTTAAGGAGGCTATGAGACTTTAGAGTAGACAGAAGATAAAGGTAACCAGTCATGCCATGAAGATATTTGAGTTCTAATCTAGAAACATTGAAAATTCCATTATTGAAATATAACCTTATGGCATTAAAAATTCATCATGGTAAATGAAAGATCAGCATCCCACAAAAAGAAACAACTATGATCATGATAGAGCTTAAGATCTTACTCGTAGAAAGTAAAAGGTAAACTCTAAAATGTGTGTCAAAAAGAATTTGTCTTACGTATTAAAGTTTCAATGGAACTAAATTCTTTTAGGCAACTTGTAATTGAACTATTATGTTCTAAATAAGGGCTCAAGTTCAGAAATGTTTCATCCTTTACCTTTACACAGCCTCACAATGCAAGCATTTAATTTCATTTGGCAATATACCCAAATACAAGAAGTATTAGTTATTACGAATCTATAAGTGCTGCACAGTTAACAATTTAATATGCATATAAATTGTATGATAACACAAAAGTATCAAAGTAACAAATAGAGTCTAAATATATCGGGGATGTGTCTTTGTAACTCAATCTAATATTTCTTATATAGCCTATTTTCTGAGTGGAAAGTGTACTTTTATTTATTGTTGATCATCATATGTTATTAGAAGAAGAACTGTCTTTGTGAATAGCATGACAAAACTGAATTCTGGCAAAGATGCCAATATTCTATTCAGGGGATTATTATCCATGGCAGCTTCATAGGGATGCAAGGATCCAAAGTATATAGAGCTAAAGACACACCAGAAATTCAGCATAAAAAGAGCTTATACACCCATCCCAACCTTCCACGTAATGTGAAAATGATGCTTCCTTATTGCTTAATGGTTCAGAGCCTCTAAAGGAATTTGCATTCCATCTAACAAGGACAACAAGCGAAATACCTTCTTGATCGATGGAGTTCAACGGTAATTCAATAGTAATTTTTTTTTAAAAAAAAGAAAAAGAACATCTAGTCCAATGTTCTCCTAGTAGTCAAACGCTTTATCCTATGTTCTTTCTACCCATTAAAATTCATGCATTCTCCATGATATCCTACCTGCATATATCCAGAATCAAACGATATGTTTCATCCTAAGCTGATTGATAGCCAAAATACAATAACTTAATTTCCCTAGCATTTAATGGTGACGTGTCCCCATAGTAAGAAACCTCATAGTAGGTCATTAAAATGTACAAAAATAGATCCAATTGTAAATATAAATTGGAAAAGCATCTTTAACATGAATAGAAAATTTTATGACATTTTCAAAATCTTCTATAATGCTTCAAGCACAAAAAGGAAAATTAATATTTGGTCATTATCATCAACTAGACACAATTTTTTTTTAAAATAAAGCAAGTCAGTAGAGTAAATATTATAACTCAAACAACTAGTTATGAATTTTACCAAGGATATACTCTCGGAATGTCTTATTGTTCAGATCCATCCAAACCTTCTCAAGTTGTTCCTTAGTGGCACTCTAGGACATCCGTGATGATAACATTTGTCAATCTCCTACTTCAACGTAACTGTCAAATCTTGTATGTCTTTCTCAAAGTTGACTATCATATTTGTTCATAAAACTTTTTTCTGCATTTAAAATACAATAAAAACCATAAGTTAAAAAAATGGATAAAAAGATAATGACATATAAGAAATGGAACTATTGCCATAAACAGATAATAACATATATCAAACCTGAGTTGAAGGATATTCTATCTAGTACAGTTCTTACATACAAAGGATTCATGAGGCATCCAAGAGACTGCAAAGAACAGAAGACAATCAAAATATTTTTTAGTTATTTTCTGAAAAACTCAAACCATATTTAAAAAAAATAGCTGTAAAAATAAAAGCATGAAGTTTCATGCGCTCTCCTAACACAAATTCCCTAACTACTGGGCTTCCAAGAACCCCTTCAAACCTAAGCACAAGATTTCCATCATCCTAAATAGAGACTCTAGCAGCAACCAATTGCAAGGGTTTGCCTGATCAACAATCGAGAAGATAAAGAAATTGGTGAGGGTATTTATTTTTTATTAAACGGGAAATGAAAATGAATTTTTTTTATTAACCCATTCCTAATAAACCCACAAGAAGCTATAAGTTACGTTTTAATGGGAAATGAAAATAAGAAAAGGCGAGGGAATAGAGTACCAGAAGTAAATATGACAGATATGAACCTAAAATCGATGCTCAAAAAGGGCTCCGATTGGGTCCAGTAAGATCGCATAGGTGGTGAGACAAATCCACCAATCGGACTCCATCCGTGGGAGATGAAAAGAAACAGTGGAAGTGGTAGGCATCGCTGGGTTCAAACTCAGCGGTGAAAAGCAGATCTGAAACAGAGGTTCCTTAAGTGGAATCATGAACGGCGGCAAATCTAGGGGAGAAACCATAGGCGGTGTGTCAGTGGTGGAGGCGCGGACTCCTTTCAGAGAGGTGGAGGCAGAGACTCCCAAACAAGTGGGGTTGTCGAAGGCAGACAGTCACCAGATTTAGACAATATGTGCAGCCTGCCGAATGAAGGAAACGCGACGCCCAAAATTGGCTAAAAGCGTTGGTGGCGGATGATTGGAACGCACGAGGCATGGGCGCACATCGTTGGTAGCCCTAGACAGCACCAGATGTCCCAGATCTGAGCGGGAAGAACATGGGCTCCATCGAACTCTGTCCATGAACATCAGTTCACTTCTATGAACGTTTTGGCATTTGAGTGTCCATGTATTCAAATTCAAATACTGGTATGATCATTGATATAAATTAATTATCAATCAATTAAGCACTAATAAAAATAACAAGTCTAAGGCAAAACTAATTATTATCCAATAAAGCGTTAATAAACTATTTAAGGAGTTTTTTAAATATAGGTCCGAAATAGGGACTCAAAATAATTTTTCTATCAATTCAGGACTCGAAAGATAAAAGACTATTAATACAGTACATAAAATCATAAAATTAATATAAATAAAATAATAAAAACTACATTAAAATTTCAATGGTTTTAGATCTTATATTGATAGTTTCATATTTTTCGGGTCCTCAACTGATGAAAAACTCTTTCGGGTATCTAATTGATAATTTACATATATTTCAGGTCATGTATTGAAAAAAAACTTCATAATTTAAAATGCAATTATGCCCAATAAAGATAATAATTTACTTTTTTAACTTAATTTTAACATTATATCTTTTAATGCATGAATTGACGAAAATACCATTTACTCGAATACATTCAAGTAATGTATTCAGGTAATATATTCGAGTAAAGTGAAAAATAATTTTCAAGTCAAAATTCGAGTAAAATATTTTTCGAGTTAATGTATTAGAATAACGAGTTAAATAACAGTATATTCAAGTAATAAATTCAAGTCAAATAATGTACTCGAGTAATGAATTTGAGTCAAATAATGTATTCGAGTAATGAATTCCAGTTAAATAATGAATTTGATTCAAATAATATTTTCGAGTAAAAAATTCAAGTAAATAATGTATTCGAGTAAAAAATTCGAATTAAATAATGAATTCGAGTCAAATAATATTTTCGAGTAAAAAGTTTGAGTTAAATAATGTATTCGAGTTAAATAATGAATTCGAGTTAAATAATGCATTCGGACAATGAATTCGAGTTAAATAATGTATTTGAGAAATGTGTTCTAATGATTTTTCAAGTGATAATACTCGAATACTTTACTCGAATATTCGAGTAAATGGTATTTTTGTCTATTCGAGCATAAAAATAGATAGTATTAAATTTAGGATAGAAAAAAATATGTATATAAAAAATGGCAAAGACTTGTGTGAGACCGTCTCGCGTAAGGGCTTACGTGAGACAATCAGAAAGTATTAACTTTTATATAGGAAAGTGATAATAAATTAATGAATAGTGATAATGTTATTTCATGAACAATTTATAATATAAATAAAAAGTTATAATATTTTATAGCGAAAGTGATAATGATTTATAGCGAAAGTGATAACTATTTTAAAAATTGAAAAATAGTCTCACATGAGACTGTCTCACGCAAGACCTACCCATAAAAAAGAGGTTACAGTAATTTTTACTCATAATTTAATCATTAATACTATTAATTTATAATAATGGGATCTTCATTTAAAAGGTCTAGTCAATAATAAATCTTATTTAAAAGGCACAATGTCATAAAATTTTGTGCAAATGTCCCCCCTTTTAAAAAATAAGTTTTTTACCTTAATTATTAATACTTTAGGAACTTTTAATAAATAATAAAAGTTTGGGACTTTTTTGTAAAATAAAAAAATGGGGGATTTTACTAAATTATTAATGTTTTATGGATTTTTGAAAATTAGCATTTATGCCTATAACGGTAACCATTTCGTTAAATCGACTTGTATGTCGTTATTCAAAATTCGAGTTATCGAAAGGTCGTTTCAGTCAAAATTTCTCACATTTACCTCATTATACACCGTTCGATTTATTTTTTTAGTGAATAGTCAATTTAGCGTTGTCTGACTCCATAACGGAATCATTCCGTTATAATGATTTGCTCGCCGTTATTCAAAATTCCATCAATTTTAGGGGCCTTTCATTCGCTTGGATCTTCACATACAATATCAAAACTTAATATTCTATTAAACTAACAAATGGATGTTGATATTTAGTCACATATGAAGTATCTCATACATGTTAAATAAACACAAGTATATAAAGTATACAGTTTTAATGCGAAGTATTACAAATACGAAGTACCCCACTTAAATTTTTGAATGGGCTTGTAGAAATATTATGAAATCAAGGCATGTGTTTAATATGAGGTCCAAACGCACAAATTAATTTCATGCACGAAAATATGCGTGTTTATGCCTATAACAGAATCATTCTGTTATACCCACTTGTATGTCATTATTCAAAATTCGAGATATCTCGGGGTCGTCTCAGTCAAAATTTCTCACTTTCACCATCATTGTATGCTATTTGATTGATTTCTATAGTGAATAGTAAATTAAGCATTGTTTAACCCAATAACATAATCATTCCGTTATAACGACTTGCACGTCGTTATTCGAAAGGCCTTTCATTCTCTTGGATCTCCACATACAATGTCAAAATATAATATTATAATAAATTAACAAATTAATGTTGATATTCAGTCACATATGAAGTATCTAATAAACACAAGTATATAGTATATACAGTTTGGATGCGAAGGATTACAAATATGAAGTATCCCATTTGAATTTTTTAATGAGCTTGTAAAAATTTTATGAAATTAAGGCAAGTATTTAATATGATCGTCCAAACACATAACTTAATTGTCATGTACAAAAATATGCATGTTTATGCAAATAAAGGAATCATTCTGTTATGCCCACTTGTATGTTTTTATTCAAAATTCGAGTATCTCAGGGTCGTCTCAATCAAAATTTCTCATTTTTACCATCATTGTATGCTATTTGATTGATTTCTATAGAGAATAGAAAATTAAGCATTGTTTGACCTCATAATAGAATCGTTCCATTATAACGACTTGCATGCCGTTTATTCAAAATTCGATCAATTTTAGGGGCCTTTAATTATCTTGGATCTCCACATACAATGTCAAAACATAATATTCTAATACACTAACAAATAGATGTTGATATTCAGTCATATATGAAGTATCTCATACATGTTAAATAAAACAAGTATATAAAGTATACAGTTTGGATGCGAAGCATTACAAATATGAAGTATGCTTGGATGAGAAACATTACAAATATGAAGTATCCCACTTGAATTTTTGAATGGGATTGTAGAAATATTTTAAAATCAAGGCAAAGTGTTTAATATGAGGTCCAAACGCAAAACTTAATTGTCATGTACGAAAATATACGTGTTTATGCCCATAATGGAATCATTATGTTATGCCCAATTGTATGTCATTATTCAAAATTCGAGTTATCCGAGGGTCGTCTCAGTAAAAATTTCTCACTTTTACCATCATTGTATGCTATTTGATTGATTTCTATAGTGAATAGTAAATTTAGCATTGTTTTGACCCCATAGTAGAATCATTCCGTTATAACGACATGCACGCCGTTATTCGAAATTCGATCGATTTTAGGGGCCTTTTATTTGCTTGGACCTCCACATACAATGTCAAAACATAATATTTAGATAAACTAACAAACAAATATTGATATTGAGTCATATATGAATTATTTCCTACGTGTCATATAAAGAAGTGTATAAAGTATAAATGTTTGGATGCGAAAATTACAAATATGAAGTATCTCACTTGAATTCTCGAATGAGCTTGTAGTAATATGATGAAATCAAGGTTGATGTTTAAATTGAGGTCCAAAATCACTACTTGATTGCTATGTACAATAATATGTATATTTATGTCAATAACGGAATTATTTCTGTTATAACGACTTGCACGCCTTTATTCAAAATTCAAGTTATCCTAGAGTCGTCTCAGTCAAAATTTCTTACTTTTAACTTCAATATACAACATTTGGGTTGTTTCTCTAGTGGATAGCCAATTTAGCATTATTTGGCCATATAACGAAACCATTCTGTTATAACGACTTGCACTTCATTATTTGAAATTCGAGTGATTTTAGGGGCCTTCGACTTGCTCAGATTTTCATATGTAGATAACACAACAACTTTGCATATGAACCAAAAGAACAATTTAGGTTTTTTTTCCTTTTATTTTCCTTGCAACAAAATAGCTACCACGTAATTTTTTTTTCCAAGATCTTTTTCCCTAAATATCCAAAAGAAATAGATTCAATTTTAATATTTCAAGAAAATATTAACTCAGAATAATGCATTTTTATATATTAATGTAAAACTAACATTACATATGGTTATGATTTTCAAATTATGTGAGTGTTGCAAATAGTTTTAAATTAATAGGTTGTGAGTGTTGCAAATAGTTTTAAATTAATAGGTAGCAGCAGCTAGGAAATAATTCAAGCTTCGAACTCCTTCAAGTCCCTAATTTACAAGCATCAATCTAATTAATCCAAATTCCAAAAAAACACAAAAACAAAAATTACAAGAACAAGAATAAGAAAAATACACAAAAATAAAATAATAAAAGCAGTTTATTCAAAGATTAAAGTACTTATTTTCTTATCAAGGATTTATGCATCTCATTACTTCCACCATTTTTTAGCCTAAATTCCATGCATCAATGCATCACATCTTCTCCCATAAATAACAAGTTCTCAACTTATAACACAATGAAACACATAAAACAAAAAAAAATTCACTTAGACTTTTCGCCAAAAATTGGTGTGCACAATTTTTCAATTTTTAAGATTCATGATTCTTGCTTTCATTCAACCTCATTCTTTCAACAATAAGCTCAAAATCATGCATTATTGTACCACACTCTTCTCTCATAAACAATTATTGCTCAATTAAAATTACCATGAAGCATTTTAAAGCAAAAAATTTTCTCTTAGCTATTTCATCAAACACCTTGCATGCATTCTCAAGGCATAAGAACGTCATTCATATTTGCAATGCAATTTTCACCAAATTTTAAAGCAAACCTAACCAATCGTACAACTCCCACTTGAACACTTAAAACACTTATTCCACATTTAAGAACCTAAGCAAAACAAGGCAAGAAAATTCCACACCATACACAAATGAAACTATAGCAACTTGCATAGGTGCCCTAGAAAGAACATATTCAAATCTCATTTCATCTAACTAAAACTAAACCGAAGTAAGAGTTTGGAAACACATATCTTGCTTGTTTCCAATGAATGCTTAAAGCTTGTTTTTAGAATATGTACTCTTTATGTAAAATACAATTCCACTTGAATCCTACCCTATGAAGAATATATAATTCACATTATATGGCAAAATTCGACTGAAATGAATGAAAAAAGGGCCCAACTACCCACAGAAAATGCAGATCATGAGCGAGATAGGAGATGATAGAATTTTCACGCTCCAAAACTTGAGAGGAGAAAAGTGCGATGTTGAGAAGAAAATTTTTGGCATAGAGTTTCCAAACTTATTTCTTCTTGATTTTGGAAGATTTGGGGCAAATATTAATTAAAAAAAAGTTTAACTCACAATTGTAAATAATAATTTAAATTTTTTTCTTTTTTCCAATTAATAATGTAATGCCATTTTGGTCAAAGGTCATTTAGATAAAGTTTTAACTAGATTGACCCATTACAACAATTTACCATTTATAATGGATTTAATTGTCAAAAATAAAATTTTAGAGTTGTGTAGGTTGCAACGTCACGTGTCTCCTTAAAAATATTGTGTATATGACGTTGCCATATTTTCTTAAGAAGAAATTTATATACACGTCGTTCTCATGTTAATCTTGATATTATATTTTATTTTGGGTAATTTAATATATTAAGATAAAGACTTGTATGAGACCGTCGCACGTAAAAAAGTGATCACATCATTATCACTTTCGTTATAAAATGTTATCACTTTTTATTTATACTATAAATTATTTGTTAAATAGTTCACTTGACCATTATCACTTTTCATCAATTAAATATCACGTTTTTATTGATAATATTATCACTTTTTATCCGTTTACAGTCTCACACAAGATTTTCCCATATTTTAAGAGTCTTTTTAAATACACGGTTTAGTTGGCAAACCATATAATGGGTGACCCAAATCATTTTTATTCATTTACTCAAATTCTCTTTAATATCTTATAAATAATTACTCCCTCCATCCCAACTTCAACTTCACCCTTTCTGTTTTGGTTTGTTTCAAATTCAACTTCTTACTTCCCTAAAAAGAAAAAGCAACTAACTAATATCCTTTTAAACTACTTAAATTTCAAAATCGTCATAACATTTTTAATAAATTACATATTTTATTATTTATTTATTACCTAAAAATATCATACTAACCCAAATAGTAAGCTAAAAAGTAATTTTTCTTAAATTCTGTATTTACAATAAATGTGAAGATACATTTGGGATGAAATATTTGGTTACTTGATGTGCATAGAAAGTGGAGAGAGATTATATTTTTCTCTTATCTTCAACCAATCATTTATTACTTTTTCATTTTGTATTTCTTCATAAATTTACTTTTCAACAAAAAATTTAAACATTTATAATTATTTTGTTATAAATTTATTATATATATATATATATCAAATTATTCATCTTCTTAAAATTTTTAAGTTAATATCTATATGTGATAAATAAATTTTTATGCTAATTTAATTTTTAAAAAATAATTAAAAAATGAGTTAATGTAGATGAAGGTGACATGGACGAGTGGGTACAATATCGATGAAGGAGTCCCCTTTGTTGAAAGGGGTTGGAAGGGACACTCTCAAATGCATTCTCCTACCGGAACTCTAACATTCACAAGAGGAAGCATGTGTGGTACGTTTTTTACTTATTAATCAACTTCGTTCTTCACCATATCAAATCATTCAATTTTCTTAGTTATTCTCTCCGTCTCATAAATCGCTTTAAGTTCAGTGTTTAATATTGTTTAAAATAAACTATCTTTTTTCTTTATCGCCTCTTGTTGACCTTTAAATTATTTTGAGACTTTTCTTATAATAAATAATTTGAAAAGTATACTAGGCGAAAATGATAAAATTGAAATTAAAATATACTTTGAATTAATTACAAAAGATAAAAATTATCGTCTTTATTTCAATTGCAATTTTGTCTCAACCTTTGAGATTGTAAAAAAAGATCGGCACATTTAAAATTTATTAAAAATTGCACCAATCGAGCAGTTAGGTTATGCTTGTTCGTTGACATGACTTACCTATGCCATGTTAGTTTTCACGTCATCTTAGGTTAAGTACGAAAAAACACCACTTTTACTTTAATAGTGATTTATTCCAAATCTTTGAGATTTTGACAAAAAATAAAATAAAAATCAGATTATGTTTTTAGCAAAGTATATAATCAGAGTAAATTTTAGAGTCAAACTAAAGTGCACCGGGTGTACCAAGACAATTTTAATCGTTAGATTAATTTACAATTCATTCTCCACTATAAATAAAATAAAATATTTATTTAAAAAAATCTTCCTATTATCCATTGGCAAAGACTTGGGTGAGATCGTCTCACGTATCTCGTTATGTGAGACGGGTAGGACAAATACCCGGAAATTAGCAATTGCGCGCTTTTTGAACCTATATGCAGGTCATCAGATCGATTTCCATATACACGTATGTTGTCTTCTTTTTTTAATAATAATTTATTTTAAATATTTTTATACTCAACCTAAAATTATTCAAATTGATTATAATAATTATTTATTTTGTAAGTTTCAAATTTAATAATTTTTATAAGTAAAATTTTCATACATTTGTCCCCTCTCTCTTATATATTTATATTTAATAATACTGTGAATAATAATTTCTTATTTTTATAATTAATATGTTAGATAAAATGTGATAATAATTTTAATAAAAAGTGACATGTGATCAAGAAAAAGTGACAACTTGTTTCAACAAAAAAAATTTTAGGACGTATGAAAAATGATATCTAATTAATAAAAAGTGATAATCAATTTTAATTAAATTATTCATAAACAATTAATAGAAAAAATAAAACATGATAACATTTTAATCAAAGTGATACATGAAAATGGAAGTGATAACCATCCAATTAAACTATTTTATAAGTGGTTTATAGTTTGAAAGTGTGAATAAAAAGTGAAAATATTTTTTTTTTATAAAAAGTGATACTTGATCAAGAAAAAGTGAATCAATTTTAATAAATTATTTCATGAATAATTTGTATAAAAGATAATAAGTGATAAAAATTTTATTAAAAATGGTGCATATACCAAGGAAAAGTGATAACCATTAATTAAACTATTTCATACATGAACAATTTATAAGATAAATAAAGAGTGATAACAATTTTAACAAAAAATAATATATAATTATAGAAAAGTGATAATTATAGATTAAACTATTTTGTGTTCGCACAATTTTTAGGGCAAATAAAATGTAATATATTATTGTAAAAAAATAGTTACATATAATATTTTACTATATAATAATATAAAATTTTGATTAACTTTAAATTTTATTCAAATATTTATCGTATATTTTTATTAAGAATTTAAAATATAAGAATTAATTTATGAAAAAAAATACTAATCTTAGAATATAATGAAAGAGAGAAAAATAATAAAGCATGGATTATACGGTTTCTGTTGTAATAAAATTGAATGGATTGAACTTTTACGGCTGGCGCTAGGCAGATGTGCATTGCGTAATTTAAAAATTAAAAAAATTGTAAATGGATTGGTGGAACCATGGAAGATCCATCTCAAATAATGGGATTCATGAGACGGTCTCACCCAAAATCTACCCTTATCCATTTAATTCTATAAATTTAGGGTGCACTAATCACCCTAAATTTTAAGGATAGGTCTTGGATGAGATCATCTCACGGATCTTCTTATGTGAGATGGATCCAATCCTACCCATCAACCTAAAATAAAAAATATACAATATAAAAAAATTAAATTAAATAAAAATAAGGGCTCTGTTTGGCTTCATCATTAATTAATGTTAATACACATGACCAAAAACCCGTGGCTGCCAACGATGCCATCTACGCATCTGCTAATTTACGTCAATTATAAGTTTCACTTTTTATAAAAATTATCCTAATATTTATTATTATTATTATTATTATTATTATTATTAGTTATTCAGTAAAAATAATATTATTAATAATTATTCTTTAGATTGTTCAACTATTTTATTATCACTTTATTTTAATTGGGTATCACTTTATATTATGATGAGCATTTTCTCAACACACAAAATAATCCTCAAGTATAAGGATATCAATTGTAGTCTCGATAGGTGACCAAGTGATTATCGAACCCGAGGGACGGATTATTATCAATTTAATTATATTCTAATTAACTAAGACTATGTTGGCAAATTGGTTTGGAATAGTTACGAATCTAAATAGCATATAATTTAAATAATGAATTAAATAAGCAAGCAATAGAGAAAATACGGTTGTGATCAAGTAAGAAATTAGGTAGTTCTTTGGGTCATCCAGTTTCACTTATTAATTTCCTTTCCATGTGTTGATGTCCGACTCTGCCCTGTGGTCTATGGACGTATCACTAAACCATGCAAGTTCACTCTATAGGCACAAGCAAACATGCGTATGACACGTGTGAATATCCTCGGATTAAGAGATATAATTCACCCCCTTTTTAGGTACTATCAGCATCAATTATTTCTGTGCACTTAGAATTATAATATGTAATTCTGCTCAGCGGTGAACGCACTCAATTAATAACCAAGCTATGTATTCAGACTCTACACAATAGTTAATGATGCGCAAAATAACCGTGAGTATGAATTAAAAAAGTACAATCTTATATAAAATAAATCACAAGTAGCGTTGTATGGAGTTTACACATGGAAATTCAATTAACTCATAAAACTTTCATGTCCCTAGAACTACCGGAGCGGCTCTAGCCCATGACTGATTTAGGAACAATCATGGTTAATTGGTATGATCTAACTTGACGCGCTAGACGAACCTCTCGTTACGACTCCTTCGGACGATGATAGGGTTTAGGTGGTGGATGTATGGTGATTGATGTGTCGTCTCTTTTTCTTCTACGAAGGTTCTTCTTTTATACTTGTGGAACCTCCTTATGGGCTTAGGATGGGCTTTTACTTGAGGCATACGTCAAATTTGGTAAGAAAACTCTGGAATTACCATAAATAGAAGCAGCAAGAATCCGCTCGACCACACCTGGAAAAGTCGAGCAAGGCGTCCAAATCGAGCAATGGTCGAGCAAACTCTCTGTACAAGTTTGTACATTTTGCTTGAGTCGTCCTCATATGCTCGACCAGAGTGATGCTGGTGAGCAACATCTCTAAGTCAAGCAAGCTCTCGGTAAGAATTGCATATTCTGCTCGACTTGACACCTCCGCTCAACCAAAGTGATTCTGGTCGAGCAACATTGGAAGTCGAGCAGTCCTCGAAAATTACGTCAAAAATCATGTCTTCCAATTCCTAGCTCTTTTGATCCATTTTTCTGTACAAATACACTCTAGAAGCCCTTGTATTCTCTGATTCGTGGCTTTTCCGTAAACATTCCAATTTATCTCAATAAAAGACTCAATTGTACTCAATTTTCACATAAATCAAAGCCCAAAATACATGAATTTACATTCTCATCAAATCCCTAAACTTACATGTTGCTCGTCCCGAGGAAACAAAAATCAAAACAAAACTAGAGAGTGTAATCACGAGATCAAACACATCCTATCCTAACAAATGTAATTATATTGACTCAAAATATGCAATCCATCATACCTTTCATTCACGCAAAAAATATCAATCAATTACAATACTTCTACGAGTGCTAAGTGATCTAGCTCACGGGTAGGTATTTACTCTCTCTCTCAAGTGTAAAAGATGTACACTTTATGGGTTAGTGTCAACACTCAATTTCAATTCATATACTTGTGTGACCATAAGCTTGACAAGGGTCTCAAAAATCCATCTATAACTACGTCAATACTAGGATCACAAAGGACTTGCATATAGGTGGTAATGTTGGCTATTTGGTAAAGGTAAGAGAATTTAGATAAGTAACTAAATTACTAGTAAAGAAGTACCTTGGAGAATTGCTTTTCCACAGCTTCCTTCTTTTCTTCTTCATCTTTCTCATGATCAGTTCAATTTGCACTTCCTCCATCTTTACTTGGATCAACATCTTTTCTTCGCAGTATAATCCCAATTCCGGTGTTCTTCAAGTATAAGGGTACCAGTTTCGGGCACTACCCTTTCTAGCATTAGGGATACCGATTTCAGACACTATTCCTTGCAAGATTTAACCACTTATCTTTTGATTCTTATTACACCAAATCTCTCCTTCCTATTTCTCTTCAAAACTTCATATAGCATTCATTTACCTCCACTCTTTACTAGTAATAGGTGTTCAAAGCTCAAAAGGCAAATGGTTGTTTCTCAAAGGCTTGCCAAAGAAAAAGCTTAAAGGCTCAAAAGGGGCTTCCAATGATAATCATATAATAAGGTAGCATAAATTTTGTTAAGTGACTTAATCAACAACAATGACCTAAGATCATTTCCTAGTATCTATCAATTATAGACTTCAGACAAGACTCCAAGTCAAGTTCTAAAATACGAGTATACAAACGACTCTCAAGAATAAATTATCATGCTTATAGCACGATCAAAAGGCTCAAATCCTCACATGATTAATAGAATCCTAAGCACTCTTCAAAGCATGTAATCAACATCAATTTTCTATGAACTACAAGTAAAATAGAACATGCTTGTCATCAACAAATCAACATGCATCAAAATAAGGCACATGCATATCATGAGAAATCCTCATCACTAAACAATCCAAGCAACAACTTCCACCAATCAATCACTCAATCATCATCAATACTATCAAATACATGCCACCCACACATGAATCATACACTACACCTACATCAATCAAGTCTCCACCTGTAAAGTGTAAAAGAGAATGGGGATGAGAAGAATCAGAAAAGATAAACCTGACGCTCTTTACTCCTCCGGAGCATCATCATCACTCTCATCTCTGCGCCAATCATCGAAATCTCTCTAAAGAGTATTGATCTTCCTATCAAGAGCTTCATAATTCTCATTCAAATCCCCCAATCTAAGGTTAAGCGTAGCATAATTATCATTCGCCAATGCCAGTTGCCTATTTGTTTCTGGTTGTTCGCATTGAGCGTGGCAAAATGCTTGTGTATCAATCGGAATTGCTCCCAATAAAACTGATCCTAGGCTACCCAATAATCCTGCTACGGCTGTGGCTGTGGCGGTGGCTCGAAAAGCTCCTTCTCGTGTGGCTGCTGAGGCTGCACCGGAGGAATACCCATCTCCATATAATCAAAAGCGGGTGGTGGCTGCAACTCTTCCTCAAAGTCAGCCAGATCTCCTATAAGGACCATGTCCTCATCTTAGACGATCCCATGAGCCCGCATTTCTACAAGGAGTCTCCAGTCTCCTCTTCCCAAGAACGTCTCTGAGATCACCTTGTGCTCTGTGGTATTCATCAATAAATTGCTGTTAACTTTAACGGTAGTGAGATCAATCATCAACAGTGGAAACCTGAATGAGCTAGGATTCTTTCCTCGGATGAACATCCAAGTATCATCTAGCCGCTCAATCAGTCCTATCCTCACACATGATGTCAAGATCAAGTCCGGATCCCCTCGGATAGGCATGTGCCTGCTCAAATCAACTCTATAGTACTCAGTTCGTGAGTCGTGAACTTGTGAAGCTAATGAAAGAAATACGCTGCTACATTAAAATGGACTCCATGTAGCATGCACCATAACACGTACTGCTCCCCCCTTAGGAATACAACTCCCCTCGGATCTTGCAAACAATGTGTTACCCAGAATCCTATCCATGTATGCTAACACGGGGTTGTGAATGGAAGCAACCTTGGCAGAACTCATCTGGCTCTCTCTCCTCTCCGTGATCTCTCTCCAGAACTCATCTGGCTTAAAATCATCATGCTCAACATCAACCGTGTTCTCACAGCCAATTAATTCGTTAAACTCTCAGGACCACATAGTCTGCTCCTGTCTGCTAATTTGCATATGAATACCATAGGGTAAGTATCGGTCTCCATGCTAAATCCTCAACGTGCATAAAACCTCCGCAATGATGTGAAAATATGTCTCTCTCTTTATCTCCATGAACTGCGTAATGCCTACTTGATCAAACATCCAATGAATGTCGGTGAGAATATTTATTTCCCTTATAGCATGGTCATCCTTATACCGTGTCCTCCAAATCTTCTGCGCAATTGTAGTTCAAAAATCCTTCTTCTCCTCCCAATTTGGAATTTTCAGCCCATAATCGGATGGCCTCTTCTTATCCATCCTCATTTTCTTGACTATCTCACCAAGCGAAGGCGACTTAGGTCCCTTCCTCTTGGATGAAGACGCAATCTCTTTCCTTTAAAATCTAATTTTGGACTCCGCTCGACTTAACTGGTGAAGTCGAGCAATGGGTTCAAGTCAAGCAACCCTTGCTTTACCCTTAAAATCATACCACTTGACCTCCGTTCGACTTGCACACACTGGTCGAACGGGTGTTGGAAGTCATGCAACATGCCCAGTCGCGCTTCTTGTTCTCCTCTATTTCTCTCGACCTCTGTTTGACTTAGAATTCTGGTCGAGCAACCACTGCCTGGTCAAGCAAACTCTCTATAAGTTTTGCGCATTTTGCTCAACCTCTACTCGAGTTGGCACTTCTGGTTGAACAACCTCCTCGAAGTCGAGCAGAGCCATTGTAAGTTTTGCGCATTTTGCTCGACCTGTGCTCGAATTCTTCTCCTTGATCGAGCAACCATCCAATGATCGAACAACAACCCGACTTCTTAAGAATTTGTACTCCTCTCGTCTCTCCCTGCAACATTCAACTCTAGGACAACACTAAGTATCAAGATATCCATACATCAAGCAAGAGAACCTCTTTAAACTATATAGAATCATGTGTAACTCCGCAATTACACTAAAAAACAAAACACCACTAAACACTAGGCAAATTGCAAAATATCGATGAATCAAAACTGGTTAAAATTTTAATATACCGTAAAAATCAACTCTCATAGCAAACGTCACAAAGAAAAGATTATACTCTCCATGCTATGTGAGGTAAGTACATCACACCCCCCCAAACATAGTAGAAACTATAGTGGAAACTAAGTTTGCAAAGAGATGTAATTTTCGAATAATAAGCACGTCAAAACTCACACGAAAATAAATAAAGCAATAAAATGGGAGGAAAAGCCTCCAACAGGCGCTCTTGTTTAACGTCGAAGAGTCACGACAGTACCAATCTGGTGCAAGGTATCTTCAAAGATGATGTAAGCATCATTCGGAGACTTGTAATGCTTCAATCGATTCCCATTCACCGCGATAATGTCCTCATCTTTGTCAATAAGCTCAAAACTCCCCTCTCCACAAGCTCTATAGATAATGAACGGCCCCGTCCACTTCGATTTTAATTTCCCTATGAAGAGCTTCAAATGAGAGTTAAAAAGTAATACCTCATCACCTTGCTTGAACTCCTTGTATGAGATCTTTGAATCATGCCATTTCTTCATTCTTTCATTAAAGATCTTCGAATTCTTGTAAGCTCGATTTCTGAACTCATCCAATTGATTGATATGAGTCATCCTCAACTCCTTTTGATCCTTTAACCACAAGTTTAAACTCCTCAATGCCAAAAAAGCTCGGTGCTGAATCTCTACGGGTAAGTGGCACTGCTTCCCATAGACAATTTGATACGGTGACATATCTAACACCATCTTATAAGCAGTCTAGAACCCCCACACAACATCATCGAGCTTCATAGTCTAATCCTTCCTATTGGTTCCGACTATTTTCTCCAAAATTTGCTTCACTTGTCGGTTGGAGACTTCAGCTTGCCCATTCGCTTGAGGGTGATATGGTGTAGTAACCATATGCTTCACACCATAATCTTTAAGCACCTTTTCAAGAAGTTTATTGACAAAGTGAGTACCTCCATCGCTTACTAGTGCTCTAGGAACTCCATAGCGGATAAAGATATGTTTCTTCAAGAAAGATAAAATAGTCCTTGAATCATTCAAGCGAGTGAGAATGACTTCCACCAACTTAGAAACATAATCCACTGCTAATAGGATATAGAGAAACCCATTAGATGGGGGAAAAGGCCCCATGAAATCGATCCCCCATACATTGAAGATCTCAATAACAATGCTCGGCTGAAGTGGCATCTCATCTCTCCTACTTATGTTCCCCATCCTTTAACATCTATCGCATGTCGCCACATAGGTCTCACAATCTTTAAACAAGGTAGTCTAATAAAGGGTAGATTGAAGTACCTTCACTGCCATCTTTTGAGCTCCAAAGTGCCCTCGTTAAGTTGTGCATGGCAAAACTCAAGAACGCTCTCCATCTCCATCTCGGGTACACACCTACGGACTATGGAATCTGTATATATCTTGTAGACAAACGGATCATACCATATAAAAGTCTCAACATCCCTCTTGAATTTTGAAAGTTGATATCGGTTGAGCTCTCTTGGAATTTCTCCTACGGCAATGTAATTCACATAATCTGCATACCATGGATCCATCCCTTGGGCAGCCACCACACATGCTCTTTCTACTCCTTCGACGAACACCGCCATGATCTTCTCATCAGGGAACATCTCTTCTATGTAATCAAAAGAATCATCACAGTGCTCCCTTGTCTCCAACCTCGATAGGTGATCCGCCAAAATGTTTTCCATACCCTTCTTATCTCGGATCTCCATATCGAACTCCTGCAGAAGAAAAATCCATCTTATGATCCTTGGCTTTATTTTCTTCTTCTCCATCAAGTACCGGATCGCATAATGATTCGTGTACACTATAGTCTTTATGCCAATCAAGTAATGTCGAAACTTATTGAACACATGCACCACATCCAAAAACTCCTTTTTAGTCACTGTGTAGTTCTTTTGTGCAGTATCAAAAGTCTTACTCGCATAGTAAATGGTGCAAAACTTCTTATCCCTCAACTGCCCAAGCACCACTCCAAGTGCTAAATCACTCGCATCACACATAAGTACAAATGACTGAGTCCAATCCAGTGTGATCAAGATAGGTGCAGTAATAAGCGCCTCTTTCAAAACCTAAAAAGTTGTTAGACACTCTTCATCAAACACAAAAGGAACATCCTTTTCAAATAAATGAGATAAGGGCTTGGAGTATTTCGAGAAGTCTTTTATGAATCTTCTACAAAAATCGGCTTGTCCAAGGAAGGACCGCACTCCCTTTTCATTAGTAGGTGGTGCAAGCTTCTTCATCGTCACCACCTTTGCTCTATCCACTACAATCCCTTAGCCAAAATATGATGGCCAAGAACAATCTCATCTCTCATCATGAAGTGGCACTTCTCCTAATTCAAGACAAGATTAGTTTCTTGGCATCTCTTCAAAACAGTAGCAAGGTTAGATAAACAAATATCAAAGGAGGAACCAAACACAGAAAAAATCATCCATGAACACCTCCATGATCTTTTCTATCAACCCATCAAATATGGCAATCATGCAATGCTAAAATGTAGCAGACGCATTACATAATCCAAAAGGCATCTTTCTAAAGGCAAAAGTTCCATAAGGGCAAGTAAAAGTAGTCTTTTCTTGATCCTCGAGTGCAATTATAATCTGATTATAACCCAAGTACCCATCCAAGAAATAATAAAACTCATACCCTGCAAGACGATCAAGCATTTGATCCATGAAAGCAAGGGAAAAATGGTATTTGCATGTATTTTCATTCAATTTCTTGTAATCCGTACACAAACGCCATCCCATAGAAAACCCTCCAAACTTAAGGTGTTGTTCGTCCTCGAATAATAAAATGACAAACCAAGAGAATAATAAGATGGAAAGTCATGTCCCAAGGAAAGATCAAAATACCAATTAAGCCTTCAAAAGATGTAATTAATCTCAACTTGGTTCACATAATTAACTTCAAATTCAAAAGTATCAATTTATTCAGAACATATGAGTTAAGACCATTACTTCACCATTTCAAGTGCTCAGTCCACCTATGTTCACATGATATATAATGTAACTCTCTCGCTCAATGTGTATAAAGTGTACACCTATTGGGTTATATGTGCTCTCAAGTTCAATTCAAGAGCATGCGTAACCATAAGCCGCATACCTTTTGTGTAAGATGCCCAAAATAGCAAAACGAATACAAGAAAGATTATTTATATAGTAGAATAGTGACTCATTAATATATAAATATATATATGTATATATATATATATAACAATGAGATTGTGAAAATATGTTGAAATTGTAGGCGAACCTGCTCGAACATATGGATGGCGAGAACCTGGCTTCTTCCACAAAAGTTTATTGAAGGATTTATGGCCAAACACACTATAATTTCTCCATTATAATTTCTCCTTAATATATTTATTCTTTTTTGTTCTTTTTAACACACACACACACACACACTCATAGATATATACACACTATAATTTCTCCATTATAATTTCTCCTTAATATATTTATTCTTTTTTGTTCTTTTTAACACACACACACACACACACTCATAGATATATATATATATATATATATATATACATATATATATAATTAATAAAAAAATTCAAGTACACATATAAAATGGGTCACCTATTATCTAACGGTTCATATGTATGGAGCAAACAATACTCATTTTGATCACCACCATACCCTGGAGAAGATTCATTGTAGAGTGTCATAGTATTTGGTGACATGGGCAAGGTTAATTTCTTCATAATCTTCCTTGTATATAACTTAATATCAATCCAAATTTTCATTGTATCATTTTTTGTGTCAGTCACTCCTACAATACAATTTAGTAATGTAAAATATATAAAATTAGTGCAGAAAATCCATATATAGGGCTGCTAAGAATGAGCGTAATGTCACTCACTGCAATTATAAATTATTATCCTTGGAAACTCACAATATAATTTTTAAGATGAATAATAGCATAATTGACATGCAGAAAAGTGACATCGATTAGAAAATCTTACTGTGAAACTGTTCCATTTCATGACGTATAGGCAGAGCGCGATGGATCGAATGAGTATGCAGATTATCAACCAGGATCATTGAATACGACAGATCGGCTGATAGAGGATCTTAGAAACTACGACATCATATTTTACATTGGAGATATGCCATATGCAGATGGCTACATCTCCCAGTGGGATCAATTTACAACTCAAACCCAACCCATTGCGTCGGTCGTGCCTTAAATGGTCTCAAGGTTAATTTATATATGAAATTTCATAAGTTTTTATTCTTTAATATTTATTTAAATAATTAAATTATAAGATGACATGCTGTAGTGAGAATCATGAGCGAGATTGGCCAAATTCAGGGTCGTTTTATAACACACCTGACTCGGGTGGAGAATGTGGTGTTGTCGCAGAGACTATGTATTATGTACCTGCCAAAAATAGAGCTAAATTCTGGTATTTACTCATTTACTTCCTGCCTCACACATATATCACAACAACTTGTGTGTACTTACACGAATATAGTATTTTAATTTGTGATGAGTCGAGAGATATTGTATTTAATTTGTGTTAGTATTGTGTGTGCACATAGATATATTAATTATTTTGTGTGGATTTCATTTACCAAAAAAAATGTAATCATTGAAGTGAGACGTCCAAAATGATAATATGTAATCATTGAAATGGGATGGAGGGAGGACTACATACAGATATGGTGTAAAGTGACAAGATTTTTAATTTTCAGGCACTCGATAGACTAAGTTATGTTCCATTTATGCGTTGTAGATTCAGAGCATGATAAGCGGGAGGGATCAGAGCAGTACAAGTTCTTAGAAGAATGTTTAGCATTGGTGGATCGACAAAAACAACCGTGGTTAATATTTACAGCTTATCGGGTGTTGGGTTACTCCTCTAACAGCTGGTATGGCCTAGAAGGTTCCTTTAAAAAGCCAATGGGCAGGGTGAGCTTGCAAAAGCTCTGGCAAAAGTACAAAGTCAACATTACCTTCTTTGGCAATGTCCATAACTACGAAAGAGTTTGCCCCATTTACCAGGTTATAATTATAAATTATACATATTAATTTTTATTTTTGTAATCAGATGGACTAGTTCATCTGCTTAAATGATTTCTTTTGGGAACGAATTAGAGAAAGTTATAAGGAGGCGTGGAATATGGATGCTTGGTGAACTACCTACTAACTATACTAACAGCTAACATTTATCGATAATTTTTTTATTTTTTTCTAAATTAATTTCAATGCTATTTTGACTCGCTCTATTTCTTTTAGAAAATTAGCTTCATGTGTGATTTTTATTAATTAAAGTACGACTTAAATTAATCATGTAGCATATTTTTATGTTTGGCATTGCAGAATCAATGCGTGAACAAGGAAAAATCCCATTATTCGGGGATGGTCAACGGGACGATCCACGTAGTGGTTGGAGGAGGAGGAAGCCACTTATCGGATTTCACTACTCTCGACACAGCATGGAGTATTTACAAGGATTATGACTATAGATTCATGAAGTTGACGACATTCAACAATAGCCACCTTCTGTTCGAGTACAAGAGGAGCAGTGATGGGAGAGTGTACGATTCCTTCACCATCTCAAGAGACTATAGAGATGTGTTAGCTTGTGTGCATGATGGTTGTGAACCCACCACACTAGCTACTTGAACTATGTGTTTTCAACTACTCATGTACCTTTTTTAAATAAATAAGTTGTTTCTATTTATAAAACTTGGTTCACCTCTTGTGATGAATAAACTTATGTCATTTGTAATTATGGCCTTCCCAACTTATTAAGAAGGTGATTTAGAATTTATCAATTCGCATTGATCTTCTATCTTAGAGTGATATTCCATTTTATGTTTTACTTCGATGTTTTATTTAAGTATCCTAGTACTTTCTGTCTTATCATCCAAAAAATTTGGAATATCCAACTATACTAGCACAATTTAATTCTTGCCTCTATTTTAATTTATTTATTTTTACTAAATCTAGTAGATTCCTTTGGAGAACACATCTATTTTAGTGTAAATTCCTCAGGATTGTCTTCATCGATCTTAATTTTATCTGGTCAAAAGAAGATTAGGAAAATAATTGTAGGTAAAAAAAATTTAAAAAAAGTTGAGAAAATTGTTGGAATTTTTGGAGTTGGCTAGGTAGCCTAGATGATATTTTAAATTGAAAAAAGCTCCTGTGCCCTCGGGGACACGATCTGTGTCCCCATATGAACACAATCATTCCCCTCCATATTCTATTTATACCTATGTATTGCTAGGGAGTTTAAATTGTAAAGGACCATGGAAATTGCAAAGGGACACAAATCTAAATCCGTGTGCCTGGGCGCACAAGAGACTTACTCTTTTAAATTTTAAACTCACGCGATCTTCATTTTTTTAAAGGATCTTCTAATTTTAATTACATGAAAATGAGCCCATTAATTGCTCCTCAATCCAATAACACCCATGCTCTTCATGAAGCAAAGTGGCATTAGTAAATAATTAATGAAATGGGCCTAGATGACCAATGGATTTAATTAAATGGGCTGAAATTTCTTGAATCCATATGGACTTTTCTTAAAATGTACGTGGCCCAATTAAACCTGATGGGACTCAGATTATGTAGTATGCTGAAAATTTTGACCTCATGCCGTATTTTCTATTTTTTTGTCAGAATGGGCTTGTTTTAATTCTAGATTGTGCCCCATAAATCGTAATTGTCTAAAAAGGATCATTAAAGAACCATTATAAAAAAAGAAATATAAGAAATTCGTCTATAAAAACAACCTTACTCTCACAAAATCCAGCTATAAAATGTAGTATCAAATTTTGAGAAAATTTCACATAATTATATTCAAAGCACCCAACACAATATGAACCTTCATTGAGAACTCTACTGAAGTGAAGATTTGTTCACAAATTCTATTTTCATAGCATATATAAATTTGTACTAGTGTCATTGAGATTGAAATTACTCATTGAGAAGTTTAATTTCTAGCTCTGAGAGATTCATCAGCTTTACTATATAAAGTCCTTGAGGATTTATGAAGCCTTAGCTGGTGTCACTTTGGACAATATTAAATCGATTTCTGAAAAAAATTACAAAGCTGTATATATATATTTATCCCCTCTAAACCTTTACCCAGGATGATTTATTCTTGATTTAATTTATTATCTGGACTGAATATATTTCAAAATCTATTTATTTTATATCGTTATTATTATTATTATAAAATTCATGTAATACAAATACTAAACTAGTAATATTAATAATATTCCATTAGAATTCAAACTATGTTTAAGTTAAAAAAATAATAAATAAATCCTCCATTCACTACTCCATTCAATATTAATTAAATTATGTTATATGTGGATTGACGATTGTTATGCATGGTAATCATTTCCAACTTGGCGACAATTGTCTTATAGAAAATTCTATAACTGATCAATATTGTGACAAGTTGAACATCAAGATTTATAGATAGTAAAAGTCGTTACTTGTTAGCTATATATAGTCATTTTATAAATATGTAATTGGAGAATAGATATCTTTGTTGGCGTTTGGATCTTTAGGTTAGCGTGAACTGTTAGGGTTCCATGCGATTCTACAGCAGCAGAAGCATAAACATAGAATCGAATACCTTTTACTAGGGTATATGGATGAAGATGGATTCTCATCGGCAGCCTGCGCAACATTACGAGAATGGCCACAACTTTTGGTATTCTGTTGTATTCTCAAGTCCAATCTCGACGTCGTGTGGACGACGATCCTCGAGATCTTCTCAATCTGCTGTTACCTCACACCCTCACAGTGTTAGGCATGTTATTATTATTTATGGACAGCTGAGATGACTTATATATGGGCTACAACAGGGACCAGGAGGAGAAATTGGGTTGGGCTATAGAAAATTCTATAACTGATCAATATTGTGACAAGTTGAACATCAAGATTTATAGATAGTAAAAGTCGTTACTTGTTAGCTATATATAGTCATTTTATAAATATGTAATTGGAGAATAGATATCTTTGTTGGCGTTTGGATCTTTAGGTTAGCGTGAACTGTTAGGGTTCCATGCGATTCTACAGCAGCAGAAGCATAAACATAGAATCGAATACCTTTTACTAGGGTATATGGATGAAGATGGATTCTCATCGGCAGCCTGCGCAACATTACGAGAATGGCCACAACTTTTGGTATTCTGTTGTATTCTCAAGTCCAATCTCGACGTCGTGTGGACGACGATCCTCGAGATCTTCTCAATCTGCTGTTACCTCACACCCTCACAGTGTTAGGCATGTTATTATTATTTATGGACAGCTGAGATGACTTATATATGGGCTACAACAGGGACCAGGAGGAGAAATTGGGTTGGGCCTCCATTGGGCTTAAGTATCCAAGCTTAGCCCATAGCTTATACTTAAGTCTAATAATAATAATGTAGTCCACTAAAATATTATTACTGCACTACCTTTCCAATCCCAAAATTACATTTTGGGCTCTTTCTTATTATGAGTCCGTTAGTTTCCCATGTTTAAGATATAAAATGTCCATTAATTAATTAAGTTACCGACAACTTCATTAATTAATATCTCATCCAAGAGTAGTACCATTCAACCTCATTATCATGCCGGAATAAATTCACCTGCAGGGTTTACACGATAATTCTTATGAGTCCTCAAGGGGACATCATCAACCTATGATGGACACAGATTCCTTCTACAATCAACAGCACACCATAGATACAACACTATTTCCCAACTCACCGAGTTTATTGATTTAATTACATGTAAATCTCACCCATTGATGAATCAAAGAAATACATATTGCCCTACGTGTCGAGATTATTGTATAGGGATTAAGAGCATGACCTTCCATAATAACAGAGATCAAGGTCTTCTATAAGTCAGTATAAGTTGAACGATCTCAGACGGTCCTGCTCAATACACACAAAGTGCACTAATGTGATTCTATAGTCAAAACAAGCTAATACCAAACCACACTACAACCATCCCAATAGAGAGTCACTGTCTATCTCGGTTGTGAGCATCTATTTATACTTTATAAGGAAACCGATAATATGATCTTTCGCGTGTTGTCGCACAGCATATTATCTACAGTATAAAGTAAGTGGACTATTGCATCGTGCATATAAATAAATTATAAGACGCAATCATTTGATCATATGATTCTCATTTCAAATAAATTGTTTAAACATTGTTCATACAAAAGCTAGATTTTTTGTATACAATCCAACAATCTTAGCTTTCATATTTCTCTTTAAATAGGTTGCAGTTATCTATTTTCACAATACAAAATAAAATAATCAAATTACTGGAAATAGCCTGGAAAGGTCATGTTAAAAGGACAATGCGACGAGCAGCCTTAATGGTGGAGAATACATCTATCATTTTTTAATCTGGATGCGATCCCTAATTGAGGATTATAGGCCACCAAGAAACATGCCTAGGTAATATTCAGGTGGAAGATGAGGCAATTGGGCTACTCTCTCCTCGAACAAGGTCTAGTAGTCCTCCAAAGAACCCATCTGTCTTTTTACATGCTTCACTTCGTAAGTGTTGATAGCCAAGATATCACCAAAATGCTTGATCAATTCACTAGAGAATTAGTTCCATGAAATTATCACGTGATTTGGCTCCAAGGGAAATACTGGAGGCCAAGTTTGGTGCTAAAGGAGTTTCCTGGTGCACTTTGGTCGTGTCCAGGGCAGGGCTTGGCGATCCTGTAGTATCCGTCGGGGACATGTTCTCTAGTTTAGCTAAGATGGCATTAAACATCACATGATTCCAAGGCTTGCATCATGTTTTGGTCATCTTCTCCATCGTATCACATCTCTCCACTGCCACTGATTTAGATATCTCTTTTTCCATCATTGAGTGTGGGGCATTGAGGAAGAGAGATGACAGGTCGAATCAATTAATAAAGATAAGGTGATACCAAGAACAATATAAGTATATCGAAGAGTTTAAATCCTCTAACTGAGGCCACAGAATAATCCGCCACAATTAAGGTGGTTGTAGAACAATGATCATAAGTGCTTAATTCCTATGTTTAACATCGAGTATAAGTACTGCTAGTAATAATTAAGGGCCATGAACAAAGCCTATATTACTCTAGTTATTAAATACTCCCTCCGTCCATAGAAACATTTATACATTTTCTATTTTAGGTTTCTCATAGAAAGATTTACATTTCCTTTTATAGTAAATAGGACCCATACAACACTAATACAACTATCCACTACACATTAAAATATTATTTCACTAACCTCAATACATATTAAAATACTATATTTATTAATCCCCGTTGGTAGGCTGTCGCTGGCCCACCAAAAATATATTTATAATGTTTTCGAACAAACGCACTAAAAATATAGTAGGTTAAGTACGGGTCGAACCCAAGAAAGTAAATCAAAATTCAAATTAAATTAAAGTGTTGAAAACAAATAAAATAAATAAGGGGGAGTTTTGTTTTAGAAAAATCAAAAATAGCATGAATAATAAATCAACTCAATTTTTAAATAGTAAAGTAGATAAAATTTAATTAGAAAACTAACCAAGTGAGAAAAACCTAGTTTAGGACGACTATCCCCTCCCGTTTACTAAATCAATTAATTACAAGAATTAAACATCTTACCTAGAGTGCAAACTCAAATCCCTAGATTGACAGTACGACCAATCAACCTGAATGTTCTTATGTTCATCAAATAGGGTACGACCACTAAATTGAACTATTCCCAATTGAATCTATGGATTTGAACTCGAAAATGCATTAAGACTCCAAATATAGAATTACTAGGTAACGAAAATCAGCTAGGAATCATAAAATCTAAATCTCATTACATCTAGAGGGAATAATTTCTATTTTGCTACTTAATTCAATCCTCACAACAATTATGGATCATGTTTCATGAAATAGCAATAAGCATTTAAATAATTAAACTAGTTAATCAGACTAAAATAATTATTAAAGTGCTATAAATCAATTCAAAGCATGTAATGGAATAAATTCACACAAAATATTCAATATAAAAATTTTTAATAATTAAATTAACATTCGGGAGGTTCATGAAATCCTAAACTATAAAAGGAGATTAGTCCCGCATGTTCATGACAAGATATGAAATAAAATTAAAGAACCAATGACGTCAATTGTTCTTGAATCTTCATGCTCCAAATCTACCTTGGAGAAGAAAACCTTCGCCTCTTAATTTCCCTGTAATTCACCATCTTTAAGAGATTAGAAATCTCTCATATATGTTTCTTGATCATTAGATACCCTAATTCTCTTTCCTTATATCTATCTTCCAAAAATATCTAATTTCCTTATCTTTTCTTTATGATTCCAGAAGATATGGTCCTGATTTGGGATGAAATAATCGACCAAAAGTCAGAGAAGATTTTCAGCTGCCACTTTCCATAATTACTCAGATTCTGCCCTCAATTTCTTCTAACACCGAGCCTTTCAGTGTTGGTTCAGGTGGACAGATTTGAAATCCTTCCAAAAACCTAATTTTACACCAAATTACATCATCAAAGCACTGATTTCCAAAAGACAAGATAAGTCTATTTTAGCACCTAATTAGCAAATAAATCAATCAAATAAACATGAATTTCAATCAAATAATCATGCTAAAATATAAACGTTTGTATAGGACGGATGGAGTAAGACATAATATATATAAAATAGTGTAAGTTATAAAAAAGCCCCATCGAGATTTGTCCAAACTACGAAATAGACTATGTGGTTTGAAAACTACCAATTACCCCATTTGACTTGTATTTGATTTGAACATTGATAAAAATACACTTTTAAAAAAATAATAAAGAGAGAAGGAAATTACATTAATACATGGTATTTAACATTGTATTTTTAAATTTCACTATTTTTTTAAAAAATAATAAATGTTGAAAACTAGGATTAGAGGGATTATTTTATTTTTTTTCATGTTAAAAAAAATAAAAAAAATCCCTCTCATCTATATGTATTGAAATTTAAAAAAAATTAAAAAAATAGTGAAATATAGAAATGCAATGTTAAATATATGAGTATAGATGTCATTTCCATGTTAAAAAAAACCCTTTTAACCCTAGGTATTGAAATTTAAAAATGAATAAATAAATAAATAAATAAAATAGTGAAAATAAAAAATATAATGTTAAATACATTGGTCTTGATGTCATTTCCATCATTCTTTACTTTAAAACATGGGTATTTTTATTAATGTTCAAATAAAAACAAGTTAAAATGAGTAATTGATAATTTTTCAAATCACGGGATTTATTTGGTAGTTTAGGTAAATTTTGAGGGTTTTTTTTAATTTACCTAAGATAATCTCAATTAATAAGAGAAAGCCAGACACGTTACTGTCTTTTTTATGCGGGCATACACAAGTCGTATATCTCTATCAAATTGACTAATTATTGAAGAATTATTTGTATGGTGAAATTAAACATGATAAGTTATTAATGAGCAACTCACTATGAAATTGACTCATTCATGAAAAATTATTTGTATGGTGAAATTAAGCACGATTAGTTATTAATGAGCAAATCACTGATAAGTGCGGGTTATAATTATGCGATATACTTTCGGTACGGGTCACGTGAAGCCGGGCATCAGTAAGGGAGTAGATTTTGAATGGATTTGACACCTATATATATATATATATATATATATATATATATATATATAACCAATGAGTGATGTATTAGAATAAAAAGAAAGTCCAAATACATAATAGACCAAAAGATGTAAATAAAGTACAAGACAGTTGTAGCTATCTGAATCTATAGAACTCGCTGTTCATATCATAAAACATCTATCTGTTGAGGCCCACGGAAGCTTCAGAATGCCAAGCCGTTATTCCTCCTATGTTCGCTAACATGTCCACATTAACATTTCCTTCACGGTATATGTGAGATACCATGAAAGCCATGTTGGCAATCATGTCTTTCGCCCTTCTCCACCTAGCATAATTCCTCCATGGGATATTCGGGGATGGATGAGTAAAAGAATGGAGAACAAAAGTTGAATCCATTTCCAGTCAGATTTTTTCCCAACCCCTGTCAAAGGAGTATTCAATGCACAAACAAGCAGCAGCCAATTCAGCCTCAAGTGCAAAACCAATCCCGAAACTACTAGTAAAGCTGCCCATGAAAAACCTTAGCTATTTCGAAATAAGCCACCACGGGAAATGTTACCAGCTGATCCTGCTGCATACCCATCTATATTAATTTTTACCCACCCTGGATGTGGTTGCTTCCACTTAACTAAAACGATTCTAGGGTCCTTCCTCTATTTCCCCACAATCCCAAAATATTTTAGCGTAACTAAATCCTCAACAGAATTATTCATAGCCCCCATATCAAATGAATTTTCCTCTCGAATAAGAGCCATTAATGTAGTTGTGATACCTGAAACTCTGATATGTTTATCCACTAGTTTTGTTTCATTGTCATCATACTTTAAATCATAACCATCATGCATGGCAACATTGCGTTCCTACCATATTATCCACACATAAGTGATAATTTCTAATCTCCATAATGATGCAATTTGTTTGCTGTTGGAGAACTCCATAGCTTGCAAAAGAAAACCTGCAAATGTTTGATCCATTTGCAACCGATGACCAAAATAAAATCCTACCAACAGCTTGGTGAGAACCTGCAAAGATACTGGACATGATAGAAAAAGGTGATCGATCGTCTCCTCTTGTCTTTTGCAGAGATAACATCTCGATAGCCCGACAAACCTCCATTCTCTGATGACGTTCCAAGTGGTAGCAACTCCTTTTATTACTTTCCAGATAGCCAATGACCACTTTTTAGGTATAAAACGATCCCAAATCCATGCACCCCAGGCCGGTTCAATGTAAGATTGTCGTGTATGCATGTAGGCAATGCGGGAAGTGACCTCCTCTTTTAAGGATTTGCTCCAGACCCTGGAATCTTCAACATTTGGTGCCATTCGAGTTTTCAAGATGGCTTCAACAATGTTAGGGAATGTTGAAGTGAAACTCTCCGTGAAATGCCAATAACCATCATAAAGGTAATCCCATATCCTTTGATCAAAGTGGTGGCGGTGTTCCTACGGAATCCCAATAAGGTCAGCTATAGGGGAACCTATCCAATTGTCTAACCAGAATCTCACCCTTGAGTCGTATCCCACAATTCATATCTCATCCTCCATTAGTCGTTTGATGTGAGCAATGCATGCACTTCTAATCGACAACTGCATGTATCCTATTTTAATGTTATGATCCTCAAACCATCTCCTCTTAATACAGGATAGTGGTCCCTTGCCTTGAAGAATATCCCTTGATAGCTTCATTAAATAAGCCTCGTTTGCCGTTCTAATGTTTCTCACCCCTAGTCCCTCTTCCGAAATCGGGCTATAAACTATCTTCCAACTCACCGTGAAGCTATGCTGCTTAGATACATCACCCGTCCAAATAAAGTTTCTGTAAGATGCTTCTATTTGCTTAATAAGGTGCCTCGGCCATCTATATACCATCATAATATGCACTGCTGATGCAATAATGACCGATTTACCAAGCAGACTCTCCCCGCCATAGACAACATACTTCCTTTCCATCTTTGAAATTTTGCAAGAATTCTATCTGTGGCCTGTTTGAAGTACTCCATCTTAGGCCCCCAATGAAAATTTGTGCACCTAAATATACAAAAGGGAATTTTCCTTCAGGTATACAAAGTGAAGATAACACCCTTCTATTAATGGCATCCTTAACATGCTTTCCAAAAAACACCTTGGATTTTAAAGAGCTGAAAACCTAGCCTGACAGGATTGCATAGTCATGTAGAACTGCCCTAAGACACTCCACCGATTTTTCCTTTCCTTTGCAAAACAAGATAATGTCATCTGCATAAAATAAATAAGGGGAAATGGTTATGAACCTATTCGCTCGAGCAGGAGAGATGTCGCCCGCTGCTACTTTTGCCTCAATCCATTTTCCAAGTACTTCTTCTGCTACATAAAAAAGTAATGGTGAAAGAGGGTCCCCTTGCCTAACCCTCTTACCACATGTAAAGAATCCCTCTGGCTTTCCATTTATAAGCACAGAGACCCTTGCCGAGTAGAAAATAGCATGTATCCAGTTGATGAAAACTCTGTAAAAACCCATTTTCTCAAGCACATGCATGACAAAATCCCACCTCAAGGTATCAAAAGCCTTTTTAATGTCAATTTGGAACCCAATGTTTCCAACCGAAGAGTTGTTGAGACTGTTAAAGCTTTCTGAAGCCACCACAATGCAATGGTGCATGCTTCATCCCAGAAGAAATCCAAACTGACAGTTGCTAAGATTCTTATTTAATAAAGGGTCCATCCTATTCGAAAGGATTTTATTGATGATTTTGAAGAAGAAGTTACATAATTTAATCAGCCTAAAATCCTCCACTCTCATTGCCCCCTCAGTTTTTGGAACTAGAACAATGAAGTTGCAATTGATTCCCAAGGGCATGTCTCCCGTTGTGAAGAAGTACTTCATTGCACGGGAGAGATCATCCCCAATAAAATACCAGCACTTTTGGAAGAATGAGCCATCAAAACCATCAGGCCCTGGTGAGCTGTCTCAAGATAACTCCATTATTGCTTCCTTGATTTCTTCCGTCAAAGGAATAGCGGTGAGCCTAGCATTATCAGTGCCACTGACAAAGCTATCAATGAAATTCAATTGCCCAAAATCCCTGACCTTGTCTTGCTTTTTAAAGAGTCGAGAGTAGTATCCCATAATGTGTTGAGAGATTTGATCATTGTCCTCCGTAAGGACACCATCCACCTCCATAGATGTGATAGTAGTTTTAGATCGTTGAATGCGTTGAAATCTATGAAAAAAATCCATATTACTATCTCTATAATTCAACCATGAGTTTCTGTTCTTTTGGGCATAGAATTGGTTTTTGCTCTCCAATCTCTTATTCAATTCTATATGTGCTTCAACCTCCTCGCAAAATAGTTCTTCGTTGTCCCCTTCTTTACGAAAATTGATCTGAATATTTTTAAGCGATTCCATGGCTTCATCAACCGAATAAAAAATGTTGCCAAACTCATGATGGTTCCATTTTCTGATGTCTTGCTTTAAACGTTTCAGTTTTGCAGCAAACAGACTCAGAGGAATCCTTTGCGACAGGTTATTCTTCCATGAAGTTTCTGCCATGATGTAGAATCCCATATCCGACAACCACATCGATTGGAATCTAAGTGGACGAGGGACAATCACATTCATCCTACATGAAGCTAAAAAAGGCACGTGATCAGATCCATGCCTGGCCAAGGCCACCCCCGTCACCACTTCCCATTTGTCCATGAAACTGTTGTCTACTAGGATTCAGTCAATCCTAGAGCTCTCATGCTTTTGGTGGCTGAGCGACTCACCCAAGTAAATTTAGCACATTGCAACTCAATATCATGTAGTCATGTAGTGTCCAGAAAGGATCTGAATTCTACAGGCCCCATGTTCTCCCTACCTGAATTATGCAATCTTTCATGCGATCCCAAGGTGGCATTGAAATCTCTAATAAGCATCATGTTGTTATTAAGATGTGTAGTGATATCACACCACAACTCTCTCCGGACGTTGTGGTCTGTATGCCCATGTACGAAGCCAAACCTATAGTCGGCAGCATTATGAATGAAATCAAAAATCATTACTTGGGAGGACGAGAACACCTATCTAACCCGAGAAATATATGATGCATTATAGAAAACCCAAATATTAGGGCGAAGGCCATCCCTCCGATTCTGTCCCGCAAAATGAAAACCCATGTTCCACCAAACATAATCAGGTATAGAAGATTATAATATCTTGGGCTCCGCAATCGCTAGCCACATAGGTTTATTTTTTTGACAAAGTTCACGAAGGGCCGACTGAGCCGAGGTCCTTCCTATTCCCCTTACATTCTAGAAGAGGACATTCATTTGAAATGCGGCGTGCGGCCGTTCTTTGACGGCAATGAATCCCAGTCCTGATTGGATGTAGCATGCATATTTTTTGAGTTCTTTTTGGTAGGTTCCACATGCTTTATTACTGGACCACCAAGCGTGCGAGACCTAGTAGTCGGGGGGTCGGGTGTGCTGTAATGTGTAGCACTATTTGCCATGCCCCTCATAGAGGTTTTGACAGTCACAATCTGTTTTCCCGTGGGGGAAATAGAGGGAGCTCTAGGCTTCTCCGGGCTTCTAACATCAAGTGGGATAGGCTCAGTAATAACCAAAGCAAGGGATTGGTCCTGTTTGTTTTCATCATCACCATCCTTATCCTCCCTGTCCAGTTCATCAGGATTTTCCTCCTCTTCTTCCTGAGACTGTGTATTACCATCTTCCCCCTTCTGACCCCCATTAATATTCTTCGTCAACTCCTTATCTATTTCCTCATGGTCTGAGATCTTCCCACCCTTGTCATCATCTTTTTCCATCTCATTGTTGAGGGTATCAAACATGTTAGAAGTATGAACGCTTTCAGGTGGCCACTCTTTCCTCTTCCAAACATTTTTGGGGATAGAAAACCCATTATGAATAGTTGCTTTTCTTTTTTTATCTTTACGTCGCTCCTTCTTCTCCTGTTTCTTCAAACATCTCTCAATATCATGGCCAATATCTGACAAGATTTAATTTTATGAGGTGGCAACATATTACTTGTAAGTTGATTATGAGTAGGTCATGCGTTCAAACCTCAATCGACGCTTGTTAAAAAATTTATTTATCTTTTTTTTCAATTTTAATTAAAAAGTCTTAATGGGTTGGATCACAATTTAAAAAGCCCATTAATTTCCATTTTATTTTTAAATTACACACACATATTTCCAATTTTTAAAATTAAATAGTGGTTCATTACTCATTTCACTTTCAATTTTAAGATTAAAGTGCGATCCATTTTATTTATCTTAAAAAAATTAAATTACCTATTTTTATATATATCATGTTGGATTTGCGTTTTTGCGGTACAAGAATATTTGAGATGTTATAATAAATTACCTATTACTATTACTATTATTATTATTATTATTCATTATGTAATAAATGTTGGGCTAAATTTAAGGAATTATTATTAAATCATTTTCTTAACAAAGTGAGTATCATTCCTTAATTTTTTGTTTAGTATAAAAAAATATATTTTTTAAGATTGATACACAAAGAATTTTATGTTCATATTTTTCACTTCAATAATTTTGAAAATGTGTTTATTTTATTATTTGGTTACTATGAAAGTGAATTTAATTTAATGATATATAATGATAACTATCTTGATCAATAGTTTAGCATACTCTATTAAGTTTTTATTTTGATATAAAAATTTGAATAAGTATGATATCCTTAAATATATGACAATGTGATTCTCTTTTACATATTTTATGTTACATAGGACTTTCCACATTGTGTAATAAATGTATTAAGATTAAGAAATACATTTATCGATTTGAAAACGATTTCTCACAATCGGGTTAAAATTTGTTAAATTTGAATGTTCTTTCACTTTTACTGCACTTGCCACGGTCTTTACTAGAGGATGGAAGTACGTGGTTAAAGAACTTGGAATTTTTATAGGAGATCAAATGGTCTTTAAATCAACAATCAACAATTTTATTTTGATATCTTCTGATGATGCTGGGGATGAGGATCACTTCAACCTCAGTGATAATAAAATTTTCTATTAATATGAAATAAATTGAGAATGCATCTTTTTCACTTAATTTAATATTTACCTTAAGGCATTTTTTTCTCGATCAAACAATAAATTATACTTTTAATTATTTTAAAATGACATAATTAATTTCTATTTAAAAACATCGATTGCAACAATCAATCAAAATAAAAAATTCATCTATTATCTGTTCAGTTGCAGCAATCGAACAGAATAAAGAATTCATTCATGTTATCTGTTCAGTTGCAGCAATCGAACAGAACAAGATTTGTGATTTTTTTAATTACCAACATATAAGATAACAGATAAGTTTTATGGATATCATCGATCTTTAAACAAAGAAGATGATATCTATAAAACTTTTCTGTTATCTTATTTATTCGGTAATATAGATATCAGTTAAAAAAATCACAACTCTTGTTTTGTTCGGTAGCTGTAACTGAACACATAAGATAAATAAATTCTTTGTTCTGTTCGCTTTCTATAACCAAACATATAAGATATATGAATTCTTTATTCTATTCGGTTGCTGCAATCGAACAGATAAGATGGATAATTGTTCGGTTGCAATAACCGAATATATATAAATTTTATCAGGATAATTATGTCAATTTAAATATTTTTGGGGTACGTTCAGTAATTCTGGGGGTGCAAATAGCAGTTCATTGATCAAGATATGGAGTATTTTATTATTTTTGGAAGGGCAAGTGAGGGCATGGATCATGATGTAATTTATTTTGAATTTAATATCTCATAATTATGATTTGAAAGTACAAGATACTGATTATAAATAGAGGGGAGTGAAGATGAAATATTTGTGTGTAAATGCTCATTGACAATAAATAAGGAGATGAAGTTGAATAGTATCTCATTTGTGGTAATTTTGTTGGTTTTAAAGATTTCATGGAGTGCAGTGATTTGTTCTTCAGTATTGAGATTACACGGCAGCAGAGATCATGGCAGCAAGAATTTTGCAGGGGTGCAGTCATTGTCAAACATAGCCATCGACAAATCTGTTGCTGCCTTCCATCGTTCTGTGTCCATTCGACCTACCCCTCTTCTCCTTGGCCAAAAGGTACATCACTAGCTCATTTATTTTAATATCTCTAAATAAAATATGAGATCTTTAGGAGTTTATAATGGTTGATGGATCCAAAGTGATTTTGAATGACTGATCACGCTTATTAGCAGTGTTGATAAATTAGTAATTAAGTTTGGTGAAGTATAAACTAACCACACTAGATTTTTTGTGTCATTTTCATATATACATTTTATGTGTCACGCATAAGAAGAGAATAAAATTTAATCATTGTCCCTACGATTTAAGGTTTTTTCTAGGGTATAGTTTTTTCCTCTTTATACCCTATTTTTCTCTCTTTCTCTCTTCTATATGTTATTCATCCAATAATTTGACATATATATGAGATGATGTACAAAAATGATATAGAGAATTCGAATTGTGAACTAACCCCATGTGTATATAAGAGAGAAAATTTAGAAAATGCTAATGATGTTGATTTGTGTATATATTTTAGAAAAATATGAGCAATCATGCAAGAAGATTATTTCAAATATATGATTGAACACATCGAGTCTAATGATAGAAATGGGTGGTTCAATTATTTTAATTTTCCTAAATAGAGTATTTTCGTCTAAATTAGTTGAGTAATGATAATGGGCAACAATTTCAAATAGATAACTTATTTTATTTCATCTCTCATTCCACTTGTTAAACACTTGTCACATGTTATAACCAATATTTAAATTACGATCATGTATAAAAAAATTTAATAATCACTAATTAGGATAGTATTATAGTAGAAATGAAGTTGTGAAACAACGGAATAGTCATTCATACAGCAAAAATTTGCATGAAACCATTTTTTATGCAATGATTTTTATGAAATTGATAGGAAACAGATATTTTTAATAAAGGTTGAGAGGGACTAGGGCACAAGCGGTTGAACCAATTGAATTGGTACAATCTTGGTCCACAGTCCCCACCCTTCTTAATTAATTCATGCTCATTCATTAATATTGTTTTTTATTTTATTTTTAAATTTATTTTATTTAAAAGACTATTATACCCTAAACCCTAGGAATAAATTATACCCTAAACCACAAGAGTAAAATTACAATTATATCCTAAACCCTATGGATAAATTATACCCTAAACCACAAGGGTAAAATTACAATTATACCCTAAACCCTAAACCTTAGGGATAAAATATACCCTAAACCATAAGGGTAAAATTACAATTATATCCATAAAATTAAATAAAAAAACAGAAACAACAGCAGTTAAAAAAAAGAAGAGAAAAACACACACTAAATGTGAAGGAAGGAGATTGTACCGGGTTGTACCAATTGGAGGTTGTACACAAGTTTTTGCCATAAAGATTAATAAATGTTTGCTGAAAAGTGATGAGCATTTGACTCTTTCATTGTATGATATTGTTGGATTGTATACTAAAAGTCTAGGTTTTTGTATTAACAATGTTTAAACAATTAATTTGAAATGAGAATCATATGATCAAATGATTGCGTCTTATAATTTATTTATATGCATGATGCAATAGTCCACTTACTTTATACTGTAGATAATATGTTGTGCGACAACACGCGGAAGATCATATTATCGGTTTCCTTATAAAGTATAAACAGATGCTCACAACCGAGATAGACGGGGACTCTCTATCGGGATGGTTGTAGTGTGGTTTGGTATTAGCTTGTCTTGGCTATAGAATCACTCTAGTGCACTTATGTGTATTGAGCAGGACCACCTGAGATCGTTCAACTTATACTGACTTATAGAAGAACTTGATCTCTGTTATTATGGATGTTCGTGCTCTTAATCCCTATACAATAACCTCGACACGTAGGGCAGTATATATTTCTTTGATTCATCAATGGGTGAGATTTAGATGCAATTAAATCAATAAACTCGGTGAGTTGGGAAATAGTGCTGTATCTATGGTGTGCTGTTGATTGTAGAAGGAATCCGTGTCCGTCATAGGTTGATGATGTCCCCTTGAGGAGCTCATAAGGATTATCATGTAAACCCTGCAGGTGGAATTTATTCCGGCATGATAATGAGGTTGAGTGGTACTACTCTTGGATGAGATATTAATTAATTGAGTTGTCAGTAACTTAAATTAATTAATGGACATTGTATATCTTAAACATGGGGAGACTAACGGGCTCATAATAAGAAGGAGCCCAAAACGTAATTTTGGGATTGGTACGGTAGTGCAGTAATAATATTTTAGTGGAATATATTATTATTATTGGACTTAAGTATAAGCTTTGGGCTAAGCTTGGATACTTAAGCCCAATGGAGGCCCAACCCAATTTCTCCTCCTGGTCCCTGTTGTAGCCCATGTATATAAGTCACCTCAGCTTATCTAGAACCCTAATCTAATTCATTATTCACGTGTGATGAGGGTTGATAGCAGATTGAGTAGGTCTCGTAGATCGTCGCCCACACGACGTCGAGATCGACTTGGGACATACAGCAGAAGACCGGAAGGTCGTTTGCTGCTGCAGTTCGTCATGTTACAAAATTCATATAAAATCGTACAGTTATCCGATTTTGATGTATTATATACTGACGGAAAGCCGTCGAAGAGAGAATCGTCTGAGCGCAAAGACCACTCAATTCCAACATCAGAAGAGGAACTTATGGCTATTCTCGTGGGACTGCGCAGTCTGCCAGCGAGAATTCAACCTCTACATCAACCCTTGGTGAAAGGTAATGCGTTTCATGTTTACTTGCTTCCGCTGCTTGTTAGAAATACATGGAACCCTAACGGGTCACGTTAACCAAATGATAGAAAGCCAACAATTGGTATCAGAGCTTCGGTTTCGTGGTGAAGCGTGACACGTTAGGCTAGGGTTTATGTGATTAATTTTTCGGAATTAGGATCACATGTTTAGGGTTTTGGTTTTATTGCGCAAACCATGAATATCCCTATATGATATATACCCTGTATCATATCTATTCGTCCATGGTTGTGTGTGAGAGGATTCGACGAAAACTGTTCGTCAATTTCACATGCAAGGAAGAAGAAAAAGAGGGCAAAAATAGAATCACGTTTTTGAGAGAAAATCCAGTGCAGTGATATTGCAGATGCAATTACCGGAGTTTCAACGGTCGGATTGAGCTGTAATTTGGTCAGCACGTTCAGACCTTGTGGATGTACATTCTGAACAGTGGAGATCGATTGTGGAGTTTTTTCTTGCTGGGATTACGCTGAAAATAGAAGCAGATATTTGGGCGATTCTGTTTTGCGCAGTCGAGGAAAAAGAGCCGTTTCTCACAAACTAACCGTGGGATCGAGCTGTAATTTGGTCAGCACGTTCAGACCTTATGGATGTACATTCTGAACGGTGGAGATCGAATTTGGAGCTTTTTCTTGTTGGGATTACGCTGAAAATAGAAGCAGATATTTGGCCGATTCTGTTTTGCGCAGTCGAGGGAAAAGAGCCGTTTCTCTCAAACTATCCGTTGGATCGGGCTGTAATTTGGTCAGAACGTTCATACCTTGTGTATGTACATTCTGAACGGTGGAGATCGAATTTGAAGCTTTTCTTGCTGGGATTACGCTGAAAACAGAAGCAGATTTTTGGGCGATTCTGTTTTCCGCAGTCGAGGGAAAAGAGCCGTTTCTCACAAAATAACCGTTGGATCGACCTGTAATTTGGACAGCATGTTCAGGACTTACAGTTATAGATTCTGGACGGTGGAGATTGGATTCTGAGATTTTTGCAGTTTCGAACTACGAACGAGAGTTGGTGTAGTTTGGTGTTGCGCGTTGGGCTGAACTTGATTCCATGCAAGTAGGCCCTTGGACGAGCGACAGTCCGGGCGAGGGGCGCTCGTCAAGGCACTTGGAGCGCTCCCTGACACGATTGATGGTGGGATATGACGATGGACGTCTTGGGGCACAAGCAATCCTGCTTGTTGCGTAAGGCATCGATTCCACAGTAGGAGTGTCGGACAAGACATTAAAATTTAGAGGCGTTTTTATTCCTAATATATATAACTGTCATAATTGATTTAATTGTCTATTATTGTTATATATATATGGATGCCTGATCTCTATGATTTATTGTCTTATATAGAAGCATGCTAGATTGCGTATTATATTTGGTATATTATATGCATGTATTGCTAGAGTGTTGGATAAGACATCCAATTTTAGGAAAACTAATTCCTAATATATAACTGCCATAATAGATTGTATATTATTGTTATATATGGATGTCGAATTAATTCCTAATATATGACTGCTATAATTGATTTAATAATCTATTATTGTCATATATGGATGTCGAATTAATTCCTAATATATAACTGCTATAATTAATTGTCTATTATTGTTATATATGGATGTTGAATTAATTCCTAATATATAACTGACATAATTGATTTAATTATCTATTATTGTTGTATATGGTTGCTCGTCGATATCGATGATTTCGATAATCTAGACGATATCGACGATCGATATCGATAGTTTTGGAATGTTGATAATCTTGATGTTTTTCGAATATTTGATAATCTAGTCGATATCGATGATTTTGATAATCTGGAAGACATCGACGGTCGATTTCGATGGTTTCGAAAATTGGACAATCTGGAAATTTCAAAAGTTTGATAGTTTGGAAGTCTTTGCTGATATTCGTGCCTGATGGCGAACAATCGAATTCGCTGATATATAACTGTTAATGATTGATTTAATTATTGATTATTGTTATATATGTATGCATGACTCTTTGGGATTTACTGCCTTATGTGCCGTGATAGGAGCATGCTAGGATTGTGTATATTATTCCGAATATTATATGCATGTAAAAACCCTCGATTTTAAATAACTAAGTGGGAGAGGGAATTGGTAAAAATTCCCGCAGCCTCCATTATTGGTTTGTAAGTGATGTGAGTAAACTTGCGTGTTGGCAATAGGCCTTCCTCCCTAACGGATGAGTTTATTCACAGATCACTGGTACAGACTTCATTACATAATTATTGTTTGTAATGTGGCACATGAACTTGCGTGTTGGCAATAGGCCTTCCTCCCTAACGGATGAGTTTATGTGGGGCTCACTGGTACAAACTTATAATTGATGATTGTAGGAAGCTATCCGAGCGCGTGTGTACTTCTCCAACTGTAAGGCACACAAGCTCGCGCAGTGGACTTGGGATCAAATAATGGTGTACACTTAGGTGTAAATAATTAGTATCCTCCCCAACGGAGTCACTGCTATTATTTGCATGGCTAAAGAGGAACCGACTATTAATTATTTTGTCATAAAGATAGGTTGACAAATGAAATTAATGGGTATAACCTTCTCTTGTAAATGTTTGGGTTTGTAAACGTCCACACTAACGTGGCTTGCAGACTCACGGTGCTTGAGATGTCGGTGAATTTTATTTTTATATTGTTTTGAGGGAATCAATATAAAAGGATAAAATTTGAAGATTTGATCGGTATATTTATTTATGATTCTCTGTAATTTCAAATGGTTTTATCTCTCTTATTGTTAACTAAAGGAAATTATATTTACTGGTCCAAAATTAGATGATTAGAAAAGAATCTTGGTTTTGATTTTACTGCTTAAGAAAATAAAAATGTGTTCTCCCTTAAGGATGTTCATGATGCCTATTAAAGTCTCTAGTGGGGAGGTGAGAGGTTCATAGAAATATGATGGTCTCATGTAACTCTTCAGATACTTGAGTAAGTTAAAAGGTGGTAGGTTATGATTGAATTTGATGAATGAATTGGATACATGGAATAAAAGTTGAAGGGGAAACCTAAGTCAATTTTATTCTCCATAATTGCCTAGATGTTTTGAGTAAGTTTCTCCTAAATTACAAGAGGTTATATATGGTGGGGAATTTCTGACAAAACATGTGGCAAAGGAAATTCAATTTCATCAAGATGTGAACAAGACTTGTATCTCATTCACTAGTCGTTGAATCGTGATTAGTGATGACATCTACTCACACGTTGTGTGTAGATACAGGAATCACTAAAAGCCTACGACTAAGTGATGATGAGATTTTTATGTACATGGGTAATACTACGAGAGTAGTGGTTGTTGCAGTGGGAGTTGTTTATTTATCTTGCGATATGAATAAACGTTTGATTTTATGAAATTGTCTTTACGTACGTTTTCATAGAAAGAATTTGATTTCGGTTTCTATGCATTAATAGATGGATACTCCATTTCATTTAAATGACATGGTCATTATATTGAAGGATAGAGTTGTAATCTGTTATGGTACGTTGGTGAACAATTTGTATACTCTGAAATCATGTTTATCCCCTGGATGTGACAAATAGTAATTAATAATGAGTCTTCTAATCTAGTAAGAAAAAGGTACCTTCAGAAATGAATTTCCCACCTTAATGGTGTGACGAATAGAAGGAATAGCACTCTTATGGTAGTGATTAGATAGATGATGAATTATTTGGAATTACTAAATTCATTTTATGGATATGCCCTAGGAACAGTAATTCGTAAGAATGTTTTTCTGTTTGTGGGATATCCTAGAAAAATGAAGGATGATTTATTTAGTCCACAAGATCGAAGAGTGATTGTTAACATAAACACTAGATTTTTGGAAAAAAGAACTATGTAATAAATCAAATACCCATGTATAAGTTGTTCTAAAGGAAGTGAGAGGAAAACACAAAGTATTAGTACCAAGTGTACAAGAGGATATACCACAAGGTAAACTGCGACGCGTGTCAGATCTGATACACAATTGCGTGTAGTGTCTTCTCGTAGTGGGAAGGTTGTTCTAAAACCTGATAGATATATGTTTTGGGAGAGTCGTGAGGCTTGGTCCCTAGTAAACATGGAGTTAACCCACGAATACAACGAAGAACTACAAGATAGAAATGCGAAATCTTAATAAGTTGCAATGAATGTTGAAATAGGATCTATGGATTCTAAATAAGATCTGGATGATTGTAGAACCACGAATGGTGTAAAAGCCATTGGAAGTGGTCATACAAAATAAAAGAGGATCATACGGTAAGGTGAAAACCTTGGAAGTAAAGCTTGTTGGGAAAAGGTATACTCAGAAAGAAAGGGTTCGATTATGAGAAAACCTGTTCGCCAGTAGCTATGCCTATATTGATCCGGATTCTTTTATATGTTGCTACTCATATGGAATATGAGGGATAGCAAATAGATGTCAAGACAACTTTCCTAATTGGAAGTCTTGAGGAAAACATCTATGTGAAGCAACCAGAGTGATTCATTGCAAAGGGCTAAGAGCATTGTGATAGGAAGCTTAAAAGTGTCCATCGATGGACTAAAGCAAGCTTCAAGATCATGATGCATCCGTTTTGATGAGGAAATCCAAAGATATGGATTTATTCAATGCGCGGATGTGTCTTGTGTATTGAAAAGAGTGATGGAAACGTGGTGGTATTACTTGTACTATACATAGATATTATCTTGCTCATTGGAGACAATGAAAGAGTATTATCGGGCGTATGGGGTATGGTTAATAAAGCGGTATAAGATGAAGGACTTAAGAGGAGCAAAAATATCCTTTTGATCACGGTAATACGGATCACAAGAAAGGATGTTATGCTTATCTCAAGCTTCATGAAATGATACAATCCTTACTCGTTTTAGCATGTGAATTTATCTAAGGAAATGTGTCTTGAGACACAAAAGGAAGATAAAGGAGATGAAACAGTTCCTTATGCTTCGGCAAATGAGGAAGCCTAATCTAAGGAATGCTATACATGAGTATGGATATCTGTTTTGCTAAATGCAAGAACAGTGGGTATCAACGTAACCTGGAACAAGAATGATGAGCTGTGGTAAGACATATATGAAGTGCCTGAGAAGGACTGGAAATTATATGTAAGCTTACTGGACAGATTCACTGCTTCTTGTGGATTACGTAGATTCAGATTTTTTAGTCAGATTGGACGGCAGTAAATCCACCTCAAGGTTATGTGTTTAATTTTAGGAAGTTGAGTCATAATGTGGAGGAGTGTTATATAGAAATATATTTCAGACTTCGGACTCCATATGGAAAAATGATAAATTGGAGCCTATGAGGCAACCAATGTATCTGTATGACTCTAGAAACTTCATGATGGACTTTGTAGTGTTTCTAAGTTTGCCCAAGGATATCAAAATTTATATTGATGATATTGGTGCAGTTGCAAACTTGAAGGAATCACAAGTCCATAAGGCAATTAAACACATGGAGCGCGAGTACCACCTGTTATGAGAAATCGTATGATGAGGGGAAGGTTGTTGTCACCTAGATTGCATCGGATGATAACCTAGTAAATCCATTAACAAGGACCTTAAGGCGAGAGCTTTTGATGGCCGAGTAGTGAGAGTGGAAATCAGATGTATGGTAGAAGACATAACAGCATAGTCTTTTAGTATAAGTGGGAGATTGTTGGATTGTATACTAAAAGTCTAGGTTTTTGTATGAACAATGTTTAAACAATTAATTTGAAATGAGAATCATATGATCAAATGATTGCGTCTTATAATTTATTTATATGCATGATGCAATAGTCCACTTACTTTATACTGTAGATAATATGTTGTGCGACAACACGCGGAAGATCATATTATCGGTTTCCTTATAAAGTATAAACAGATGCTCACAACCGAGATAGACGGGGACTCTCTATCGGGATGGTTGTAGTGTGGTTTGGTATTAGCTTGTCTTGGCTATAGAATCACTCTAGTGCACTTATGTGTATTGAGCAGGACCACCTGAGATCGTTCAACTTATACTGACTTATAGAAGAACTTGATCTCTGTTATTATGGATGTTCGTGCTCTTAATCCCTATACAATAACCTCGACACGTAGGGCAATATATATTTCTTTGATTCATCAATGGGTGAGATTTAGATGCAATTAAATCAATAAACTCGGTGAGTTGGGAAATAGTGCTGTATCTATGGTGTGCTGTTGATTGTAGAAGGAATCCGTGTCCGTCATAGGTTGATGATGTCCCCTTGAGGAGCTCATAAGGATTATCATGTAAACCCTGCAGGTGGAATTTATTCCGGCATGATAATGAGGTTGAGTGGTACTACTCTTGGATGAGATATTAATTAATTGAGTTGTCAGTAACTTAAATTAATTAATGGACATTGTATATCTTAAACATGGGGAGACTAACGGGCTCATAATAAGAAGGAGCCCAAAACGTAATTTTGGGATTGGTACGGTAGTGCCGTAATAATATTTTAGTGGAATATATTATTATTATTGGACTTAAGTATAAGCTTTGGGCTAAGCTTGGATACTTAAGCCCAATGGAGGCCCAACCCAATTTCTCCTCCTGGTCCCTGCTGTAGCCCATGTATATAAGTCACCTCAGCTTATCTGGAACCCTAATCTAATTCATTATTCACGTGTGATGAGGGTTGATAGCAGATTGAGTAGGTCTCGTAGATCGTCGCCCACACGACGTCGAGATCGACTTGGGACATACAGCAGAAGACCGGAAGGTCGTTTGCTGCTGCAGTTCGTCATGTTACAAAATTCATATAAAATCGTACAGTTATCCGATTTTGATGTATTATATACTGACGGAAAGCCGTCGAAGAGAGGATTTTCTGAGCGCAAAGACCACTCAATTCCGACATCAGAAGAGGAACTTATGGCTATTCTCGTGGGACTGCACAGTCTGCCAGCGAGAATTCAACCTCTACATCAACCCTTGGTGAAAGGTAATGCGTTTCATGTTTACTTGCTTCCGCTGCTTGTTAGAAATACATGGAACCCTAACGGGTCACGTTAACCAAACGATCGAAAGCCAACAGATATACGATGAAGTATAACATTTTTAATTAAGTGATAATAGCAAAAAGTAGCCACTTTAACTTAAACAAAATTTTTCTAGCCACGTATGTTAAAGATTAATTTTTCTAGCCACTTTTTATATTTATGACCCTTTTACCCCCAACTTCATTTAAATGAAAATTTTATAATTTTATTTGTTATATTCGATTGAAATAATGGCCCAAATAGTTGTTCTATTCGGTCTAGACATATTTGCCTATTCGGCCTATACGTATTTGTCTATTCGGCCTATACGTATTTACCTATTCAGCCTATACATCTATTCGGCCTATACGTATTTGTTTATTCAGCCTATACGTATTTACCTATTTGGCCTATACGTATTTTCCTATTCGGCCTAGATGTATTCGGTTATTCGACCTATATGTCTGCTATTTTTATTATTTTTAATCACACTTTAAAATGGTATCAGAGCCCTAGGTTTATTTATTTATGAATAAAAAATATTATAAACTTATATCACTTAATGAGAGGAGAGTTTCAAAGAGATATGGATCCGAACGAGAGTTCAACATCCGAGTGTGACATGACTATTAGCCCTGTTCCAAGTTGGAGCAACCGGGACTTCTGGCCCATTAGATATGATAAAACAAGCAGTTCTATACAACAATACTATAATGTGTTGTATAGACAATACTTAGAGAAAGAGGACAAGGACGCCGATCTATTTTAGGAAAACCTCAATCGAAAATGGAAATTGGCAAACCTTGAGGACCTCACCAAAGAGGAACGTCTGAAAAAAATTTTTCAGACAGAGATAAATTGTTCCAAGGAAATTCCAAGGAATAGAGTGGAAATCCGAAGTTTCACCGAGATCCATGGACGAATCCCCAATCAAGAACAATGGAGGAGACGACCAAACCAGGGTCCGAGAGAAATTTGCAAGTCCTACCACTTTACGCATTGGAAAGAATGACAGAGTGGAGGGAGATCTAGGCAAATAACTCTAAGATATACCAAGATCTTAGAAAATTGCAGAATACGGTGAGATTCTTTGGAGAATATTGCTAAAGCATGTCCAAGACGATGTTCGAGATCAGCCTCAAGATGGACAAGGTCAAGAAATTGCAGAACAAACAATTCGACCTCATCATGAAGTTGATAGAACAAGTAAAGTCCCTGGAAACCAAGGTGACAGGAAAAAGGCCTGGAGAAAGGTTACCACTAACATTTGGAACAAAACCCCTTTTACAACAAAAAAGAAAAACGACGGAGGTCATAAGGCCAAAGTCCGAAAGCGAGAAGATGATTACTATCCTTCGAGGAGATTCCACATCCTCAGATGGAAAGAGAAAATCTTGAAGATCTACAAGATCTATATGAGTCCTTCCAAGGATTATCAATTGTAGTTCTAAAGATGAACGTTGGAGAGGCATCAAGGTCTCAACAACAGTCCCAGGCTCATCAGACACAACAGGATCGGAGCCAAGAAGGAACCTCTGGATCACACGGAGTCCATGGGGCAAGACAAGAAGATACATTCCAACCACCAGGAAACTTCAAAATGAAGGCCATAGGAATCTCAATAGGAGCAATCCGAGTTCGAGGATCTAATATACACAACACCCCATATGGCCGATCTCACCTTGAACCAATAAATCCATACAAGTTGATCTTAAACCTCGACACTCTAGACTTAAGAATAGGGAAGCCTTGATCGATGAATGGGCAAATGCCATGAAGATCACAGGTGGCGCATTGGAGCTGGACAAAGAAGGGTTCATAAGATTCCTTACTATGAGCCTGGAAGGATCAGTAAAATACGCCTGGGAAGAACTCTCAGACGAAGTCAAAAAGGAGGCTATGGAAGGCAAAGATCTAGGAAATATTATCGATCAAATGGCCAAGATCTTCTAGATCCATTTCATTGGAGTATGATACTTCGAAGGAATGGAAAAAGAAAAAAAAAAGAAGTATAGGAATGCCCTATACAACCTAGAACTACTTGACATTTGTCACGTAGATGAGTACATCAAACTCTTCATAGAGTATAGATGGAAATCTAAGGTCAAAGAGGAAGAAGTATTCCACCAATTCTTTGCCAAGATCCCGAGCCCATGGAGAGAAATGTTGATCAAAGAGTATGAACCATGTGAGCTAGATTCGATAGCAAGGAGAATGTCCTTCCTCAAAGCCAAGATTGCAGAGTGGTGTCATCAAGCGACGCTACACAAGAACTACAAGAGATTAAGGAGAATCAACAAGACAGTCCCCTTATGTTGCGAAAGCAATGATCTTCCAACTATCATTGGAAGAAACCCAAAGAAGCAAAAAAGGATGAAGAAGAATCATCCTTACAATCAAAGGAGTAGAGGATGGAGATCCAGAAGACCAAGATCATTCTGGTCTAAACAAAAGGCCCGAAGCTATAAATCAGGGCAAAGATCAGGACAATCAAGATGGAGTTCAAGAAGTCAAGCCTCATCCTTAGGGTCGAACCAAAGGAGCACAGGAAGAACTCCCACAAGAAAGATGATCCGAAGAGCAGCCACGCGAATCAATGAAAGATTCAAAGATAGCAACTGCTACACGTGTGGAGCAAGATGGCATATCCCACCAGATTGCTCGGAAAACAAAAAAAGGGGAGTACGACAGTTCGAGACAACTCCAAAAATGGAGGAAGCAGTTTACTTCCAAGACCTAGTACAGGTATATCAGTTCAAAGATATACCCTCGGACGAGAGCATCTATGAAGAAGAATTCTTTAGCCAAGACAAATCTTCCGAAGATGAGTCGGAGTGAAGAGGAAATCTTTAGGAAAGAAATGCAAGAAGATATGTCTGGATTCTTTTTTCCAGACATCTATTTCTCATAAAGCCCTTATGAGAATTATGAGAGAGGATCCAAGGCTCAGCCTATATGATGGATTCACTGTGGGAAAATTGGAAAAGTTCTTTCCAAGTTTCAAGAAGAGGAAACGCAACATCATATACAAAGTGACCGAAGGGGAAATTGCCATCCCAATGGAGCTCACAGGAAATATGGTGGAAATGCAACTGGTTCCTTATGAAGAAATCAAGAAGGAACTAAGTAAACTCTCGGAGAGGATGTCCAAGACTATATCTTGGGTTCATATTGGAGCTATTCGTATTCTCATCAAAGCTACATTCAAAGAAGGAATCGATACACCAATTGATATTGCTGTCTTTGATAAGAGAATCAAGAGCACAAGAGAAGCATGCCTAAGAGGACTCTTGGGAAATCTGTACGCAGGAAAAGTAGCATCCTACATTTATCCAAGGATTGCGTACAATCTAGAAGACCGAGATTTCAATAGGGCAATTACCCTTCATCAAGATTTTAAAAATAAAGACTTGATGAAGGAAGGGAACAGGCCTTACTCTATCACATACAGTATCTCGTATGCCCTCTCCAACACTCATCATTTGGATCTATTCCAAATGAAGGAGTATATTGAGATACCTGAAGTGTTCGAGAAAGTTGCATATGCAACTAGGCCAGAGATAATGGAGCTACCACCAATTCACGATATGGATTTGCAGATCAAAGACAAGTCGATCTAGAGCAGATAAAACAGCCTCAGATTCGAGCAAAGAAGAATTTCTTTCCAAGAAGACAGAATGATTAGCGAGAAATGGGGAAAGAAACCAATCGTGGAGATGATCCAGGAACCGAAAAAGTTCACAGCTAAAGGTGAACTAAAATGCCTAGAAGGATGGAGAGGAGTCGAAGTAATATTTGATATCACTCAAAAGGAAAACTTTATTCCTTGTGATGTCCTGTATTATCTCCAACAACCAACAACTGGGAGATACCAAGGACAGCTCAAACTCGGCGATCTAGAGCTGATAATCAAATGAGTTACAGGAAGGTTCCCAGAACATCTAGTACTGGGATTGGAGTTTCTCGAGGATCATAAACCTTGGGAAAGACTGCAAGATGGAATGGAGTTTACGGTTAAGGGAAAAAAATACAAAGTCTACTAGTAGAGGCACGGGGTTTTAAGCTCTAATCCACTCATGGCCACAAGTCCATTTTCGATATATATCACCGTAAGGATGATATATAAGGAACATCGTGCAGAGTATTTTGTGGCATGCATTGATTCAGGAGCCAGCATCTGCACAGCAAAGGAAGGGGTCTTCTCGGAAGGCTCAGGCGAAAAACTACCAATAGTTCTCGGAAAGATTTCTTGCAAAGGGTGCTAATCCTTAACAGAAGAATCAAGCAAGTGGAAATCATGATCGGAGGAGCAGATCGTACCCCATGGTACAAGGTGAAAACTCCACTATTATATTTTCATGACACCGGTGCGGATATTCTGTTAGGAAATAATTTTTTACAGACATTCAAGCATTTTACCCAAGAAAACACAACTAGGAGGCTTATTTTCACAACCATTTGTGAACATAAGATCATCGCACCAAGACTGCATAATGCATTTCAACGAAAAATGCCAATCAGATTTCATAGCAAGCGTGGTGATAAAGGAAAACTGAGCCATTAGAAGATGAATGATCGAAGGAGATATGGCAAAGCAGTCCTTCAGATGAGAACCGAGACTAGAAGAGGATGGAAGATGGAGAAACTAAAGGAGAACACAATCCACCTTCTCAAAGCAAGCTTTGGAGAAAACCTACAGAGAGACGTCACAATTGAATAACAAACATCTTTGGAGGACGTCAAGAAAAAAGATACAGAAGAACTTCAATAAGGATCCTTTAGCCTGGTGGGATAAGAACGAGCTCAAAGCTTCACTCAAAGTAAAAGAAGGAAAGGAGCATGAGTTCGTGAGATATAAAGACTATCCTAATGAACCAAGAGGATCGAAAGGATATGCAGCTAATACTTAAAGAACATCTGGACCTTAAGTTAATATCACCAGGAGTATCTCCATACAGCAGTCCAGGATTTCTAGTTTGAAATCATGGAGAAGTTAAGCGGGGAAAGCCAGGATCAACAACATCTTGGAGTTCGATGGATACTACACACCAAGTAGGGAACACTTGTTCAACTGTATCAAGAATGCCAATGTATTCTCAAAGTTTGATTGCAAATCTGGATTCTACCAGATTATGATGGAAGAAGGGAGCAATAAGTTCACAGCCTTCTCCACACCAGAGGGCCATTATATTTGGAATGTCATGCCTATGGGCTTGGCAAACACACCCCAGATATACCGAAGGATGATGGATAATCTTATCAAAGATTATTTCTCATTCATGTTTGTCTATGTGGATGATATCCTCATAGCCTCAAAGAACATGAAGGAACATTTAGCACATCTGGAAATATTTTCAGAAGTATGCCACAAGGAAGGATTGATGCTTTCTGAAAAGAAAGCAGTAATAGCAACAAGGCAGATCGAGATCCTTGGAGTAGAGATCGACAAATCCAGAATTATTCTACAACCACATATTGTAGAAAAGGTCCAAGGATTTCCCGAAGATTTCAAAGACAAGAACCAACTCTAAAGTTTCTTAGGAGTGGTTAACTTTGCCAGAATGTTTATCAACAATCTGGCGCGATACAGGAAGGAGCTCAGTCCTTAGTTGAAAAAGGATGCTGAATTCAAATGGGATGATTCACACCGAGCAATGGTTAAAAAACTAAAGGAGGTTTGCAAAAAGCTCCCCAAATTGGCCATTCCTAATGACGAGGATGAACTGTTACTATATACAGATGCCAGTGACCATTGGTGGGCAGCGGTGCTTACAAAGTCCACAGCAGAAGAAGAAAAGCCATGCAGATACTGTAGCGGGCTCTTTACGGAGAGCGAAGCAAATAGATGGCACATCAATAAAAAGAAGTTCTTTGCAGTTCGAAAGGCATTCAAGAAATGGCCGCTATTTCTTCTCGCGAAGAAATTCATCCTTAAAATTGATAACACAAGCGTCAAAGCCTTTTTAAAAAATAGAATTAAATCTAAACCAGAAAAGGCTAGACTACTAAGATGGCAAGTAGAATGCCAATATTATGATTTTAATATAGTCATTATTAAATCTGTTGATAATGTTTTGGCAGATTTCCTGACGAGAGATGGAAGGAGCTGAGATAGACTCCACCATGACTGTTTCAAGACAACTGATGGACAACCTTGAGTTGCTTCAGAGGGAATTCGAGAATCTGGCACTCAATGCAAGGCGTTCCGGAAGAATACAAGATAGTGATCAGACCAAAGTGTCTAATCGCATACGAGACTGTATTCAAAATGACACAAGTCTGTTTGAAGCAACATGAGAGCCACTCCTCCGAGATGTTGATAGCAATTGCAATCGACAAATGGAGAGTAGTCGACAACGGGACTCTAAACCCGGAGCAAGGGATTCAAGTACCCTTAGCACAAGTCCTAGTCTGGAACCTCCAGAAGAGGAACCAATCCAAGGAAAAATCAAAGACTTGGGGTCACATCTAGAGTCGACAAATCAACCCAGCACATCTAGGGTCAAAGAGGGAGAGATCAACCTTAGGCCTATGATGGGCACTGCTAAGGTTGGTATTAACTTAGTTGATTTCTCTTATTGGCAGGAATGCCAGGCCAGCTGGAAAAAATTAAACACCAGACAAGGAATCCGACTGGAGAAATGCCGGGTGGATATATCTGGGGAATATCCTCGAGTTTTGATGCAAGAAAGCTCAAATCCAATGGATGTAAAGTAGTGGTATAACTTTAGGACACTAGCCTCGATCTATACTATTACACCAGGGTTTCCAGAACTTACAAAACTTCTAGAATCGCTGGGAGAAAAGGTTTTCAAGGCATGGGAGAATAACTCGACTCTATCTAGAGGAGATGTATTAGAGCTGTATTTTACCAGTGCGGCACCAGAACTAGTTGGAAAAGGCAATCATGAGGCCTTCCATTTCATCAAGCTGAGAAGACATGATGTTTCAGCATCAAATAAGATCAAAGAGTCTTCTGGAAAGGAACTAGTCTTTGTTTTTACATTTTCTAAAGAACAGATCTCTACGCGAAGAGCGAAGGGTTTGTATGCCTACATCAAAGCAATGGTGGAGGTAAAGTTCCCATTCAAGTTCGAGCATAAGTCTTTGAATGGGTCTTTCCTGTTAAACATGTTAAACACTTTAACAGGAAAGAAGACAGTGTTCGCTGAGTAGGCTTTCCAGGAAAAACAAGAACTTCTCTGGAAAAATAAGATTCCAGTGAACAAACTCATCGAAGATATTGCAACATGGCCCATTTTGGGCAATGGACGAACAAGGTATGTACAAGCTGTTCCACCCAAATAGAACCAGAATTTGGGAAAGGGATAAGATTGGGCATAGAGATGATCAGAACTGCTGATCCACCCCCAACAAAGGAAACACGTGGAAAGAAGAGGGTGAAACCTCTCGGAATACCCAGGAGCCAAGAGAATCATCAGGCACCAAAGAGGACAAATGACTCCTTAAAAAAGCAAGAGCCAGGTGACCTTCCGAAAGGGTAAGAGACATGTGACCGACTGAAAAGATGACCTACAATGAGGAATCCAATAAAGAAACTAGCCAGTTGCTAAAGTTGGAATGCGAGGCAGATGACGTAAGTTCTGACGCCAACACAATGACGTAAGCAGTGACATCACAAAATATTAAGAGACTTTGAAATTTGGATTTCAAATCCAAAAGCCTCTATAAATAGGTGTGTTGAGGAAGCAGAAGGCATCGACCATCACCCTCTTTTTTCTCTTTCTAGATCTTGTGTTCCTTTCTTTGTATGAGTATTCTGAGTGCAGCTACAATAGGTAGCTAAAGGAGTCATCTCCTCTTGTTCTGTGAGGATGAGTGTTAATAAATTTCTCCATTCAATAAATAAATAATCTTGGGCTACTGCTAGAATTATGCAACCTTCCATTATATTCTGCAACCTTAATCTCCATATTTTCCGACGAGAAACAGTAGCAACATCCTGTACACCAGTGTAGGAAATGAACCAGGGTTGTGATGAGGTCCGCTGAAGGAACGGTATTGAATCATCATACTGCGGGGTGCGTGGTTGGTTGTGAGGAGCAGCTGTAAAACCTCCCGGATACCCGGTGGATTGACGGTGAAAAAAAGTACTATTACTATTTCAAGTCGATTAATTACGAGATTAATATTGTTTAATTATTATACGGAAGCATGATGGGCCTGATATGATCGTAATGGACTATGTCTATTTTAAAGAAGAAAATTGTGATGAAAAGAAAGAGAGAATTTTGTAAATCATATACGGATATCAATCGGGTAGAATAAATAAAAGATTTTATTGATTTTAAAGAGAAAAGGGGTAATTTTGGAATGAATAGTATAAAGTGGCTAGAAAAAATCTGTTATTATAAGGGTGGCTAGAAAAAAATTCAACTTAAGGAATAGTGGCTATTTTAAATTTTTGGCATTTAATTAACATGGAACGAATAATAAAAAAAAAATAAATGGTGTCACATTTGGTCATGAATCATGATAATGACTTTTATTCACAAGGAGTTGTTCTACTTACTGAAATCGAATTAAAGAGGTGAATAATTTCAGACAAGAAGTAGATTTATTTCTTAATCTGAAAATTTGGATAAGTATGGGTAGGTACGATCTCGATGCAATACCTAATAACTTTATTATATATATAGTATATAATTCTTTAATCTGAAGAATACTATAGCGCCAGATCTGAGAATTACAAATAGAGAGTCTCTCTTGTGAGATGGATTTTTTTGTGAGATGGGTTGACTTGAATAATGAAAATTTTTTAAAAAAATATGCAATTCATTTGCTTTCTTCAATATTCAATAAGTAGTCGTACTAATTTATATGGAATATATAATTCTTTAATACGAAGAATACATATATAATTCTTTAATACGAAGAATACTGTAGCTAGATCTATCGAATTTCGATGAAAGTTTATTTTATTTAAAAAAGAAAATACTACTTCTTCCTAATTTTGAGATGTGGCATTTGTTTTTTTCCATAATTAAGGGATATAATATTTAATGTATAGAATAATATTTTAATGTATCGTTGATAGTTGTATTAGTATTGTATGTGAGTCTCATATAAATATATGAGTTGATATTGGGTGCACCCAGGTGCAAGGATCCACACATATGTGTATAACATTTTATTCCATTTTGTATACAAGATATTCTATTTTGAATAGTGTTTTTTAATAATTGTATAATTTTTTCACACTAAGTTTTTCATTAAAAAAATTAGTATTCATATGTGTATAACTTTTTATTCAATAGTGTATACATATTTTTTTAATAATTGTATACTTTTTTACACTCAATTTTTCATTAAAAAACTAACAATAAAATTGTATATATTTTTGTTTATAATTATATATGTTTTTATTTATATTTGAATACATTTTTTAAAGTGAGTGTACCCTATCTTATCTTAGGATGCACCCGGGTGCACAATATAATTAGCCTAGATATATTAATTAATTGTTTTCTACAATATATTCTCTCCATATTTTATTTATTTTACCTTTGAGTGGACACGAAAGATAAAGAAAAAATTGTTTTTTGGGGTATTAGATATATTTTGAGAATAAATAAATGTTAAAGTATTTCCTCTGTCCCAACAAGTATTTCACGTATTGGTGTGTGCAGAGTTTAAGAAAATTTTGTATTTTTATGTATAAAATAAGAAAGAGAATATATATTTTAGTTGATTTATGAAAAAAGTGTGTAAAGTTGTTGGGAGGTGTGTAAAGTTGTTGGGAGGTGTGAAAAAGTAAATATTATATTGGGATGTGTGTAAAAAGTGAGTATTATTATAATGTATTTTTTACCAAATTTAGTAAAATAAAGTGTGAAATACTTTGAGGGCGGATGAAAAAGGAAAGTGTGAAATACTTTGAGAGACAGATGGAGTATATGGATTCGTATATTAGTTAAGAATGATTTTTTTATAATGACAGAAGATAGTTGTTATGACTCTTTTACCTTTCTTAAAAAGTGGAACCTTTTGTAAATGTACAAAATGAACTATGAAAATTTTAAAATACATAGAGGTATATTATGGCAAAATATCATGAGTACGTAGTGTGTGTTATATCTTGGATTTTAAGGTTTATTCTGTATTTTAAAAATGTATAACATTTTGTATTTAGAGTTTCTATCATCGATTTATTCCTAATCAAATTATTTAGAGTTTTTATTATCAATTTATTCATAAACAAATTATTTAACAAATGTCGAAGTGCACAATAACTCTTGTAGAGAGTTGTAGTCAAGGATTTATTACAAGCTCATCATTCATCCTTATGATATTAGATTTTTTCCCATCTAATGAATAAAAATTTGGTTAAGACCGTCTCACGTGAGACTATTGTACATTTTTCAAAATAACTAGTTATCACTTTCGTTATAAAATATTATTATTTTTATTATAAAATGTTATCACTTTTTATTAATTAAGTATCACTTTATTATAAAAATTATAACTTTTTATTAAGTGGGACGATATCACACAAATTTTTACTTAAGAACTTAATAACTTAATTATAAACATTTTTAGCAAAATTTCTATTAAATTTAATAAAAAAACTGAATGTAACAAAATTATACATAAATTTATACATAATTAATAAAAATTAATATAGTTGAATACACGTGCACAAAATATCTACTCAAATTATATTATTAATTAATTAAAAATTGAAAGGGTATTCGAAAATCCAAATGCATAAAATATCAAACTCTGAATTATTATTGTGTTATGAATGTGCAGGGTGAGGATAAAGAATGGGTTGATGTACGTTTGTAGAATCCTCAACCATCTGCAGATGATTGGATTGGAGTTTTTTCACCAGCAAACTTCAAGTAATCTTCATTCATTGTTAAATATAGCCAATTTTAATTTAAACAAATCTTTTAACTGACATCGTTTTATATTAATACTATAGTAATATTGTTTTACTTTTTATTTTAAATTAATTATCATTTTTTCATTAAAATTGTAATAATTTTTTATTCATCTAACTAATTATTTATACTCCCTCCGTCCGCCCCAAAGGTGGACATTTATTTTTTTCACGTGGATTAAGGAGTATTATTATTTAATGTGTAGTTAGTAGTTGTATTAGTGGGGTGTATGAGTCCCATAAATTTATTTTATTAGTGATGTGTGTGGATTCCATGTGTTTAAAAAGGGAAATGTGGACCTTTGGTGCGGATGCCCAAAATGGCAAAATGTCCACCTTTTGGGTAGACGGAGGGAGTACTTCGCAAAAACTTACGCACACGGGTCATCACACAATACCTTTAGACTTAGTCGTTTGTCTCACTCCAACAATAACTTACCCCACCCAACAAAAAAATAAAAAATCTCATCAATTAATTAAATAATCTAAAAATATATTTTAATTTAAAAAATATCGTCCCTACAGAATAAACATAATATCTTTCATATTAAAAAAATAACATTACCTTCAAAGAGTTAATAAAATTAGTATTAAAAAAAATCTTGACTCCGTTATTACAAAACAAGAAGTGATAATATAATTATTTAATATTTAAAAATGTGATATTATTATTCTATCCTTTTAGTATTTTAAATTAAAATGTAATATTTTATAATAGAAATGATAACTATTTTAAAAAAGTGTAGGGAGTTACCCAATACTCCCTCCGTCCTGTTTTAATGTTTACGTTTATTTTTTGCACGTTGATGAATGAGTATAATATTTTAATAGATAGTGGATGAAAAAATATAATATTTAATTTAAAGTGGGTAGGTGTATTAGTATTGGATGATATATTAATTGTTTAGGTGAGTCCCATATTCGAAAAAAGAAAACGTAAATATTGAAATGAGACGCGCAAAATAAAAATGTAAACATTGAAATGAGACGGAGGAATTACTTAGCTAACATGATAGTGATTAATTTATTTCAAAACATGTATTACGCATAGCAAGTGATGATCACAAAGATCTATAACTTTTTTAAAAACGAAATTGCTTTTCATGCAAAGATTCTTTAGACACGTGGGTGATGGATTCATATATATATATATATATATATATATATATAACTAACATAGTAACCGCGTATTACGCGGGTTTATAAAAATTTTATTTTAAATTTAAAATATTTTTTTAATAAATACAAATATATTAATATATGGAGTATATAGTTAAATGTACTCATATATATATTATATTTTTATGTTTTATAACTAATATTTTTTTTTAAAAGTAATATTCTCTCAGTCCAGTTGAAACGTACGCGTTTGTTTTTTGCATGTTGATTAAGGGATATAATATTTTAAGGTGTAGTGAGGTGAGAAAAATAATATTTTAATATAAAGTGGTTAGGTGTACTAGTATGACATGTGGATCATGGAGAGAGAAGTAGTTAATATGTGTGGGTCCCGTTTACCAAAAAGGAAAATGCACACCTTGAATTGAGACGGATCAAAATAAAAAAACATCGTACGTTTCAATGGGACGAAAGGAGTAATGTATATTCATTTTTGTTTTTAAATTATCTTCTATTTTAAATGAAGAGATATTCAATTTACCCATGGATATGGAGTAGAATCTATACCCTCAATGTTTTCTTCATAAGTATATTAATTTTAATTCAATAATATATGTATATATATTTTCTTAATAAATATATCACTTTTTATATTTAACTATAACATTAATTTTGCTTATAAAAATTGTGTACATTTTTTAATTATTATTCACTATTATATATTTATTTATTAAATTAATTAACATATTTGAATTAAATTTAAGTGCATGATATTACTTCTTGCACTTGAGTGAACATAATACTTTGTTAATTTAGACTAATTATATTTTTTATTTTAATTATATACAAATGATTTTATAAATTTTGATAGAATAAAATTAATATTAAGTAGATAGTAAATTATTCGTTAATTATTCAACTAATTAAAATTTCAAAAAAGTTATACTCTTTGTATTAATTATTTATTCATTATTCATATCTTTTAAATAAAAAATTAGCTATATAAGGTATTTTTATGAATAATTGAAATATAAGATACTTTAAATACTTTAAAACTAAAATCAAATTAAAAGATGCTTTTAATGCATGCCTTAATTAATATTTTAGAGTATTTAATGATATTAAATTAGTTTTAACCAATAATATGTTAAGACTTGTGTTTTAAATTTTGGCATTACATGAGAATGTGCCACATATATTTTTGAAAAATCTATATTAGGAAATTACTTCAAAATTATATATATTAAAAGATATCTTTCAAAGTTAGTGGTTGATTTAAAATAATTATATACGTATGGCAGTGAATCAGTCTGTGAGCCAGATCCAAATGGTGTTGGGTGGGTGGAAACTCCTTACATATGCACTGCCCCCATTAAGGTACATATAAATCTCGAGCTAATCTGATGAAATTGCTTTACAGTAAAACTAGTATATAACCCGCGTGCTACACGTGTCATTAAGTATTTATTTCATAAAAAAATGAATTTAATAATAAAATTAAATTATCTTATTATAAATATTTTTTTAAATTATACTCCATTTGTTTAGTATAATTGATTGGATCGAAACATTAAATACAAAGTTTAAGAATATTTTATTGTTATTTTTATTAATTTCATTAATTTTTTCGGAATGATAAAATATTTTAAGTTATAAATAAAATAAAAATAAGTTATTTGTATCATGTTAGAGTGAGATTTTCTAAATTGATTTTTTTTTTGTTATTTTTGTGTGGTATTCCATTATTGAACTATGTAAAATATAGTGGAATTGATAAAAATAAAAGTGAAGATAATTATGAGACTAAATAAATAATATTTAGAATTATTTCTCTGTTTAATTAAAAGGGCACACTTGCGCTGCACCACTATTATTTTTCACTAATTCAAGTATGAATTTTTATTAAAATGTTGTCAAATACTCCCTCCGTCCCATCCTAATGGTTACATATTTCCTTTTTGGGCGTCTCATTCTAATGGTTACATTTCCCTTTTTAACATATGAGACTGATAGCATATATTTGCAACACAAATTTAAACACTCACTAATATGCAAATGACACTATATTCCACAAGTATACGGGGCATATGTAGCAAGTAGATAGGTAAGGTATCAAATCCACATGGAATGAATAAAAATCTAAATAATTAAATACTTGTCCAAGAAAAAGAAAAATATCAGGATGTTTGAGAATTAAATAAACAATCAAATAAAATAATAAATATGCAATGACTGGACTCAATAGATGCAGAATATGAATTGGATGAAATTAAGAATAATAAAAACAATTCTAGGTACACTTTCACTTGGTTTGTCTTGCAGTGGGTGGAACTTCTTATTTCAATTCAAGCATAATTTCCTAAAGCAATCTGTAATTTATGTAATTAATTCTTTCGAATCTAATCACATGTAGATCAATCAATGAATATAACAGTAACGTAAATATCATATCAATTAACTTACAAATGATTTATCGGATTGAATTCTCTCACACCTTTTGTCTCACAGTAACGATACGACTACTAGATGTGTTAAATATGTGAAATGATCAATATTAACCCTCAACTTTCGTTTCTTGATTTAATAAACAGATATGAGTACTTGGTCACGAATTAACTAATCATGTAAAGAAATCACACATATAAAAGAAATAATGTACTTGAATTAAATAAAAGATTCACACACCAAAACAACCCAAAACTAAATTACTCGTGCAATCCTAGAATCTGGAAGTTTAGACTTCCATATAGGAAATAAATAAATAAAATAAAACTGAATTCAATATGAATGAAATTAAATAATCTAATAAAACCCGAATGAAGGAAAAAGTGCCGTCTGGTCCCTAGACTTTGATTTTCGTGACTCCACGACGTTCTTCGAATGCGGACTGACTCTGTAGATGAATGTGTGAATGACTTGATGAATTAATCGATGATCTCTCTTTTCTAATTTAATTGGGTATTTATAGGAGTAGAGATCCCATGGAACAATGGATTAATGGGCCTGGGCTTGGAGAACCAGTTTAGTGAAAAGTAAAATTCCCGTGTAAAAATAACCCATGATCCGCCCAAATCAAAGGTGATTTGGTCCAATTCGCCTGGATGGTTCGCCCAAACGATGGAGATTTGGTCTAACGATCAACGTCAATTTTCTAGGAGCTCACGACCTTTTTTGACTCGGTCTAACAACATGTTGATTCAACCAAACGACTTTCGTTTGCCCAAATGAGGCTTCAACTTGGTCTAACACATGCAACTGGCCACGCACGCAACACTTACTGCACATTATATGGATCCATTGCTTCATATCTTCATCTCTTCCTCTTTTTCCACTAAAGTTCTTTTATTCTTCAATTAGGCCTAAAAATCTGCAATAACTCCAAAATACCCATGAAGTTCTAATATTCAACAATTAAACATATAATTTTACAAAATAAATAAAACCATGCAATAATCAACTATGGAACGGCCTATATAAACACGTAAAATCCGTGTTTATGAACTCCCCAAACTTGAACTATTGACGTCCCGAGCAACGCAAAGAACAAAAGAAAACTAGAACGTGACAATAATTATTATGGTTTCAGAAATATTAAAAAAACTCAATTGATCAAATAAACCAAGCAGAAAAACCTGTGATACATCATGGAAAAATTACTACTAACTAGATTACTGCCTTAGTACATGGAAACTAACTGAATAGTATATCACTCAACCCTCTAGTGTATAGGCTTCTATTTCACTCAAATTGATTCAACTGCAGTGTTTAATTTTAGGCTTGCCCATTGTCTCTACTCTCCTTTTACTTGTAATTAATAAGTCAAGGATTAGAAAGGTCTTTCTATTGGTTGTAAAGTATGCTCTTTGGAAAGGGTGGAAACTATATGGATAAGTGGCTAAAAACTTGGATCAATAAAGTAAACTCTTTTGATCTTTTATCTTCACCACTTCATTCAGCACAAAAATTGAAAATGTTCCAATTCCCCAAATTAACTCCAAATTCATCACTTTTCTTCTCTATCAACCACAGTAATGTTAGGTTTTCAACTCAATGTATAAGAGTTTAATATTTTTCATGAATAACTCCTCTACAATCTTTCCAATACTTTAACCCGGACATTCAACTTTGATTTTTTCTTTTTCTTTCCTTTTTCAACTCCAATAATTTCTTTTCTTTTTCCACAGTCTACTATCCCATTTTAATTTTTTTCCTTTAATTCACTTCATCCACCTTCTCAATCCCAACAAATTAAAATTATTTTCTAACATCTTTCACAAATTTACTCAACCAATCCATGTAACACAAAGAAAAATCAAGTATTGATTAGGCTCAAAATGGTTATTAGAAAAAATTGGTATTTAAGCTCAAAGGGGTTGACGAAGGATCAAATGAATACCAGATAAATGTGTAGGATAGAGATAGGGTAAAAATCAAAGATGGCCAAAAATCATTTCCAAGACTCACCAAATTATCTCGAACATTTAAGGAGACTCAGGATAAGTTCTAGAAATAATTACAATTAATCAGACTCTCAAGAATTGAATTATTAGGCTCAAAACTCACAAGGTGTAAATTTATTCCAACGACTAAGGCAATCTAGCAATTCATAATTCCCATAACAATAGAGTTAAATCCACTTAATTCACAAGAATCATAAAATTTTATCCGTAAAAAAATTTCATCATTAACCAACCAATCATGTCATTATGCCTAAAATTTCTATCAAAAGTGTCCAAGCTCAAGGAGAAATAAATAAGATAATAAAATTCATAATCACCCAAGCAAAACTATACTCATAAAAATTAACTCACTTACCTCACATGAATAGCTCCCTTGGTCACTGAAAAAAATATAATTTCTAGGAACCACACTCCCCCTCCCCAAACTTATTTTTGATAGTATATCGAAATAAGTTTAAAAAGAGTGAGGGACCTTGAAATTGCATCTAAAAAAATACATGGTTATGTGGGTGTAATGGTGCACTAGTATGGGAGAGAGAACTTACCTCTCTTACCTACGTGGAGAAGGGTGGAGAATGATAGAAGACTAGCCCCAACTTCTACATCAATTTGCCCAAAAGAACCAATGATTTGCCCCAACAATTCAAGAACTTGGTCTAACCGCCAGAAGATCCACCCAGATTTCTTTGCTACTCACCCAAAATGGCGTGAATTTGTCGAGTAAATTTTTTACACTTATAATTTTAATCGCAAAACATCCTGCATCCATAATAGTAAAAATTAAAACACCCGAATATCATAAAAAAAACCTAATCTAATAAAATAAAATACTGAAAGCAGTAAAGATAGTATTGGGGTGACTCCCAACAAGCACTCATGTTTAACGTCGAAGAGTTCGATGAAAATATGACTTTTAACCGAAGCCAAAACGGTTGCGCCCAAAATCTTCTATCATATAGGCGGGCTCAGGACCTTTCTCATCTTACAATATTTTTAGCAATTCCATCTTTGTGAATTTTTTCACTTTATCTTGCACATGGAATTATACTTTTTTCTCCCCATGCCTCAAAATAACCTTCCTTGATGCACATCCACTATAGCTTTTGCAGTAGCTAAAAATGGCCTCCCCATTATGAGTGCACTATACCAAAAATACATTAAGACAACACATATAATGTGTTGTCCGTTAGCTTCTTTTTAGTAAAAATCTCTGTTGTCGAAGCCCCTGTTGTCATAGGGCATTTGAAAAGACGCACAACGACAACACATATTATGTGTTGTCATTGTGCGCCTTTTTTATAAAAAAAAAAAGACGCACAACGACAACATATATTTATGTGTTGTCGTTGTGCATCTTTATGTGTTGTTGTTGTACTTCTTTTTAATTTATTTTAAGACAATAGGTTATATATGTTGTCTTATTTGATTAAGACAACATATATATGTATTTTCTATTAATGTAGTATTATTAAATTATTCATAGCGTCTACATTTTATACGTATTGTCGAACCAATTAATTATTATACAAAATATTTTATAATTAATTTATAAACAAAATAATAAAATTCAAAATGTATTAAAACATTCTAAATAATCCAAAACATGCTAAATATCAAATATCCCTCTCAAATCTAAATGTTGGCAAAATTCAAATACATCCCATAAGACATGACATAAATAGAATTGATTTAAAAACCACGAAACTATGGATCGAAGTCTAGACAATTAATGAAAATCCAAATACATAAACAAATCATGATCATTCCCCTTTAGCTCTGACGCCTCTTCTTTCAACTGTATGTGCCTGTCCAAACACAACCATAATCTTTATCATGAGAAGTTAAAACACCTACCATGAGGCTAAAAATCTTGAAAACAGTTGAGGTGTTGAAGGACTACTCGATGATTTGACTCCACTTGATTTGTCACTAGAGCTTGCCAATGCACCGATACCACTCTCTCTTTTCTAGAAATCGATAAAGTTTAAGTGAACTTAGTTAAAAAACCACATATGTTAACAAGTGATAGAAAAAGAGAACTGAATGTCGAACGAGAAAACAAGAGATGCTAGTAGTAGCAGTAAACGATATCTTACACACCCGAGGCTTTAACCAGCTAAGCAGTCCATTCTTCTTGGTTCTTTTCTCATCCCTCAATTTCTCATCAACAGTATCAATATTGCCATCAGGAGAAACATACATGTCCATATTTTCATCATCCAATACCAGGTCACGCCTTCTATGTGGAAGATAAGCAAGCTGCCACATCAAATAGAAAAAGCATATAAGCACTATAGAATACCTCAGCAGAGAAAGAAAGAAAGACTAAAAAAAGGGAAAGGGAAATTATTGGGACCCTGGGGATTGCAAACGGAAAATTACACAGCACCTTTTCTTCTCCAAATGAATGTCTTCTCCTCTGTCCTGGACGGTTGGAAAATTTTGGTGATTGAGAAGCTTTTGTAGATACAAGAATTAGTTTTGTATGTCTCTGTATTCTGCTCATTAAAGCAGCTTTAGCTTCTTTCTCTTGTTCCAACCTTGACTGCAGTCGCACTTGACCATCTTCTAGCTTTAGGATCAGACCCACCCACAAAGTGATATAACAAATTAATAAATAATAACCACTTTTATATAAGTTGAGATTCACATATGGCTTCTTGCCTCACAGATGAAATAATTGAAGACCAAACTTGAGAATTTTTATATGAAATGGAATAGTAAACAAATAATCAATAATTCAAAGTTGAGATCAAAATCGTGTGAAACATATGATTGTAAGAAGGTAATTCTCATCTTGATAAAGAAACCAAACACAACCATAATATCTAAATCACATGAACAAACAAGAAATCACTTCAGCAGGTTGAAGGAGTATATCTTGAAGCCATGATTCTTGAGTGAAAAATCATGGATCGGAACATGATCCAATGCTAGCTAGTTGTAAGCAGTTAAAATTTACGGTCCAATTAAATGGCGACATGTGGATTTTATTAAATATTAATTTATTTTGGAATTTAAATAAATTAATTCCTGAAGTAAATTAATAAACAATTTGGGCCCAACAAATTAAATAAGCCCCAAATTAAATGAGGCCTGACCCAAGTCAAATAAGCCCCAAATTAAATGAGGCCTGACCCAAGTCAAATAAGCCCCAAATTAAATGAGGCCTGACCCAAGTCAAATAGGACCCAAATTAAAGGAGGTCTGACTGAAGTCAAACAAGCCCATACAAATTAAATCAGGCCCAAATAAAATAGGCCTGATTACAGCCCAAACAAGTGGAGGCCCAAGCCCGCAGGATGTGGCCCAAATAGAGTGGACCAATCAGAATGCAAGGCATTTATGAGGGGGTCTTCACCTCTCACTTATATAAAGGGGTCTCCTCCCTTCATTCAAGCACAGATTGAAGCTTCTGAAGACGCAGATACTTTGAAGAGATTGAAACACGAGCAACGCTCCTCAAGATCTTCAAGGCGAAGAACGATACACGACTCGGGATCACGGTGCTAAGCCCCCCAGATCGAGTGTTTCTCATAGCAAGCACGTAGAGTTCTTCAGTGTTCTTCGAGCCCAGAACAGCATACGACCCGGGATAAAGGTGTTAAGCCCCCCAGATCGAGTGTTTTCACATCAAGCACGTTTAATCCAAACAAAGGCTCGATGCCTCTGGATAAACGTTACAAAGTCCTAAATTCGAGCTCGGACAAGCTTCAATTGAAGATCCGACTCCACACACGTTGTCAACATAGTCAGCGTACACTCCAGTCAACAAAGTCAAAGTCAGCACAGTCAACACAGTCAGCGACTCAACACACAAGTCAAGTCAAAGATAAGACAAAGTCAAAGTCAAAGTCCAAGTTGGTTCGAGAGAGAAGAATTAGAGGATTGATAGAGATCGTTTCCTTAATTATCAAGTTCAATCCACATTGGATTATTATTGTAATTCAACTTGTATTTATTTTATCATAAATACAAAATTTGTTGTTACAAATTTTGGCACGCCCAGTGGGACAATCTCTACCTCTCATCTCTTCTCCCTACAAAGATACAACATGACTCCTGTCAAGATCACAATAGGAAGGACTTCTGCCTCCAAACTCTCCGCCTTGTTGAGAGAACAAGTTGCTGTTGTTACAAGGAGTATGTCAATGAAAGCTCAGTCAGAGGCCTCCTCCGGCTCTAATTTTTCGGTTGAAATGGCTTCAAGAAAACAGCTACCCATGAAAGAGGATAGTGATGAAGATTCTGCATGCTCACATCCTCGTTCATCCTCAAGCTCTTCATCGGACTCAATTGCAGCCCCGGTAATGATGGCCGGCACTACAACTATTGAGGAGCAATTAGCAAATATGATGAAAGCTATCGAAGGGCTCACGAAACATATAGAAGCTCAAGACACCAAAATCTCCTAATTGATGGAAAAAGAGACGTTGCGGAGACTAGCCATGCAAACGAAAAAAGAGTTGTTGACGAGAGTGAGGTGGAAGAGTCCACAAAACGCCAAACTACTGAAAAAGAGCAAACTGAAAGAGGAGTGCAACTTTCAGCTGATGGAATGCTCCAAGTGGAGCAACTCAAAGATATTATACTTGGAACAATAAAAGAAAGGTTTGAAGAGAATGCCAAGCCTACCGTCACTTATGTTAAGCCTTACACAAAAAGAGTGAATAACTTAAGGTTGCCACCTGGTTATCAGCCTCCTAAATTCCAGCAATTTGATGGCAAAGGAAACCCCAGACAGCATGTGGCACATTTCATTGAGACATGCAATGATGCTGGTACTTATGAAGACTATATGGTCAGGCAATTCGTTCGCTCTCTCAAAGGAAATGCCTTTGATTGGTATATCGACTTGCAGCCTGAGTCCATCGACAGTTGGGCACAAATGGAATATGAATTCCTCAATCGTTTCTATAGCACGAGGAGAACCGTTAGCATGACTGAGCTAACTAATACTCGCCAATTGAAGGATGAGCCTGTGATTGATTATATCAATCGATGGAGAAACTTGAGTTTAAATTACAAAGATCGATTATCTGGAGAGTCTGCTATCGAAATGTGCATCCAAGGGATGGAGTGGAATTTACTCTACATACTCAAAGGGATTCAGCCAAAGACTTTCGAGGAGTTGGCTACGAGAGCTCATGATATGGAATTGAGCATGGCAGCCAGTGGAATCAAACACTCACCAGTATCGGATTCTTACAAGTCCAGAGACAGACAAGAGGCCAAGAAAGGGGGCAAGCCTTATGCAAGAAATTCCAATAAAGAATCAATGGCCATAAACACTGCTACAGTCAAGATTCGAAAGAATGGAGATGACAAGAAAGATAAAGGAAAACAAGTTACCCAAGAGTGGGGGCAAAGAAGGTTGACCCTGAAGGAGATGCAAGAAAAAGAGTATCCATTTCTGAACTCTGATGTTTCTGGCATATTTGATGATTTGATGAAAGACAAACTCATCGAACTCCCCGAAATGAAACGTCCAGAGGAAGCGAGTCGAACCAATGACCCAAAATATTGCAAGTACCATAGATTGGTGGGTCATCCCATTCATGATTGCTTCATCTTCAAGGAAAAGATCATGCAGTTGGCTAAGGAGGGAAAGATTGTGTTGGAGGATGAAGTGGCCGCAAACTTCGCTTCCATAAAAGAAGTTCACAATGAAGGCTTTTGTCATGCGGTGAGTGAGGAGGGCAATGAAGATAAACAACTTGAGAACAAGAAAAAAGCTTATTCTATGAAGGTGACCTTCACAGATGAAGACATGTTGTTGGGTTCACAGCCTCACAACCGACCTCTATTTGTAACTGGTTATACGCAAGGGCTGCAAGTAAAGCGTATACTTGTTGATGGAGGCTCAGCAGTAAACATCCTGTCCTTAAGGATGTTGAAGAAGTTGGAGATACCGGTGGATGAACTCAATCATAGCCGATTGATGATCCAAGGGTTCAATCATGAAGGGCAAAGGACTCTCGGCACGATTGTTCTTGATTTGAAGATTGATGAGATGAGATCAACGGTGCTCTTCCATGTCATAGATGCAAAAACTTCATACAATATGCTTTTGGGGCACCCATGGCTGCACGAGAATGGTGTGGTCCCTTCTACATTACACCAGTGTTTCAAGTATAGTGAAGGCAACAGTGTGAAAAGGGTATTTGGCGATGATAAGCCGTTTACTGAAGCTGAATCTTACTTTGCTGATGCTAAATACTTCTTCAAGAATACAAAGGAAGTGAACCGAGAAGAAGCCCCAGCACAAGATAATGGGGGCAGTAAACAAATAAAGGAGGAAGGTAGCACATCATCCACCACTCTCAAAAAGAGCAAAGGCAAAGAGCTTGAGGCCCTGGAAGAATTAACATTGCCTTTAACAAAAATTGATGAAGGTAAGACTTCTTCTCCACTGCTCAAAGGATTCGTACGTCCTATTAAAGGAGCAAAAACTGAGCATGGTGAAGTATTTGAAGCAGAAATATCTAAGTCATATGGCCCGCAAGCTTTTAAACTCCTTAAGAAAGCTGGGTATGAACCAAAGGAGAAGCCGGTGATGAGCAAGTTGCCTCAAGAGACTGTCATCTCATCTGAACATGGGTTCAATGCCACTCAAAAAATGTTGAAAAATAGTGGCCACACTGTCAAGAATGCTAAGCCAGGTTTGGGATATGTCCCTCAAAAGCCAGTCCGCATAGCAATCAGAAGAGCAAACACAAATTATATCACAGAAGGAGAAGTTTCGTCCACAGAAGACATTTTTGATGAAAGTGGAAGGAAAATCAAGAGGAGTTCTGTCTTCGAAAGGCTTGGAAGTGTTTTCGAAAGGCTCGGACCGTGTGAAAGGAACAAGATTGGGAAGAAAAATAATTTCAAGTCTCCTAGCTTCCCAAAACTCCGAAGTCGAATCCCTTCTCGTATGAAGAGGCAAAATATCTTGACAGTCTCATGTGGAAGAGAGTTGAAGGCTAAGATGCAGACAATTGTCTTTACTAAAGAAGACAATGATGAGGATAAAGAAAGTGTAGCTTCCACCAACCATATCACTGCTCTTGAGGATTCTCAAGTGGAAGAAGTGGATGCCGAGGATGCCCCTCCACAATTTGAGGAGGGTGTGAAAGCCACTGTCGATGAGTTGAAAGAAATCAACTTAGGTGACGAAAGCGACTCACGTCCTACTTACATAAGTGCCTTGCTAAGTAATGAGGAAGAAGAACAATATATCAGCCTTCTACGAGAATTTCGGGATGTCTTTGCATGGTCGCATAAAGAAATGCCAGGCTTGGATCCAAAGATCGCAGTGCATCATTTGTCCATAAAAAAGGGAACTCGGCCAATTAAGCAAATGCAGCGTCGATTTCGACCAGAGTTAATTCCATTAATTGAAGATGAAATTAATAAGCTTCTTGAAGCAGGCAAGATCAGAGAAGTCAAGTATCCTACATGGATTTCTAACATCGTGCCAGTGAGAAAGAAAAATGGGCAAATCAGAGTATGTGTTGATTTTAGGGATTTGAACATGGCGTGTCCGAAAGATGACTTCCCACTACCAATTGCTGAGCTCATGATAGATGCAACAACGGGGCATGAGGTTCTTTCATTTATGGATGAGTCATCTGGCTATAATCAGATTGGTCTGGCTCCCGAAGACCAAGAGAAAACAGCCTTTCGTACTCCGAAAGGAATATATTGCTATAATGTGATGCCATTTGGCTTAAAGAATGCTGGTGCCACTTATCAACGAGCCATGCAGAAGATATTTGATGATATGCTTTATAAGATCGCCGAATGCTACGTTGATGATATTGTGGTGAAATCAAAGAAAAAGAAAAATCATCTCCATGATTTAAGGCGAGTGTTTGAGCGTTTAAGGGAGCATCAACTCAAGATGAATCCACTCAAGTGTGCATTTGGGGTTACATCTGGAAAATTTCTTGGATTTATTGTTCGCCGTCGAGGAATCGAGATTGAGAAGGCGAAGATTGATGCAATCATGAAGATGCATGTGCCTCGGAACATCCATGAACTCAAAAGTCTGCAAGGAAAATTGGCATACTTGAGAAGATTCATATCAAACTTGGCCGGTCGATGTCAACCGTTTAGTCATCTCATGAAGAAAGGCAGTATATTTGAATGGGATGAAGCTTGCAATAATGCTTTCAATAGCATTAAAGATTACTTGATGAAGGCACCAGTGTTGTGTGCACCAATACCTGGCCGTCTGTTAATTCTCTACCTAGCTGCTCAAGAACGTTCCGTTGGAGCTTTACTCGCACAAGAGAATGATGATGGCAAAGAAACTGCCCTTTACTATTTGAGTAGAACCATGACTCCAAATGAATTGAAATATTCACCAATTGAGAAGATCTGCTTGGCCCTTATCTTTGTGATTCAGAAGTTGAAGCATTACTTCCAAGCTCATACAGTTCGGCTAGTTTCAAAAGCTAACCCACTAAAGTTCGTCATGTCAAAGCCAGTACTCTCAGATCGGCTTGCCAGGTGGTATCTCCAACTTCAACAGTTTGAGATTATATATGTCCCTCAGAAGGCCGTAAAAGGACAAGTGTTGGCAGATTTTCTAGCTGATCATCCAATGCCTGCGGAATGGGAACAGTCTGATGAACTCCCTGATGAAGATGCTTTCGCTGTGGAGATAGCTTCTCCTTGGAAAATGTATTTTGATGGAGCATCTCATAGGGAAGGGGCCGGTGCTGGAGTCGTATTCGTAACATCCAGTGGCGAAGTTTTGCCATTCTCATTTTCCTTAACAGAAAACTGCTCTAACAATGTAGCCGAGTATCAAGCACTCATACTTGGTTTAGAGATGGCCGTCGATATAAAGCAATTACACCTTAAAGTGTATGGTGATTCGTTACTTGTGATAAACCAACTACTTGGAGTGTATGAAGTAAGGAAGCTTGAGTTGTTCCCATACCACAAGTATGCTCAAAAGCTGATGAGCTGGCTTGGTGATGTTGATATCGAGCATTTACCCAGAAAAGAGAATAAGCAAGCTGACGCCCTCGCCAAGCTAGCATCAAATATAGCTATGCCGGAGGCGCAAGTTCAAATTTCTGTGTGCAAAAGTTGGGTTGTACCACCAATCTTCGAGGATGATGATTATGAAGAAGTCGAGAATCATTTGGTGGAGGTCTTCGAAATTGAAGAAGAGGATTGGCGTCAACCACTCATCGATTATCTCAAGTATGATAAATTGCCAAATGAGCCACGCCAAAGGGTTAATATTCGGCGACGGGCACCTCGATTTATTTACTTCAAAGGCACAATGTATAGAAGATCATTTGATGGAATTTTCTTGAGATGCCTAAGTAAAGAAGAGTCTGTTCAAGCAATGGAGGAAGCTCATTCCGGAATTTGCGGTGCTCATCAGTCTGGGCCGAAGCTACACTTCAGAGTCAAAAGAATGGGCTATTATTGGCCAACAATGGTGAAAGATTGCATGGAGTATGCACAAAAGTGTCAGGCTTGCCAATTTCATGGGAACTTGATCCATCAACCTCCGGAGCCTTTGCACCCGACAGTTGCTTCATGGCCTTTTGATGCTTGGGGATTAGATGTGGTGGGGCCTCTCACAAAATCTTCTGGTGGTCATCTCTACATCCTTGCTGCCACCGATTACTTTTCCAAATGGGCTGAAGCTGTGCCTTTGAGGGAAGTAAAGAAAGAAAATGTTGCTGATTTCATTCGGATCAACATCATTTACAGATATGGTGTTCCCCGCTATATCATCACCGATAATGGAAAGCCATTCAGCAACAGCTGGATCGATAAGTTGTGTGAGAAGTTCGACTTCAAACAAAGGAAGTCGTCAATGTATAATGCAGCTGCCAATGGTCTAGCTGAAGCATTCAACAAAACCCTGTGCAGTCTGTTGAAGAAGGTGGTATCCAAGTCTAAAAGAGATTGGCATGAAAGAATAAATGAAGCTTTATGGGCGTACCGCACCACCTATAGAACTCCTACTCAGGCTACTCCGTATTCTTTGGTTTACGGTGTTGAAGCTGTGGTACCTCTCGAGAAACAAATTCCTTCTTTAAGGATGGCCATACAGGAAGGCTTAACCGAAGAAGAAAATGCAAAGTTGCGCCTTCAAGAGTTAGAAGCTCTAGATGAGAAGAGGTTAGAGGCACAACAAAAACTTGAGTGTTATCAATCTCGCTTATCCAGAACATTCAACAAAAGGGTGAAGATACGTTCTTTTCAAGTTGGCGACTTGGTGCTTGCTGTGAGAAGACCTATTGTGGTCACACATCGTGTTGGAAATAAGTTTCTCCAAAAATGGGATGGCCCTCATGTTGTAAAGGAAGTATACACAAATGGCGCCTACAAGTTGATATCAGAAGATGGCGTAAACATTGGCCCCATAAATGGAAAATTCTTGAAACGCTATTACGCGTAAAACAACTACAAGATATTACGCTCCTTGATATGAGCTAAAACTGTCCACATGACACTCCTTGATATGAGTTTAAACTATCTGACACAAATAATGCAAGGCTCCTTGACACGAGTATAAACTGTCTACAAGTTCAAATTCAAGACTCATTGACATGAGTATAAGTTGTCAGCAAATTCAAACACCATGCTCCGTGACGCATGAGCCTAAACTACATGTTACTCCTGGTCCGCACGAGTATAAACTGTGTATGACAAACTCCTGGTCCGCACGAGTATAAACTGTGTACGACAAACTCTTGGTCCGCACGAGTATAAACTGTGTATGACAAACTCCTAGTCCGCACGAGTATAAACTGTGTACGACAAACTCCTGGTCCGCACGAGTATAAACTGTGTACGACAAACTCCTGGTCCGCACGAGTATAAACTGTGTACGACAAACTCCTGGTCCGCATGAGTATAAAATGTGTACGACACACTCCTGGCCCGCATGAGTATAAACTGTGCACGGTACCCCCCAATCAAAACCATGTCCCTTTGAACTACGTTATGACTTGATTCTCTTTGAAGAGATACTTAGGCAGCTTAACATTTGTTAAGTTCAGTCATGTTTTTGTTTGTTTGTATCAAATTTGTGAAGCAAAAAGCAAATTCAGATATAAAGGCAGCAGGTAAACATCCTAAAAGCAGTAAAGCAAAGCCAAAGATGCAGTGATGAATAAGAAGAAAAAAAAAGAGATAAGAGAGAATATGGATTTTATTGATAATATCATTACAGTTCAAAAAAAAAAGACATTGAAATGAAATGGTTTCAATACAAACTAATGAAAAATATTCATACTGGATAACTCATCTCGAGCGGCCTCCAAAGCTTGTGTAACAGTCCTTAATTCATCAGCAATGGAATCTTCTAGGATAGGTGTTTTCTTTAGTACACCAATGTCCCTGGCAGCAGTTTGGGCTCCAAGCTTTGCATTTTGAACGGATTCGCGAAGACGTTCAACCTTTCGGGATACTGTTTCCTTCTCTTTCAACAGGGTCTTAATTTCTTCCGCAATCTGCTTCAACCTAGTCTCGGATTCTTGCAATTGCTTGATATCTACAGCTTCTTTGCCTTTGTGTTCATCAGCACGCTTCCTTGCATCGGTCAGGCGCTTATTAACTTCTCTCCTGGATAGCCCATCAGCAAGTTTTATCTTCACGGCATCATACGCATCAGCTTTAGTAAATAAGAAGTCAAATGATGCTTCTAAAGCAGATCCGTCAATCTCTGGAGCGCTCTTGAAATTATTCACCATTTTGAGTCCCTCATTTCGCATAGAAGATAAGGAGCTGACAGAAGTCCTTTTCAACTTATCTTGAAAGCTTTTCCACACTTTCATATTAACTAGTTTCCTAGCATCCGTGATCTCAGCATCAAAGTTAAATGTTGTAATTTCTGGGGCTTCCATTGTAGTAATTGGAGGATGAGACTCGGGCACAATAGGAGAAATTTGATTTACATCATCTACTAAGTCTTTAAGGGCTGCAGCGGAAGCTGATCCTTCTTCCTCAAGTTCGTCATAATCAGAGCCAAATACAGCATCCAGATGCTACAAAAAAAATGGGATATTAGAAATAGTTATATATGGAAGTATGGAATTCATAATAAAAAAAAAAGGATTGAAAACCTCGGTTTGAGTTATCAGGATGTGCACAGGAGATTCGCCTCTTTTGGTCCTCTTCAAGTTTCGGTCTGTGCTACTCTCATTTGAATAAGAGAGATCACTCTTTCTTTTTTTTGCTACACCTGACGTTCCAACAATCACCTTCTGAGGAGGTGGGGCTTCTAACGGTACAGTTCCTTCATCAATCTTGGCATTATCCGAATTGCCAATAATGTCAACTTCTTCCTCTACAGTGTGGCTCGGAACAATTCTGATTAGATCCGTCATATGATCTATGAAATAAGTCCCATGAAGTTGAGAGGACCACTCAGCATACTTTGGTGAGCAGAAGTTTCTGAACTCTGTGGGGGCGCATGGAAAAGTCACTTTAGTGCGAGAATTGCGTAAGATACATCGCCTGCAAAGCTGAAGCCCTTGCTCTAAAGTAGACTCTCGAAAGTCTGTTCTCAGTTTCCCTGGAGTATCTTCTTGATAAAAGCCAAATTGACGGCTGAATCGATGTGGGCTATAAGGTTCAACAAAAAATCTCCCATTCTGTCGTAGAGTAAGATAACTCATACGAATAGCAATGAAGAAACTCCAATCACTCCAAGATGCTTGGTCAATATCAATATACTCCCTTGGATTATTTATTCGGCGAACATTACAAAGCAATGAAGCATTACTTCCATTTTGAAGTCTTTTGCGAGCATTAGTTGGAGTAAAGAACTTTGCTCCATTCTCACCTGAATATGTTACCATTAAAGGGATCTTCAGTTCATGTGGATTTGGATAATGAGTATTGAAATAATGAGCCAACCAGGTGTACACAAAGTGTACGGGAAATGTTGATTTCAGCTCAGAGGGTCTAGGATCATTTGAAATTTTGTTCAAGCCTCTATAGATACTCGTCAAGACTGGGACGACAAGTCCAACTGACCTTCCTGTAGCCATCAAACTCGCTACCTTAAAGGTTCCAGGACGTATTAAATCTACTTCATCGGTAGGGAGTACGAAAGAGCAAAGCCAGCAAGCCAGATAAGCAGCCAGATATGTCTCCTCTTGGTGCATAACATCAATACCGAGCATTTTGAAGGGTCCTGTTTCTGCAGAGGTCCATTTCTTATGATCACCAATAGCCCCATTTGGGTTGTGTGTTTTCTTGCGGCGGTTCTTCCTACTCTTCTCTACACGTACATGAGGTTTCTTGTATGTTATAGGTCGACAAAACCAAAATTTTACCCATCGAGTGAGTGAAACAGAGTCAGTACCATCAAGACTGCGAAGTCTATGGTAGGCGTGCAGCAAGTGCCGACAACTAGATGGAATACGTAAGCCATTGAGGTCACGATCATTGAAGAGTTCAGGTTTATCAGGCACAACCTCTTCATATAAATGACCGGCTAGTGGCAAGCCCGTCCAGTTGTACAAATCCCATAGAGAAATTGATATTTCTCCAAAAGAAGTGAGCAAAGTGTTAGTAACAGGGCACCACGCCTCACAGAAAGCTTTGATGATCTCTTGGTTGCAGTCATATGTGAATAAAGATGCAAAAATTGGGTCATAAATCTTTATTCTTGCAAGATCATCATGATATCTGCTTAGAACAACTTCAGTCCATTCCCAGTAGCCAGGAGTATAACGGAATTCTCCAGGAAAATTCACCAAATTGCCCCACGCTGCATGATCATCAATTATTCGGCGCCCTAATGTGGGCAAAGGGTCAAGGTTTTCATCTTCGGTATGGTTAATCGCCTTCAAAATTACAACTTTGGTTTCACCCAAGTTCAGATCTTCAGTCCAAGTCTTTAGATCAGGTTCGCTATTCTCGCAAGGAATTTTGTCTATAGGTGCACCCATCAAGGGTCTCTCAATCGGAAGATAAGTTGCTCCATCGGATGGTGAGTTCTTATTGTCAAGAATCACCAATTGGCGCTTATTGGAGTCTATGACCGTACCAGCGAAGTAAACCATCTTGAAGTTAAATTAACTGCAAGGAAATATATGGGAGAATATATCAGTTAAGGGGGTTCAAATTAATTTATATTTCTTTGATTTAATTAATTAAAAGACCCGGAATAAATTCATGGGGTCAATTAATTAATTCAAGATTATAAATTAAATACACATGACAAAGGGATTTAAGATGATGACAACAAGGGGTGACTAAAATAATTCATGTATAAGTTTAAATAATTTAAACTTAGCATATAACATGAATTATATTTAATTTAGGCCCTAGAAACTGAAGATAAAAGCCCAAAGTTTAAATTGGTTTAAGCCCGAATTATCTTTATGTCCTAATATCTAGGAAATGAGCCCAATCTATAATTTAAAAATTTGGACTCAAACTCAAGAATATGGGCCCGGATTAAATCAAAGTTAATGGGCCAAGTATAATCCAAAATTGAGCCCAATTGAAGGGTCAAAATTGAAAGGATTAGTCAAAATTGATGGCTTCCTTCTTCTGGAAGCAGAAGGCTCCCTTACGAAGATCATTTCCGCCGCTCCCCGCTGCGATGTCGCCCCGCTGCCGCTGCGCACAGCCGCCACTGGTCCGCCATGATTCCACCATCAACGCCTCCTCTCCACGCACACATCACGCCGGAATCAGAACTCCAACTGCAACGCTGTCCGCTCCCAGAACCTGCAGCGCCGTGGCACGCATGCTGCCGCCACCCATCAACTGCCCCCTTCAATCGGCGATTGCCGCTGGGTCGTCACCCATCGTCAGCCGCGACTGCCGACAGATGCCCGCTCGACCATCGACCACCAAGTTTCGCACCGGATTGTCACCGAATCCCGTCGCCGCCTGCCACCATCGGATCCCATCATCATCAGTCCCGATCGATGCGCCGCCGCCGCTATCTCTCCGCCGCGACACCACGCAAGGCTGACTGGGTCTGTCGTCACTCAATAAACCATCACCGTTCGCTGGAGAAGCCCGTATGCCCATCATCATCTGCCGATGGAACGAGTCCCACACAAGTCCAGCCGCCAGCGCCACCAGAATCACGAGGGCTGCCACATCTTTCCATCACCAAGAACACTACTTTGCACTACTCGTCGCGCTGCAAGCCGACACCATACCGGAGATCCACTGCACAAACTCGCCAAATGAGTCCATCACCTGATCCGCACCATCAGACCAAACGGATACCTCCGCCGAGCTCCCCTCGTGCCATTTTCTTGAAGGAAATTACACCGCTGCCCATCTCCACCTTTACGGAACTGCTCATCGTCGATCGCCGAGAACACCCACCGGATCGTTGTACCTACCCACTGACAGATCACTACTAGCGACCACCGTTTCCCATGCCACAGACAACTGCTGCAAAGGACAGCGATTAATTCCGTAAAGGAACAACCGAGGACAACCGAGGGACATTCCTTAACTCCATAAAGGGACAGCCGAGGGACTTTTGTTAACTCTGTAAATGGACAATCGAGGGACAATGGTTAATTCCATAAAGGAACAACCATAAAGGGCCAGCCGATAAGGGACAAGGTTCGTTCCTTCGAAAAGGAAGAGTAACCAGGTTGACAGGAAGAGCACGGCCATATAAAAATTATACAGTATGTGCGTTGAAGACAAAATAAGCAAAATAAAGAACACAGTAAAAAAAAAAAAAGTGTACAGAAATAAAGAAGCAGATTTAAAAAAAAATTGAGGCCTACATACTGATAATAAGCGCTTGATAAGGAAATCTGCAAGGCAAATGAGATCGGTGCTCTTCGAAAAAAAAAAAAAGTTTGAGGAGAAGAAAAGAAATCAGAACTGCAGGTGTCTTACGTTCTACGTTCTGTTGATAAAAAAAAATCAAATACACTGGGTCCTTCTTATATAGTGGAGAGACTGTAGCAAATTATGGAAAATTTGCATGATTGAAATATCTCAGGATCTCAAGAGATTTCTTTTTTGAGCAAAGATATGGAAGGTATCTTGAGGAGCAAGAAACAAATCTGTTTCTATTTCTTTTTGAGCAAAGATATGGAAGGTATCTTGATGAGCAAGTAACAAATTTGTTTCTATTTCTTGTCTCCCGTAAATCTTGAAATTAAACAGGGAAGGAAGTTGATTTGGATCTAAGAAGATGAATTGGGCCACTTAAAAAAATTAGGGCCACTGAAAACAAATTTGGGCCAAGAAAAAAATAATTACTTGGAAAAAGTAATATCTCAATTATAAGAGCCCACATTACAAGGGTTGAGAAAAAAAAAAAGAAATGAATTTTTGCGATTCCTTCACAACAGGACACGGCGTCCATGAACAAACCGCAAGGGGGCATTTGTAAGCAGTTAAAATTTACGGTCCAATTAAATGGCGACATGTGGATTTTATTAAATATTAATTTATTTTGGAATTTAAATAAATTAATTCCTGAAGTAAATTAATAAACAATTTGGGCCCAACAAATTAAATAAGCCCCAAATTAAATGAGGCCTGACCCAAGTCAAATAAGCCCCAAATTAAATGAGGCCTGACCCAAGTCAAATAAGCCCCAAATTAAATGAGGCCTGACCCAAGTCAAATAAGACCCAAATTAAAGGAGGTCTGACTGAAGTCAAACAAGCCCATACAAATTAAATCAGGCCCAAATAAAATAGGCCTGATTACAGCCCAAACAAGTGGAGGCCCAAGCCCGCAGGATGTGGCCCAAATAGAGTGGACCAATCAGAATGCAAGGCATTTATGAGGGGGTCTTCACCTCTCACTTATATAAAGGGGTCTCCTCCCTTCATTCAAGCACAGATTGAAGCTTCTGAAGACGCAGATACTTTGAAGATATTGAAACACGAGCAACACTCCTCAAGATCTTCAAGGCGAAGAACGATACACGACTCGGGATCACGGTGCTAAGCCCCCCAGATCGAGTGTTTCTCATAGCAAGCACGTAGAGTTCTTCAGTGTTCTTCGAGCCCAGAATAGCATACGACCCGGGATAAAGGTGTTAAGCCCCCCAGATCGAGTGTTTTCACATCAAGCACGTTTAATCCAAACAAAGGCTCGACGCCTCTGGATAAACGTTACAAAGTCCTAAATTCGAGCTCGGACAAGCTTCAATTGAAGATCCGACTCCACACACATTGTCAACACAGTCAGCGTACACTCCAGTCAACAAAGTCAAAGTCAGCACAGTCAACACAGTCAGCGACTCAACACACAAGTCAAGTCAAAGATAAGACAAAGTCAAAGTCAAAGTCCAAGTTGGTTCGAGAGAGAAGAATTAGAGGATTGATAGAGATCGTTTCCTTAATTATCAAGTTCAATCCACATTGGATTATTATTGTAATTCAACTTGTATTTATTTTATCATAAATACAAAATTTGTTGTTACACTAGTATTATTCACATGAGAAAGGCCTAGCAGAAAATACAAGGCTACATCATTTCAATGAAGAATGGAAGACCCTTGCAAGCACAACGGGTAATGTTATATATGATTGAGTATGGGGTTAGAAGCTGTAATTTTCACAGCAGAGGAGATGAGTTGGTCATGAAAGGAAAGAAGAGATATGGCTTAATTATTATTTTTTATACTAATGCGCAAGCATAACTAAATAAAGTTCCTCCTGCAAGACAAAACATATCATATCACTAGTGATCACGTAGAGATTGCAAGGATACATGAATAAAGAAAGAATATAATACAAAACGCAACAAATTAAACTACTCTTCTGATTGAGTAATGCAACAATAAAACAGTAATCCGTAATCAAGAGAATAAAAATGATACAATTGCAGATATAAACCTTGATTTCAGAAAAAATCACCTTCTGTTTTAAGAGTAGAATGTCGCCATCCGCACTGTCTTTCATCTGTGGAACTGGAACTATGCCCCTTTTCAATTGTTCCAATTCTTCCTTTAAACATCGAATTTCATTTTCATACTTTTTGATAAGTGATTTCTCATCAATTCTTCCACTTAATAATTACATCTGCGAAATGATGCTCATAGTTGAGGATGGCTATATTTAAAGTCATCAAAAATAACAGAGGATACCATAATCACTACAACCACTAAGAAAAAGAGTAATTCAAATCCAACTTTGAGGTAATTTATGACTGATCATGTGTTGGGTCTAGTGGAAGTGTTTCAAAATCAAAGCATACTGAACAAAAATAGTAACTTCATTTTAAATAAACAGTAAGGAATACATAGCAAGAGATCATTGCTATTTTGTGCAAAGATAAAAAAAAGTAAACGCCCATTTACAGCTACATAAATTGGTCAAATAGATGGATGGCATTATATAATGGACTATAGGTACCACATCAAAGAAAGCAAAGTTTCACCTTCTCCTGCTGCAATAAGGGAGAGAGCATGGACTAGGATAACACAACAATTATCCAACACCACTTTCACAAGCATTACAAAGTTTATGGTATCCACCATGCATAGATGTTACTATATACTCTTTACAAATTTTACAGGAGGCAATAAGTAAACAATCCAAAGGAATATAATACAGTCCTGTCATGCAGAATTAATTTTATTTGTTATATGGTAATTCTCTTTCGGAAAAACTTTTGCTTTCCAATTGTCACAAGAGGTTCTACAAGTATACAATAAACTTAAGGAGAAGAGAATAATTGAATATAGACGACCACATACCGTTGATTCCTTCCATTGCCCCACTAACAACATGCTGTGTAGCAACATCATAGACACGCCAATAATCATAGATGGGGTCGGCTGCACCCGTTCGAGAAACCGCGTCGAATGAGCAGCGGCGACACCGCCCAAATCTGCACGGCCGACAATAGGGTCAGAGAAGTAGGGATCCTCCATCGCGAATAGCTTAAGGATCGACGACGAAGAGGCAACCCTTAAATTGAACGATGGTGGTCTAGCGGCTGATTGTCGTGGATGGCCGCCAATAGGACAAGATCCACGACCGGTAGCAAAATCAGGGGCTGCGGGAAGGGCTGCTGCCCAAAGCGAAGTAAGATCTGGAAAACCCTAGGCGACGGTGTAAGTAAACGGCCGAAATCCTAGGCGGCACCGGAAGGGAGCCGGCGAGACCAAGAAGTGAAGAAAAATATGAGAATTCAGATCCGAAAGGAGATAAAATGGTCGTTGGCAGATGACCCTTTTTGTTGGGAAGAAGGATTTGACTAGAATTCAGATCCTAATTTTTATATTTAAAATATATTTAAAAAATCATATATGTATTTTTAAAATAAAATATTAAGATAATTTAAGACAACATAGATGAATATATGTTGTCTTTGTGCGTGAAAAAATTTACGTCAACATATGGTATCATATATGTTGTCTTACAATGAATTCATTTGAAAAGTGGTATATACGACAACACAATAAGACAACACCAGATAATATGTGTTGTCCTTGTGCGTGAAAAAAAATTTAAGACAACATATATATTTAAGACTACACATATAAGGTATACGATAACACATATGTTGTATATTTTCTATTGTCTTAGTGCTTTTTTGGTGTAGTGGTGGAATTTCTTTATCTTCCCTCATATCTATGACAACAAAATCTGTAGGGAAAATAAATCCATTCACATCTACCAAAACATCTTCAATGATTCCTTTCGGCTAAATCTTGGATCCATCAGCCATCATCAATTTGATTGTAGTGGGCTTCAAATCTCCAATTCCTACCCATTTAAAAGAGAGATAAAGGCATTAGATTTATACTTGCTCCTAAATCACATAAAGCATTAACAGTTTTACTTCCTAAAGAGCATGGAAAAATAAAGCAACCTGGATCTTTTTTCTTTTCAGCTTTTCCAAGCAAGATTGCTTGGCAACTCTCCATGAGTCCAACCGCTTCATCTTTCAGCTTCTTTTTCTTAGAAATCATCTCTCTTAGAAACTTGGCATAAATTGGTATTTGCTCCATCGTCTCTGCAAAAGAAATATTTATGTTAATTTTCTTGAAGATTTCATAAAATTTAAAAAATTGCTCATGCAATTTATTTTTCTTTTCAGAATTTTGAGGGAAGGGAACAAGAATATTTTTTGGTTCACAAAAAGTAGAAGGAAGAGAGGAGAGAGGATTAGATTTTGGCTTTCCAGCCCCATTTTCAACATGTGGAAGACTTTTGTCTTCTTCTGGGACCACCTCCTCTTTATTCTCTTTTCTCTTTTCTCCTTCACTTATCAACTTAATTGTTTTGATATGCTCATGTGGATGGCTTTGAGTATCACTAGGGAACTGTCCCCTAGTGTCTTCCTTTCCCTTCAGTTTTCTTCCCAACTGTATCACCATCTCTTCAATTCCGTTCATACTAGCATCTACGGATTTCTTATCTACCTCTTGCTTCCTTTCCAAAACATCAAGCTTATCCAACTTCTTTGAAATTCCTTCTAAGATTTCAGTCATTTTTGCTCCTTGGGGTTTATCGATTACCCTATTAGTGACTGAAAATCTAATGGGAGGCTGCAAGGTGTTCATTTGATTTCCATAAGACAGATTCTCATTAGTCCTCCAAGATGGATCATAGAATTGATTACCTCTAAAGTTGTTATAGTTTCTGTCTCTAATATATGCAGCTTCTTCTGTTGGCTTTTGGATCATTTGGTTAACGTAACCCGTTAGGATACCATGCGTTTCTATCATAGCGGAAGCAATAAATCATAGAAACGATTACCGTTCACCAGGGTATGTAGAAGATGAAGGATTCTCGCTGGCAGACTGTGTAGTCCCACGAGAATGGCCATAACTTCCTCGTCTGATGTCAGAATTGAATGATCTTTATGCTCAGACGATCCACTCTTCAACGGCTTTCTGTCAGTATATTGATCATCAAATTCTGAGCAATGTAAGATTTTATATAAATTTTACAAGGCGGCAGACAGCAGCAGCAAACTACCTTCTGATCTTCAGCCGTATGTCCCAAGTCCGATCTCGACGTCGTGTGGGCAACGATCTACGAGACCTCATCAATCTGCTCTCAACCCTCATCACACGTCAAAAGAGGCGCAGAAAAATCTTTTTTTTTGGGTTCCAAGAAGCTGAGTTCACTTATATACTGGGCTACAACAGGGATCAGGAGGAGAATTGGAGTTGGGCCTCCATTGGATTAAATATCCAAGCTTAGCCCAAAGCTTATATTTAATCAAATAATAATAATAAAGTCCACTAAATTATTATTACTGCACTACCCACTCCAACCCAAAATTACGTTTTGGGCTCCTTCTTATTATGAGCCCGTAGTCTCCCCATGTTTAAGATATACAATGCCCATTAATTAATTAAGTTATTGACAACTCAAATTAATTAATATCTTATCCGAGAGTAGTACCACTCAATCTTATTATCATGCCGGAGATTAATCCACTTGTAAGATTTACATGATAAACCTTATGAGCTCCTCAAGGGGACATCATCAACCTATGTCGGACATGGATTCCTTCTACAATCAACAGCACACCATAGATACAGCACTATTTCCCAACTCACCGAGTTTGTTGATTTAATACTTATAAATCTCACCCATTGATGAATCAAAAAAATACATACTGCCCTACGTGTCGAGGTTATTGTATAGGGATTAAGAGCACAAACTTCCATAATAACAGAGATCAAGTTCTACTATATAGTCAGTATAAGACGAACGATCTCAGGCGATCCTACTCAATATGCACAAAACATACTAATGTGATTTTATAGTCAAGACAAACTAATACCAAATCACACTACAACCATACCGATAGAGAGTCCCCGTCTATCTCGGTTGTGAGCATCTGTTTATACTTTATAAGGAAACCGATAATATGATCTTCCACGTATTGTCGCACAACATATTATCTACAGTGTAAAGTAAATAGACTATTGCACCATGCATATAAATAAATTATAAGATGCAATCATTTGATCATATGATTCTCTTTTCAAATATTGTTATAAAATTGTTCAACTAAAGCTAGACTTTTAGTATACAACCCAACAATCTCCCACTTATACTAAAAGACTATGCTGTCATGTCTTCTGCCATACATCTGATTCCTACTCCAACTACACGACCATTAAAAACTCTCGCCTTAAGGTTCTTGTAAATGGATTTAATAGGTCATCATCCTATGCAATCTAGGCGACAACAACCTTCCCCTCATCATACAATTTCTCGTAACAGGTAGTACTCGCGCTCCATGTGTTTAATTGCCTTATGGACTCGTGATTCCTTCAAGTTTGCAACTGCACCATCATCATCAATGTAAATTGTGATAACCTTGGGCAAACTTAGAAACACTTCAAAGTCCATCATGAAGTCTCTAGAGTCATATAGATACTTTGGAGGCCTCATAGGCTCCAATTTATCATCTTTCCATGATGGAGTCCGGAGTCTGAAATATATTTCTATATAGCACTCCTCCACATTATGACTCTACTTCCTAAAATTAAACACATAACCTTTGAGGTGAATTTACCGCCGTCCAATCTGACTAAAAAATCAAAATCTACGTAATCCACAAGAAGCAGTGAATCTGTTTAGTAAGTCCACGTATAATTTCCAGTCCTTCTCAGGCACTTTATATATGTCTTACTACAGTTCATCATTCTTGTTCCGGGTTATGTTTGATACCAACTGTCTATGCCATTGGCAATACAGTTATCCATTTTTGTGCATAGCATTCCTTAGATTAAGCTTCCTTATTCGCCGAAGCATAAGGAACCGCTTTCATCTTCTTTATCTTCTTTTTGTGTCTCAAAGACACATTCACTTAGATAAATTCACATACTAAACGAGTATGGGCTGTATCATTTTACAAAACTAGAAATAAGCATAACATCCTTTCTTGTGATCCGTATTACCGTGATAAAAAGGATATATTTTGCCCTTCTTAAGTCCTCCATCTCTACCGCTTTATTAACCGTACCCATACGCCCGATAATACTCTTTCATTGTCTCCAATGAGCAAGATACTATCTACGTATAGTACAAGAAACACCACCACGTTTCTGTCACTCTTTACAACACACAAGACTCATCCGCTCATTGATTTAAATCCATGCCACTGGATTACCTAATCAAAATAGAAGCTTCATGATCTCAAAGCTTGCTTTTAGCCCATCGCTGGACATTTTCAAGCTTACTATCAAAATGCTATTAGCACTTTGCAATGAATCACTCTGGTTGTTTCACATAGATGTTTTCCTCAAGACTTCCATTCAGGAAAGCTGTCTTGACATCTATTTGATGTTCCTTATAATTCAATATTAGCAGCAATAAATAAAAGAATCCGGATCAACATTAGCATAGCTACCAGTGAACATGTTTGCTCATAATCGAACCATTTCTTTCTGAGTACACCCTTTCGCAATAAACTTTGCTTTCAAGGTTTTCACCTTACCGTATGATCCTCTTTTATTTCCTATGACCACTTCCAATGGCTTTTACACTATTTAGTGCTCTTTCAAGTTCCCAGACTTAATTTGGAATCCGTAGATTCTATTTCAACATTCATTGCAACTTACTAAGATTCCGCATTTTAATCTTGTAGTGCTACGTCGTATCCCTGGGATAATACCATGTTTACTAGGGATCAAGTCTTACGACTTTCCCAAAACATGTATCTCACAGGTTGTCGAATAACCCTCCCACTGCAACAAGGCACTACATGTAATTGTGTATCAGATGTGACACGCGTTGCAGTTTACCTTGTGGTATATCCTCTTGTACACTTGGTACTTATACTTTGTGTTTTCTTCTCACTACCTTTAGAACAACTCATACATGGGTTTGTGATTTATTACATAGTCCTTTTTCAAAAAATCCAGTGTTTGTGTTGACAATCACCCTTCGATCTTTTTAACAACATAAATCACTCTTCATTTTTCTAGGATATCCCACAAACAGACAAAACGTTTTATGAATTACTGTATCTAGGGCATATCCATAAAATGAATTTAATTGTTCCAAATAATTCATCATCTATCTAATCATAACCATAAGAGACTTATTCCTTCTATCCACCACACCATTCAGTTGGGGCATGCCTGGTGTAGTCAATTTGAGATTTAATCTCAACTTCTGATCAATAGCTCCAAACTATCTCAAGAGGAATTCGCCATCATGATTAAATCGTAATGACTTAATATATTTTCCATGACGCTTCACTGTACCAGCCTTGCAATTCTTGAATTAATCAAAGAACTTAGACATGCAGTGCATCAAATAAATATATTGGTATCTAGAATAATCTTCGAATATTCATAACCATCTCTCGCCTGGATAATATTAGGTTTGCTTGAATCAGAATGAACTAAATCCAACATATATATCTTTGGCTTTACACCCCACAGCCTTGAAAAGGCAGTTAATCATTTTTACTTCCAAGCAAGACTCGCAAATCTGATAGTTTCCACTTCAGATAAACCTTACGGTCTATCGGATATCAACTTTTGAATCCTACTCAAGTAAAATGAACTAATCTTAGATGCCAAATGTATGTTTAGTTCATCTTTGAAGGTTCCTTTCTCTTACTAATATTAGAAGATGCATTATTAATTACTATTTGTTGCATCTGTGGGATGTACATGATTCAAGAGTATACATTATCCACCAACGTACTATTACAGATTATAGCCCCATTCCTCATCACTATGACCATGTCATTTAAATGAAATGAAGTATCCATCCGATAATGCATAGAAACCGAAATCAAATTCTTTCTATGAAACGTACGTAAAGACAATTTCTCATAATCAATCGTTTATTCTTATCATGAGATAAATAAACAACTCCCACTGCAATAGTCACTACCTTTGTAGTTTTACCCATGTCATAACAATCTTATTCTTAGTTGGTGATAAACATTTAGTGATTCCAGTATCTACACACTTCGTATCAGTAGATGCCATCACTAATCATGTTTAAACCACTAGTAAATAAGATATTAAACTTGTTCACATCATGATGAAAATGGCTTTCCTTTACCACATGTTTTGTCAGAAGTTTCCCACCATTTACATCCTCTTGTAATTCAGGTGGAACTCACTCAAAACATCTAGACAATTATGGAGAATAAAATTGACTTAGGTTTCCCTTTCAACTTCTATTCCATATATTTCCAATTCATTCATCAAATTCTATCATGATCTATCACCTTTTAAATTACTCAAGTATCTGAAGAGTTACATGAGATCATCATATTTCTTTGAACCTCTCATCTCTTCACTAGAGACTTTAGAAAAACATCATGAGACGTCCTTTGTGAGAACACACTTCTATTTTCTTAAGCAATAAAATTCAAACCCAAGATTCTTTTCTAATCATCTAATTTGGACAAGTAAATATTATTTCTTTTAGTTAACAACTAGTTTAATAAAACCATTTGAAATTCAGAGAATCACAAATTAATTTACCGATCAAAACTTCGAATTTTATCCTTTTATATTGATTCCCTCAAAACAATATAAAAATAAAATTCACCGACATCTCAAGCACCGTGAGTCTGCAAGCCACGTTAGTGTGGACGTTTACAAACCCGAATATTTACAAGAGAATGTTTTACCCATTAATTTTATTTGTCAACCTAACTTTATGATAAAATAATTAATAGTCGGTTCCTCTTTAGCCATGCAAATAATAGCAGTGACTCCGTTGGGGAGGATACTAATTATTTACATCTAAGTGTGCACCATTATTTGATTCCAAGTCCGCTGCCCAAGCTTATGTGCCTTACTGTTGGAGAAGTACACACGCGCTCAGATAACTTTCTACAACCATCAATTATATAATTTTGTACTAGTGAACCGCATATAAGCTCATCCGTTAGGGAGGAAGGCACTATAGCCAACGCGCAAGTCCATATGCATCACATTACAAACAATAATTATTTAAAGAAGTTTGTACCAGTGATCCATGAATAAACTCACCCGTTAGGGAGGAAGGCTCTATTGCCAACGAACAAGTTTACTCACATCACGTACAAACCAATAATGGAGGTCGTGGGAATTAATTACCAATCCCCTCTCCCACTTAGTTATTTAACACCGAGGGTTTTTAACATTCATATAATATTCCTGAATAAAATATACAACTTAGCATGCTCATACTTCCAAATATATAACAATAATTGACCAATAAAATAATTATAGCAGTTATATATAAGGAAATAAATTGCCAAAAATAAGTTGACTTGATCAACACTCCAACATACATGCATATAATATACCAAATATAATACGCAATCTAGCATGCTTCTATTTAAGGCAATAAATCATAGAGAATCATGCATACATATATAACAATAATCAATTAATAAATCAATTATAACAGTTATATAACAGCGAATTCGATTGTTCGCCACCAATCACGAATGCGGACAACTGCGATGGGGATCGACCTCCCCGCAGCCTGCTCCACCACTCTGGCACCCTGCCCGATCATATTGTGAAGACTCACGTGGAACCTGATGCAGACCAGTCAAACTTGATGCAAACACGCTCGAACCTGATGCAGATCCAATCGAACCTGATGCAAATCCGCGAACCTGGTGCAGACCAATCGAACCTGATGCAAATCCGCTCGAATCTGGTGCAGCATCGATCGAACCTGATGCAGACCAATCGAACCTGATGCAAATCTGCTCGAACCTGGTGCAGCATCGATCGAACCTGATACAGATCAATCGAACCTGATGCAAATCCGCTCGAACCTGGTGCAGCATCGATCGAACCTGATGCAGACCAATCGAACCTGATGCAAATTCGCTTGAACCTGATGCAGACCAATAGAACCTGATGCAAATCAATTGAACCTGATGCAAATCCACTCGAACTGTCGCTCGTCCAAGGGCCTACTTGCACGGAACCAAGTTCAGCCCAACGCGCAATATCAAACTACACCAACTGTCGTTCAGGGTTCGCAACTGTAGGAACTTGGGAATCCAATCTCCACCGTCCAGAATCTACTCCTTTCAGTTTTGAACATGTTGTCCAAATTATAGGTCGATCCAACGGTTAGTTTCTGAGAAACGGCTCTATTCCCTCGACTGCATAGAACAGAATTGCCCAAAAACTGCTTCTGTTTTCAGCGTATTCCCGACAATACAGACCTTGAAATACAATCTGCACCGTTCAGAATGTACATCCACAAAATCCGAACGTGCTGACCAAAATACAGCCTGATCCGACGGTTGAAACTTCGGTTATTGCCTATGCAATATCACTGCGCTGGATTTTCTCTCAATTTCTTCCTTCCATGTGAAATTGACGAACAGTTTTCGTCGAATCCTCTCACACACAACCATCAATGAACAGATATGATATAGGGTATATTTCACATGGGGATATTCATGGTTTACGCAGTAAAGCCAAAACCCTAAACATGCGATCCTAATTTCGAAAAATTAATCACATAAACCCTAGCCTAACGTGTCACGCTTCACCACGAAACTGAAGCTCTGATACCAATTGTTGGCTTTTGGATCATTTTGTTAACGTAACCCATTAGGATACCATGCATTTCTATCATAGCGGAAGCAATAAATCATAGAAACGATTACCGTTCACCAGGGTATGTAGAAGATGAAGGATTCTCGCTGGCAGACTATGCAGTCCTACGAGAATGGCCATAACTTCCTCGTCTGATGTCAGAAATGAATGATCTTTGTGGTCAGATGATCCTCTCTTCAACGGATTTCCGTCAGTATATTGATCATCAAATTCTAAGAATTGTACGATTTTATATAAATTTTTCAAGGCGGCAGACAGCAGCAGCAAACTACCTTCTGATCTTCTGCAGTATGTCCCAAGTCCGATCTCGACGTCGTGTGGGCGACGATCTACGAGACCACCTCAATCTGCTCTCAACCCTCATCACACGTCAAAAGAGGCGCAGGAAAATCTTTTTTTTTGGGTTCCAAGAAGCTGAGTTCACTTATATACTGGGCTACAACAGGGATCAGGAGGAGAATTGGAGTTGGGCTTCCATTGGATTAAATATCCAAGCTTAGCCCAAAGGTTATATTTAATCCAATAATAATAATAAAGTCCACTAAATTATTATTACTGCACTACCCACTCCAACCCAAAATTACGTTTTGGGCTCCTTCTTATTATGAGCCCGAAGTCTCCCCATGTTTAAGATATACAATGCCCATTAATTAATTAAGTTACTGACAACTCAAATTAATTAATATCTTATCCGAGAGTAGTACCACTCAATCTTATTATCATGCCGGAGATTAATCCACTTGCAAGATTTACATGATAAACCTTATGAGCTCTTCAAGGGGACATCATCAACCTATGTCGGACATGGATTCCTTCTACAATCAACAACACACCATAGATACAATACTATTTCCCAACTCACCGAGTTTGTTGATTTAATACTTATAAATCTCACCCATTGATGAATCAAAGAAATACATACTGCCCTACGTGTCGAGGTTATTGTATAGGGATTAAGAGCACAAACTTCCATAATAACAGAGATCAAGTTCTACTATATGGTCAGTATAAGACGAACGATCTCAGGCGATCCTACTCAATATGCACAAAGCATACTAATGTGATTTTATAGTCAAGACAAACTAATACCAAATCACACTACAATCATACCAATAGAGAGTCCCCGTCTATCTCGGTTGTGAGCATCTGTTTATACTTTATAAGGAAACCGATAATATGATCTTCCGCGTGTTGTCGCACAACATATTATCTACTGTATAAAGTAAATGGACTATTGCACCGTGCATATAAATAAATTATAAGATGCAATCATTTGATCATATGATTCTCTTTTCAAATATTGTTATAAAATTGTTCATACTAAAGCTAGACTTTTAGTATACAACCCAACATCTTCTTGTTCAGGGTCTATCTCTGATGTTGAGATACTGTTTGATTTGGTCAAGATCTTCATGATGGTATCCAGTTTGGTGTCTAGCTTTTTCGTGGCATCTGAATCATCCACTTTTGCCATCCTTCTTAAGATCTTTCTCTCACTTGGCCACTGGTAGCTGTTCGCAGTCATTTCTTCTATAAAATCAAATGATGTCTTTAATCCAGATTTGCTATGCTTCCTCCGGCTGATGCGTCCACCATTGGACGAGTATTTCCATCTAACCCTTGGTAAAAGTACCAAATCTGATCATCAACTGAGAATCCATGCATAGGACATGATTGCATAAGCTCCTTGTACCTATCCCAGGCTTCAAATAATGGCTCATCATCATACTGCTTTAATTTTGAAATTGAGCTTCTCAACCTCATTGTCTTGCTAGGAGGAAAATATTTTAGCAAGAACTTTTGCTTTGTTTCCTCCCAGTTAGCCATTGGAGGATCATGAGACAGTAGCCAACTCTTTGCTTTATCCCTCGAAGAGAATGGAAAAAGCTTGCAATAATTATACTCTTACGGGACCCTGTTGTTGTACATCATATCACACAATTCCATAAATTGTGACAGGTGTGTGTATGGATTCTCATGTGGAAGTCCCCGTAAAGTATTATTATTCACCAAGTTGATCAGTGTTGGATTGATATTGTGTTTCTGCACAGCCTGATTAGCATGGTGCTGTGGTGCTAACCCACCATACCTCTGATTCACATCAGGTATGAAAGCATGTCTAATAGGCCTTAGTGGAACTGGTACACCTTGATTCTGAAGTCATGGGATGACCTGTTCATTCCTGTTATCCCCACCATCTCGATTATCCTGTGGTGGATCAGCTGGTGGATCCTGACCATTCATCTTTGTTCTTTCTGTTCTCAATCTGTTTAATCTTCTTGCAGTTGTTTCAATTTTCGGATCAAAAAGAAATTCTTTTCATGCTTGTGATCTGGTTATCATAAACTCCTGCAACAAAATTAATAAATTTAAGCTAGTTCAAATAATAATAAATTATTATACTTATTCAATGAGCTTATATTAAAATTAATCTAATTTAATTCATTCCCCGGCAACGGCGCCATAATTTGATAGCATATATTTGCAACACAAATTTAAACACTCACTAATATGTAAATGACACTATATTCTGCAAGTATACAGGACATATGTAGCAAGAAGATAGGTAAGATATCGAATCCACATGGAATGAATAAAAATCTAAATAATTAAATACTTGTCCAAGAATAAGGAAAATATCAGGATGTTTGAGAATTAAATAAACAATCAAATAAAATAATAAATATGCAATGATTGGATTCAATAGATGCAGAATATGAATTGGATGAAATTAAGAATAATAAAAACAATTCTAGGTATTATACTTTCGCTTGGTTTGTCTTGTAGTGGGTGGAACTTCTTAATTCAATTCAAGCATAAATTCCTAAAGCAATCTGTAATATATGTAATTAATTATTTCGAATCTAATCACATGTAGATTAATTAATGAATATAATAGTAACATAAATATCACATCAATTAACTCCCAACAGATTTATCGGATTGAATTCTCTCACACCTTTTGTCTCACAGTAACGATACGACTACTAGATGTGCTATATGTGTGAAGTGATCAATATTAACCCCCAACTTTTGTTTCTTGGTTTAATAAACAGATATGAGTACTTGGTCGTGAGTCAATTAATCATGTAAAGAAATCACACATATAAAATAAATACAGTTCTTGAATTAAATAAAAGATTCACACACCAAAACAACCCAAAACTAAATTACTCGTGCAATCCTAGAATCTGGAAGTTTAGAATTCCATATAGGAAATAAATAAATAAAATAAAATTGAATTCAACATGAATGAAATTAAATAATCTAATAAAATCTGGATGAAGGAATAAGCGCCGTCTGGTCCCTAGACTTTTGTTTTCGTGACTCCACGACGTTCTTCGGATGCGTACTGACTCTGTAGATGAATATGTGAATGACTTGATGAATTAATCGATGATCCCTCTTTTCTGATTTAATTGGGTATTTATAGTAGAGATCCCATGGAACAGTGGATTAATGGGCCTGGGCTTGGAGAACCAGTTTGGTGAAAAGTAAAATTCCCGTGTGAAAATCACCCATGATCCGCCCAAATCAAAGGTTATTTGGTCCAATTCGGCTGGATGGTTTGTCCAAACCGTGGAGATTTGGTCTAACGATCGGCATCAATTTCCTAGAAGCTCACGACCTTTTTTGACTCGGTCTAACAACATGTTGATTCTACCAAACGACTTTCGTTTGCCCAAACGAGACTTCAACTTGGTCTAACACATGCAACTGGCAACGCACGCAACACTTACTGCACATCATATAGATCCATTGCTTCATATCTTCATCTCTTTCTCTTCTTCAACTAAAGTTCTTCTTTTATTCTTCAATTAGGCCTAAAAATCTGCAATAACTCCAAAATATCCGTGAAGTTCTAATATTCAACAACTAAACATATAACTTCACAAAATAAATGAAATCATCAATAATCAACTATGGAACGGCCTATATAAACACGTAAAATCCATGTTTATCAGGGACCCACACAAATTAATTATTTCTCTCTTCACGAGCCCACACGTCACACTAATACACCTACCTACTTCATATTAAAATATTATTTCTCTCACCTCAATACACATTAAAATACTATATTCATTAATACACGTGCAAAAAGCGAACGTAACCATAATGATGGGATGGAGGGAGTATCTTATATAAGTTTTCCTATTAGATGGCCTCATACAAATGTATGCCTTACAAAATATTACATCATTTAGCAAGCATTACTAAAATCCTATTATAAATATTACTTCCATTATGGTTTAAATATTTTCATGATATATTTTTTTAATATTTATTATTTTCTCTGTCTCGTCCTAACATTAATGGTTATTTTTTTTACGAAAATTAAGGTTACATAGTACTCCCTCCATCCCACTGAAAGGTCACCATTTTATTATATTGGGCGTCCCATCCAAATGTCCCCATTTCTCACTTCTAGTAAAAAAGTATCATATGTGGCCCACCACTCACTACTCATACGACTACCCACTACACATAAAATAATAATACTCCTTAATCTACGCACAAAAAGCAACCAGTGACGTTTGGGCGGGACGGAAGGAGTATTTTAATATATATATATTGACATGAAAAAGATATACATTTTAACATATAGTGAATAGTTGTGTGGGTCTCCAATACTATAAAGAAAAATGTAAACCATACAATGGAAGATCAAAAATAAATAGAAAAATGGAAGGAGTATTTGTTTCCCAACTAAAATATTAAAATAAAAAACTTTCTAACTTCTATTAATTATAAAATCATTCAAAACTCTTCATGCTCAATTCAATAAAATATTATTTTATAAAAAATTATAATCATTATCAATCACAGATATATATTACTTAGCATATCTGTAAACAATTACAAAATAGTATAATTAATAGAAGAGTGGGGCTTCCGTGCGCCCGGGCGCACGCCGTGCGCCTTTAGAATTTAGTATTATGGATAAGAATACATTATTTGTTTTAAAGGGTATACACTTTAATTAATAAGGGTACACCATTTTGTTCTAAAGGGTATACACTTTTCATTATATTTTTTATTTTTCTTCAGAAAATAAAGGGTACACATCTTTATACTAAATGATATACAATTTAACACAAAATTCTAAAGGCACACGAAATGTGCTTTCGTGCGCCCGGGCGCACACAAGTTTTTGCCTTGTAAAATAATGGATACACATCTTTATACTAAAGGGTATACAATTTAGCACAAAATTCTAAAGGCACATGGAATGTGCTCTCGTGTGCCCGTGCACACATAAGATTTTGCCTTAATAGAATCTAAAATATTTAAATGACAATTTTTTTTAATATTTTATTGAAAATTATAGTTTTTGTTAATCACTAATCACCATATACATGAACTACTAAATATTTGCAGATTTTATATATACATGAATTAAAAAAGTAAACAATCTCAATCATATTAATCAAAATTCTTAAATAAAACAACAATTTACAAAGGATATAGCTGAAACCTCCATCTTCTCGAGAGAAGTTTTAAGCATTCTTTATGATACAGGAGCTTGACAATATCTGCACACCATATATATGTTTTCCATATCTTCCTGAAAATATTTGTGGACAAACACCACCAATAAAGACGGAATAATACATATATACAGTTTGGAAATATCTAAATTATAGTAGACACAGTCACGGTCTTTCTCACTTGAATCAACTAAATGCATGTTGGAAAATTAGTTTGAAAATATTAATCACCAATCTAGCTAACGGATTGATCAAACTAAGCCACGTACTTGTATCCACTTATGTATGAATCTAAAACTTCTTTAAGTAAAAGAATTAACATAAATTTTGAATAAGATCAAAACCCCTTAAATTATAACAATAGAAAAAATAGGGAAAAATACTTGAGAATTTAATGCATCATCATATAGAAAGTGGATTGCATGGAAAGGGAATGAATCCTCCTCAACACATAAAAAAAATTAGAAAAGAGAATGAAGTTATCGAATAATCCTAATAAACTCAAATTATTTCAAAATAAACCTTTTGAACAAATAATTTTAAAATCATCAACGGACTAATGGCGTACCACATCTCTATCGGAGACTGGGGTCTACATTATCGTGGAGAGCAATAACAGCAGAGATCTGCTACATCTGACATCACATGTGGAATATTATTGTCTTTTACAAATCCCATTTATTCAATGAAATAAGAAAAATAAGAAAAAATTAAGAAATTATACAAAATTCGGCCCTGGATCACGTCTGAGTCGCAAGATAGGAGAAGCGATGTCTAATCTAATTTCTCATTCTGATAATTATTTGAATATCGTGGAGAGAAGATGAAGAAGTTTAGGGTAAATGGGTATCGTGGGAAAAAGACGAAGAAGTATAGGGTTTAGAGAATATAAAAATAGAAATGTATGATCAAAAGGTGGAGAGATTTGCAAATTAATCTAATCAATATTTGACATTATAGAAAAAGCATTCATAGAATTAGATGAGAAAAGGTAATTTAAATTTGGTAATCAATGTTTGACGTTACAGAAAAAGCATTCAAAGAATTCGATATGAAAATGTAATTTAAATTTGGTATGTAAAAATGTAATTTTAATTTGGTAACATAAGAAATTGACACTTCAGCAGCGGAAGAGTGAGGAGTTGACACGTAAGGAAGGTAAAACCTTCGTTTAGTATTATAAAGATTATTTTTCTCTTTATTGATTAGCAATCATTTTTAAGATACTATCACTTTTATTTTATTTTACAATTGTTTATGAAATAGTTCAATTGAAAATTACCAATTTTTCATCAGATTATTATCACTTTTAATCCTCTTTTCATCAATTTTTTATCACTTGTTAATTGTTATTCATCTCATGAACCAATTCTGCTAAACAGTAGGGGTAAGCAGAATACGGTTAAAACCAAATTAACTGACCGAACCAAATCGAACCGAACCAATCAATTTGTTTTGGTTTTCAAAAAATCAGTTTGGTTTCGATTTTCAAAAAATAAAAAATCGGTTGTTCAGTTCGGTTTTGATTTTAAAAGAAAAAACCTTCATTAACCGAACTGAACCGATATGCATAATAATCTTATATATTATCTATATATGGGCCCTTCTATTTTATTTTACACGCTGCCTTGGCCCATCCTTCCAGAAACTGTCTTTCTCAATCCCTAGCCATCCCTGCCCTCCCACTTGTTTCTCAATCCCAATTCCTCCTCCTTCACCCTCTAGCAAGCTCTCCTCCACGAAGATATCTACAACAGTCAAGCACGGATGGAAGTGAACCACGAAGACATCTACAACAGTCAAATACGGGTAAAATCAGTAATTATGGTGTTCAATTTGTTTATTCCTAAAAGCATGAATAGGGAATAGATTGTCTTCACTTCTCCAGAATTTCCTTCTCCATTTCCTGGTTAGTTTTCTTCGATGCTGCAAATTATGGTCTAGTGTCTAAAATTTTTGAAATGACTGTATTTATCATCTCCAATTTCGTTTCTTCCTAATGGTTGCAACAGATAATAGACCTCTTTTTCTATTTCCTTCCTAAATTTCTTTGTTTATATGTATTTAGCTTTGATTTCTGAAATTAATTTAAATTTTTATTATTATTTGAGGTTATTGTATTTGGAATGTTTGAAGCATACTTTGCAATGCAACAAATATTTTTGGTAGAATGAATTGACACTCTAGTAACTAATTAATTTTATCGTCTTCTTTATTGTAAATTAGACATCTTCACTGAGGTAATTTAAGTTTCAGACTCTTAATAGTGTTGGTGGAATTTCAACTGATGATTTACTGGTGGAATTTCATTTGACTAATCTAACCCTTTTTTTTAATGTTAATTACATGACACATGCAATATAAATATGCAAATTACTCCAACTCCAACTATTTGAGGACTGGGAGAACAACTTTGAGGTTTCAACTGATCAACCAAAGAGCTGACTTTTCTTTTGCACTTTTTAGTGGTGGCTTGTCAAATGTACGTCCCATAATTAGTGGAGTAATAAATTAATCAATTTAGATTAGAATTTTTAATTCTGAATTAATTAATTAATTATTGCATAGCCCAAATTGGTTGCCGTTTCAAAGGAATATGTAGCGTTCGCAAATCCTAAGGCACCTCTTTACCCTCGTCTCGCTCAAGGCAAATCTTGGGACATTGTAAGTTAATATACCTCACTTGTTCTTCTTCGTATTTTATTTTAATTTTATTTTATGAAATATGAATATTTTTATGCAATCAGTGTAGGAGTTGATTCTCGAAAAATATAACCTTTTTGAAATCTAAATTTTAATCTTAAAAATATATGATTATTACTCCTTTTGAAAGAATTATAAATTATTAAGGGTTAATTAAAAAAATACTATAATTATAATTTATTTCAACCTTTGACACCCATCGAGCAGCGATCGCTGAAGTGTCGTTAACCTTTGTCATGTCACCTTCCATGTTCTATTGCATAAAAAACTACGACATTTATTAAATTAAGATTCAGTTCCAACTTTTAAGATTGACAAAAAAATGACATTTATTTTTTTTCCAAAATATCAAAAATTGTTAAGTAAAATTTATGGTTTTTCGTACAATAAACCCTAGAATGACAAGAAAGTTGACATAGCAAAAGTCAATACTACGGAAATAATTAGACAACGTTGATTGTATGATGAGTGCAATTCGCAACATACTTCAAAGGTGATGTTTTTTTTAGCTAAATCTCATAGCAAGTTTTGATTTTTTTTCAATCAACCAAATTATTATTATTATCAGAGTAATACTACCTTTTATATTGAAAAACAACCGTATCTTATACTGAATAATAATACTCCATCCATCATACAAAAGTTGAAAAAGAAATACGAATGTGAATATACTTGTATTTGTCCTAATAAAATTCATGCGACTTTTATATGAATAATGCAGTTCTATAATATAAAAAAAATAGATATTCAAATCAAATTAAAAAGCCTGAAATATATTTGTGTATTATGTTCATGAGATCATTGAGGAAGAGACTAATTTCCAAGTTCATTTTGATACTAATTGGTCTAAATCACAACAATTTTGCTCTAATTTTAATTTAAAAACAAGTTAATTAAAAAATGAATACTGAATGTAGATGACAATGACATGGACAAGTGGGTATAACATTGATGAAGCAGTCCCTTTTGTTGAATGGGGATGGAAGGGACAACCTCAAACGCGTTCTCCCGCTGGAACTCTAATTTTTACAAGAGGAAGCATGTGTGGTACATTTTTCTACTTACTCCAACCTTCTTGAACAACGTTTTACATTACTCTTCTACAATTTTTATTTCAATATATAAAGTGTGAGCATAAAAGTTTCTTTAATATTTTATAAGTTTCAAGGGATATTGTAACCCTCCTCCCCTTGAGAGATTGCATCTCATCAGGCTTTTTAATTTTTATTAACGGGCTTAGAAAATAAATAAACCCCACATTAATGCAATTAGTGAATAAACTTATTTATTTAAGCAATTTTTAAAGGTCTGTTGAGTATAATATTAACTTAATATTGTTGGATTGTATACTAAAAGTCTAACTTTAGTATGAACATTGTTATAGCAATATTTGAAATGAGAATCATATGATCAAATGATTGCATCTTATAATTTATTTTATATGCATGATGCAATAGTCCATTTACTTTATACTGTAGATAATATGTTGTGCGACAACACGCGGAAGATCATATTATCGGTTTTCTTATAAAGTATAAACAGATGCTCACAACTGAGATAGACGGGGACTCTCTATCGGTATGGTTGTAGTGTGGTTTGGTATTAGCTTGTCTTGGCTATAGAATCACATTAGTGCACTTGTGTGTATTGAGTAGGACCGCTTGAGATCGTTCGTCTTATACTGACTATATAGTAGAACTTGATCTCTGTTATTATGGAAGTTCGTGCTCTTAATCCCTATACAATAACCTCGACACGTAGGACAGTATGTATTTCTTTGATTCATCAATGGGTGAGATTTATAAGTATTAAATCAACAAACTCGGTGAGTTGGGAAGTAGTGCTGTATCTATGGTGTGCTGTTGATTGTAGAAGGAATCCATGTCCGTCATAGGTTGATGATGTCCCCTTGAGGAGCTCATAAGGTTTATCATGTAAATCTTGCAAGTGGATTAATTTCCGGCATGATAAAAAGGTTGAGTGGTACTACTCTTGGATGAGATATTAATTAATTTGAGTTGTCAGTAACTTAATTAATTAATGGACATTGAATATCTTAAACATGGAGAGACTGTCGGGCTTATAATAAGAAGGAGCCCAGAACATAATTTTGGGATTGGACGGGTAGTGCAGTAATAATATTTTAGTGGACTATATTATTATTATTGGATTTAATTAAAAGCTTTGGGCTAAGCTTGGTTAATTAAATTCAATTGAGGCCCAGCCCAATTTCTCCTCCTGGTCCCTGCTGTAGCCCAAGTATATAAGTCATCTCAGTTCCTGTTAAACCTAAGTCACTGCCTCTTTTGACAAACGGTAGAAACAGAGAGCAGATTGAGAGAACTCTGGGGACTGTTGACCACCCAACACCAGAGTTGACTTTGGGACATACGGTAGAAGATCAGAGGTAGTTCTCTGCAGTTCATCCTCTACACCAACCCAGAAGTACGGTAAACACATTATCGCTTCCGCTGATTTTGTTTGCCTTGAAATCCTAACGGATCACGTTGAACCGCACGATCCAATTGCCCAACAATTGGTATCAGAGCGTTGGTTTCGTGGTGAAACGTGATTTGAATGGATGGGTTTTTGTGATTATTTGATTAATTAATTTAATCTGGTTTTAATCATGTTGTACCATTCGAGTGTTCCTCATACAGTCTGTGGTTGTGTGTTTGGGATATGATATGAGTAACTTATTCATGTAATTGGGTATGAATTTGGTTGATTATTCTATTATCCTATTCCTGTATCACACACACACACTATCATCTCATCACTGTGTCCACCCACACTGAATACGACAACATAGTGATGCGGACATCGATGGAGGTGACGGCGGTGTCTGACCGGTGCCGACAACTGACGGGTGGTGGCTTTGGTCGGACCAGAGATGTCACGGCGGCGCTGGAAATGACCGACGGCGGCGAGTGATGAATCGCGAACGACGGCGGTGAGTGATGAATTACGAACGACGGCGGCGCATTCACGCTGACTCTCGACGAGTCCGTGTATCCGGCAGCGCGTGTCGATCATCGCAGCGTCCTCCTGGGTACGTTCGTGGCTGGCGATGGAATCGGAGCGGCCTCTGAAGCGTGGACTGTAAAGGCGGTCTGGACGCGGATGGGGGTGGCGGAAATCGTCGGACGATGGGATTGGCGAGGGAAGAGCGCAGCTCGTCTGTCTGCGGCGGTACGCGGTGGTGCACGGCGGCGCTGGTCCTTCTGCCTGTGGAGCAGCAAGGCGGAGGGCTGAATGAGTAGCGTTGTCGGAATTCCACCGTCGACCATCAGTGGCGGGTGGCAGCAGCGACGTTCCTGGGCGGGTTCACGGCGGCTGGGAGCGAGTCGACTTGGGCTGATGACGCATTTCCGGTCGGCTGTGGGCGGCACCGGGGGCGGCTGCGGCGCCTGGATGGGCCGGTAATCCCTGGAGGTTGAAGAGGAGGCGGGCGGCGACGTTTCCTAGGGCTTCAATTTGGATTGGGCTGCTTTTGGGCTTTATTTTGCTGTTGTGTTGGGCTTGTGTTTGATGAGCCCAATTTTTATGCTTATGGCCTTATTTGCTATTATATGTTGGGCCCAATTTTTTAATTAAATGGATATGGGCTGGCAACAGGCTCCATTTTATTTAATTTGGTTGTTGGGCTTTTGGGTCTGATTTAATTAAATATGCTAATGGGCTGTCCCCTTGGGCTTGGATTTAATTTGGTTTTGGGCTGGAAATAAAGGCCCAATTTTAATTAAAAGCTTGTGGGTTGCTGGGCCTATTTTACTGCTGGTTTTAATTAATTGTGGGTAATGGGCCAAGCATGATTAATTAATTTTATTAATGGACTCTTTGTGCTAGTGGGCTTGATGGATTTAATTTAATTTTGGGTTAAGATTATGGGCCATGGATAATGAGCTTGATTAATTATTTAATCTGCTGCTCATTTGGTGCTTATTTGTTGCTCTTGGGCCCAAATTGATTGATCCACTAATTATGCAATTAATTAATGTTATATAACTGATTAATTGATTTAATTGTCAATTATTTTTGTATATGTGAAAGGCATGTTCTATGTGATTTATTTATTTAAATTACTGTTAATAGAAGCATGTCTTAGTTGTATATTTTATTCTGGAATATTATATGCATGTTAAAACCCTCGGTATTAAATAACTAAGTGGGAGAGGGGATTGGTAATAAATTCCCGCGGCCTCCATTATTGGTTTGTTAGCGATGTGAATAGACTTGCGCGTCGGCATTAGAGCCTTCCTCCCCATCGGATGAGTTTATTCATGGATTGCTGGAACAGACTTCATTAAATAATTACGTTTGTAATGTGATGCATATGAACTTGCGCGTTGGCTTAGACCTTCCTCCCTATCGGATGAGTTTATATGCGGTTCACTGGTACAAACTTGTAATTGATGACTGTAGGAAGTTATCCGAGCGCGTGTGTACTTCTCCATCTGTAAGGCACACAAGCTTGGGCCGCGGACTTGGGGTCAAATAATGGTATACACTTAGATGTAAATAATAAGTATCCTCCCCATCGGAGTCACTGCTTTTATTTGCATGGCTAAAGAGGAACCGACTATTAATTATTTTGTCATAAAGTTAGGTTGACAAATGAAATTAATGGGTAAAACCTTCTCTTGTAAATGTTCGGGTTTGTAAACGTCCACACTATCGTGGCTTGCAGACTCACGGTGCTTGAGATGTCGGTGAATTTTATTTTATATTGTTTTGAGGGAATCGATATAAAAGAATAAAATTCGAAAATTTGATCGGTAAATTTATTTGTGATTCTCTGGATTTCGAATGGTTTTATTTCACTAATTGTTAACTAAAAGACATTATATTTACTTGTCCATATTAACTGATTAGAGAAGAATCTTGGTTTGAAAATTACTGCTTAAGAAAATACATGTGTATTCTCACCAAGGACGTCTCATGATGCCTATTAAAGTCTCTAGTGAAGAGATGAGAGGTTCATAGAAATATGATGGTCTCATGTAACTCTTCGGATACTTGAGTAAATTAAAAAGGCAGAAGATCATGGTTCAATTGATGAATGAATTGGAAAAGCTTGGAATAGAAATTGAAAGGGAAACCTAAATCAATTTATTCTTCACAATTTGCCTGGATGTTTTGAGCAAGTTCTACCTGAAATACGAGAGATTGTATATGGTGGGAAACTTCTAACAAAACATATGGCAAAAGAAAGCCAATTTTTCATCATGATCTGAACAAGGTTAATATCTTATTTACTAATGGTTTAAACATGATTAGTGATGGCATCTACTGACACGAAGTATGTAGATACTGGAATCACTAAATGTTTATCACTGAGTAAGGATAAGATTGTTAATAACATGGGTAAAACTACAAAGGTAGTGGCTATTACAGTGGGAGTTATTTATTTATCTCATGATAAGAATAAACTATGGATTATGAGAAATTGTCTTTACGTACGTTTCATAGAAAGAATTTAATTTCGGTTTCTATGCATTAACGGATGGATACTTCATTTCATTTAAACGACATGGTCATAGTAATGAGGAATGAGGCTATAATCCGTTAAAGTACGTTGGTAGATAATTTGGATACTCTTGAATCATGCACATCCCACAGATGCAATAAATAGTAATTAAATAATGCATCTTCTAATATTAGTAAGAGAAAGGAACCTTCGGAAATGAACTAAACATACATTTGGCGTCTATGACTAATTCATTTTACTTGAGTAGGATTCAAAAGTTGATAGCCGATAGACCGTAAGGTTTATCTGAAGTGGAAACTATCGGACTTGCGAATCTTGCTTGGAAGTAAAATTGATTAACTGTCTTTTCAAGGCTGTGGGGTGTAGAGCCAAAGATATATATGTTGGAATTAGTTCATTCTGATTCAAGCAAACCTAATATTATCCAGGCGAGAGGTGGTTATGAATATTCGAAGATTATTCTGGAAACCGATATATTTATTTGATGCACTGCATGTCTAAGTTCTTGGATTAATTCAAGAATTGTAAGGCTGGTACAGTGAAGCGTCATGGAAAATATATAATATCATTACGATTCAATCGTGATGATGAAAACCTCTTAGGATAGTTAGGAACTTATAATCAGAAGTTGAGATTAAATCTCAAGTTGACTACACCGGGCATGCCCCAGCTGAATGGTGTGGTGGGTAGAAGGTATTAGGCTCTTATGGTTATGATTAGATAGATGATGAATTATTTGGAATAATTAAATTCATTTTATGGATATGCCCTAGATACAGTAATTCGTGAAACGTTTGTCTGTATATGGGATATCCTAGAAAAATGAAGGGTGATTTATTTAGTCCAAAAGATCGAAGGATAATTGTTAACTCAATAACTAGATTTTTGGAAAAGGACTATGTAATAAATCACAAACCCATGTATAAGTTGTTCTAAAGGAAGTGAGAGGAAAACACTAAGTAAAAGTACCAAGTGTACAAGAGGATATACCACAAGGTAAACTGCAATGCGTGTCACGTCTGATACACAATTACATGTAGTGCCTTATCGTAGTGGGAGGATTGTTTGACAACCCATAAAATATATGTTTTGGGAAAGTCGTAACACTTGATCCCTAGTAAACATGATATTGTCCCACGGATACGACATAGCACTACAAGATTAAAATGCGGAATCTTAGTAAGTTGCAATGTATGTTGAAATAGAATCTACGGATTCTAAATTAAGTCTGGGAACTTGTATGACCACTAAATGGTGTAAAAACCATTGCAATTGATCATAGGAAATAAAAGAGGATCATACGGAAAGGTGAAAATCTTGGAAGCAAAGCTTGTTGCGAAAAGATGTACTCAGAAAGAAATGGTTCGATTATGAGGGAACATATTCGCTGGTAGCTATGCTTAAATTGATCCGGATTCTTTTATTTATTGCTGCTCATATTAAATTATGAGGGACAGCAAATAGATGTCAAGACAGCTTTCCTGATTGGAAGTCTTGAGGAAAACATCTATGTGAAGCAACCAGAGTAATTCATTGCAAAGTACTAATAGCATTTTGATAGTAAGCTTAAAAGTGTCCAGCGATGGACTAAAGCAAGTTTTAAGATCGTGAAGCATCTGTTTTGATTAGATAATCCAGTGGCATGGATTTAAATCAATGAGCGGATGAGTCTTGTGTGTTGTAAAGAGTGACGGAAACGTGGTGGTGTTTCTTGTACTATACGTAGATAGTATCTTGCTCATTGGAGACAATGAAAGAGTATTATCGGGCGTATGGGTACGGTTAATAAAGCGGTAGAGATGAAGGACTTAAGAAAGGCAAAATATATCCTTTTGATCACGGTAATACGGATCACAAGAAAGGATGTTATGCTTATCTCAAGTTTCATAAAATGATACAGTCCATATTCATTTAGCATGTGAATAGACTTGCGCGTCGGCATTAGAGCCTTCCTCCCCATCGGATGAGTTTATTCATGGAATGCTATGAACGAAGTTGGATATCTGTTTTGGTTAACGCATGAACAGTGGGTATCAACGTAACCCGGATCAAGAATGATGAACTGCAGTAAGACATATATAAAGTGCCTGAGAAGGACTGGAAATTATATATGAACTTACTGGACAGATTCACTGCTTCTTGTGGATTACGTAGATTCGGATTTTTAGTCAGATTGGACGGTAGTAAATTCTCCTCAAAGGTTATGTGTTTAATTTTAGGAAGTAGAGTCATAATGTGGAGGAGTGTTATATAGAAATATATCTCAGACTCCGGACTCCATCATGGAAAGATGATGAATTGAAGCCTATGAGGCTGCCAAAGTATCTATGTGACTCTAGAAACTTCAAGATGGACTTCGAAGTGTTTCTAAGTTTGCCCAAGGTAATCACAATTTACATTGATGATATGGGTGCAGTTGCAAACTTGAAGAAATCACAAGTCTATAAGGTAATTAAACACATGGAGCGCGAGTACCACCTGTTACGAGAAATCGTATGATGAGGGGAAGGTTGTTGTTGCCTAGATTGCATCGGATGATGACCTAGTAAATCCATTTACGAGGACCTTAAGGCGTGAGCTTTTAATGGTCGTGTAGTGGGAGTAGGAATCAGATGTATGGCAGAAGACATGACAGCATAGTCTTTTAGTATAAGTGGGAGATTGTTGGATTGTATACTAAAAGTCTAACTTTAGTATGAACATTGTTATAGCAATATTTGAAATGAGAATCATATGATCAAATGATTGCATCTTATAATTTATTTTATATGCATGATGCAATAGTCCATTTACTTTATACTGTAGATAATATGTTGTGCGACAACACGCGGAAGATCATATTATCGGTTTTCTTATAAAGTATAAACAGATGCTCACAACTGAGATAGACGGGGACTCTCTATCGGTATGGTTGTAGTGTGGTTTGGTATTAGCTTGTCTTGGCTATAGAATCACATTAGTGCACTTGTGTGTATTGATTAGGACCGCTTGAGATCGTTCGTCTTATACTGACTATATAGTAGAACTTGATCTCTGTTATTATGGAAGTTCGTGCTCTTAATCCCTATACAATAACCTCGACACGTAGGACAGTATGTATTTCTTTGATTCATCAATGGGTGAGATTTATAAGTATTAAATCAACAAACTCGGTGAGTTGGGAAGTAGTGCTGTATCTATGGTGTGCTGTTGATTGTAGAAGGAATCCATGTCCGTCATAGGTTGATGATGTCCCCTTGAGGAGCTCATAAGGTTTATCATGTAAATCTTGCAAGTGGATTAATTTCCGGCATGATAAAAAGGTTGAGTGGTACTACTCTTGGATGAGATATTAATTAATTTGAGTTGTCAGTAACTTAATTAATTAATGGACATTGAATATCTTAAACATGGGGAGACTGTCGGGCTTATAATAAGAAGGAGCCCAGAACATAATTTTGGGATTGGACGGGTAGTGCAGTAATAATATTTTAGTGGACTATATTATTATTATTGGATTTAATTAAAAGCTTTGGGCTAAGCTTGGTTAATTAAATTCAATTGAGGCCCAGCCCAATTTCTCCTCCTGGTCCCTGCTGTAGCCCAAGTATATAAGTCATCTCAGTTCCTGTTAAGCCTAAGTCACTGCCTCTTTTGACAAACGGTAGAAACAGAGAGCAGATTGAGAGAACTCTGGGGACTGTTGACCACCCAACACCAGAGTTGACTTTGGGACATACGGTAGAAGATCAGAGGTAGTTCTCTGCAGTTCATCCTCTACACCAACCCAGAAGTACGGTAAACACATTATCGCTTCCGCTGATTTTGTTTGCCTTGAAATCCTAACGGATCACGTTGAACCGCACGATCCAATTGCCCAACAAATATGAACCCAACAAACTCAAATAATATTGTGTTATGTGGGGGTGAAAATTTTAGGCGAACCAGCTCGAACATACGGATGGCGAGATCCTGGCTTCTTTCACACAAGTTTCTTGAAGGATTTGTGGCCCAACATACTGTAATTAATTCATCTTTATCAACAATAATTTCTCCTTATTTAGATGTGACATTCTTTTTAACATATATAAATATATATATATATAATTAAATAATAAATTCAGGTACACTTATAAAATGGGTCACCTATTACTTAACGGTTCATATGTACGGAGTAAACAATACTCATTTCGATCATCGCCATATCCTGGTCAAGATTCATTGCAGCATGTCATAGTATTTGGTGACATGGGCAAGGTTAATTTCTTCTTAATCCTCCTTGTATAACTTCATATCTATCTCGATTTTCATTTTCATGTATCATGTCACCTAACTCATACAATACAATTAGTAAAGTATAATATATAAAAATAGTACAAAAATCCATAGGGCTACTGATCAATAATTTTTATTTCATGGAACCGATTTCACTAATATTACTCTACTAATTATTGACAAATTATTACCCTTCGATAGCACAATATTTAAGATGAACAATAGTTTGTCATGCATAAGAGAAACAAGGATTCCGATTCTTTATTTGGTTCTAAAAATAAATATTACCATGGAACCATTTCATGCAATCATTCATCACTAATTAAACAACGGAATGATGTGCAGGCAGAGTGAAATGGATCGAATGAGTATGGGGATTATCAACCAGGATCACTGAACACAACAGATCAACTTATAGAAGATCTTGATAACTACGACAACGTATTCCACATTGGAGATCTACCATATGCAAATGGCTACATCTCACAGGGGGATCAATTTACTGCCCAAACACAATCCATTACATCTGCCGTATCTTACATGATCTCTGGGTTTATCATTAATTTCATAAGTTTTTATATGAGTTTAAAATCATAATCATCTCGTATAAATTTACTTTATTCAAAATAGTTTAAAAAAACTTAATTTTTTCCAAAATAGTCCCATAGCTTTTAAATTATAACCAATATGATCATTTTTACTTTAAAATGTTCAATTTTTTAATCCTATGGATGACACGAATCCATACTTTTACAAAGTTATAAGATAAAAATGTTAAAAAAATATTATTTGAGAACAAAATCGAAGCAAAATTTAAAGGTTTGGAATGAAAATGAATGTCCTAACTATTTTTGGATATTTTTGGATAAAGTAAAAATATATGGGATGATTTATATATGTTTTAAATTTATTTTTATATACATATGGTTAGTGTAAATCATAAATTAATTAATTATTTAATAATATATGTGCATGCAGTGGGAATCATGAGCGTGATTGGCCAAATTCAGGGTCATTCTACAACACCCCAGACTCGGGTGGAGAATGTGGTGTTGTTACAGAGACCATGTTTTACGTTCCTGCCAACAATAGAGCCAAATTCTGGTAATCACTGAGATAGACGGGGGCTCTCTATCGGTATGGTTGTAGTGTGGTTCGGTATTAGCTTGTCTTGGCTTTAGAATCACATTTGTGCACTTGTGTGTATTGAGCAGGATCGCTTGAGATCGTTCGACTTATACTGACTTATAGAAGAACTTGATCTCTGTTATTATGGAAGTTCATGCTCTTAATCCCTATACAATAACCTCGACACGTAGGGCAGTATGTATTTCTTTGATTCATCAATGGGTGAGATTTATAAGTATTAAATCAACAAACTCAGTGAGTTGGGAAGTAGTTCTGTATCTATGGTGTGCTGTTGATTGTAAAAGGAGTCCATGTCCATCATAGGTTGATGATGTCCCCTTGAGGAGCTCATAAGGTTTATCATGTAAATCTTGCAAGTGGATTAATTTTCAGCATGATAATAAGGTTGAGTGGTACTACTCTCGGTTGAGATATTAATTAATTTGAGTTGTCAGTAACTTAATTAATTAATGGGCATTGTATATCTTAAACATGAGGAGACTGTCGGGCTCATATTAAGAAGGAACCCAGAACATAATTTGGGATTGGATGGGTAGTGCAATAATAATATTTTAGTGGACTATATTATTATTATTGGATTTAATTAAAAGCTTTGGCTAAGCTTGGTTAATTAAATTCAATTAAGGCCCAGTCCAATTTCTCCTCCTGGTCCCTACTGTAGCCCAAGTATATAAGTCATCTCAGTTCCTGTTAAACCTAAGTCAGTGCCTCTCATTTGACATACGGGAGACAACAGAGAGCAGATTGAGAGAACTCTGGGGATTGTTGACCACCCAACACCAGAGTTGACTTTGGGACATATGGTAGAAGATCAGAGGTGTTCATCACAGATTTTCATCCTCTACATCGACCCAGAAGTACGGTAAACATTTTATTTCACTTCCGCTTTTTGTTTGCCTATATTCCTAACGAATCACGGTTGAACCACATGATCCAATTGCCAACAATTGGTATCAGAGCCTTGTTTCTTGGTGAAACGTGATTTGAAACGATGAGGTTTTTGTGATTATTTGATTAATTGATCTAATCTGTATTAATCGCATGATTATTGATGATCTATATGAATGTGATTATGTGATTGAAGTTTTATCTTTGTAATCGCATATTACTTTATGATCTGTTGTTGTGTATCTCTTTGATTGTATACATTGTTCATGCTTATACTGGACATTCATACACACATCAAATCTGTCTGTCTGTCGTCAACTGTATACTTTATATCACACACTCACACCCTGCACGGTGGGTAAGCATCCGACGAGGCGGCGGCGTCTGACCGGCACCTACAATCGACGGCTGGTGGCTTCGGCCAGACCAGATCTATCACGGCGGTGCTGGAAAGGCAATAGGCTTCGATTGGATCATTTTCTATGGCAAATGGTACAACTGACGGCGGTGAGTGGTGATTCAAAATCGATGTGGTGGCGACGACTTCACTGCGAGGCATGTTTGGGCGACGCGTCGGCATGACCTGGAGTCTTACCGACTGTCGGCGGTAGCGGTGAGGGCAGTGGTTGGGGAAAGCAATGTTGTGGACAGCGGCAGAGCGTGTTTCTGGACTGCCGTCACTTGGCTGCATGGCGGCGGCAATGAATCCAGGCAGTTCAAATCTTGGTGGGCTAATGGCACTTATGCCAAGATCAGCGGCACCGAATCATGGCCGATTCTTAGCAGGCGGGCGGCGGCGGACTGAGGGAGTAGCGTTCTGGGCGGATTGTCAGAGATGAGCGCCGGAGATGACTCACTGGATTGTGACTCTTACCGGCTGGGAGCTGCATGGCGGTGAGCAGATCGATGAGGATCTGGCGGCGTGTGATGGCTGAGCGACAATGTGAGAAGCGCGGCGGCACTGGACTGCTCGTGTCTCGTCGGTGATGCATTGGACTACATGCGCGTCTGTGTGCATGGTCGCAGCGGCAGCGACGCCTGGCTGCTAGCCGATGCGCGCGGTGCGGACTACAGTGAAGATCTCCGGCTGTTGGTTCATTAGAGACGAACTGATGGTGCCGTTCCGGTGGGCTGAGGGAGGCACCGGCGGCGGCAGTAGTGGCGGGCTGATGGCACGATTGCCGAGAGCAGCGATGCCGGTGCTTCATGTGACAGCTCCGTGTGGATCCTTGTTTGCGGCTGGCAGGAGATTATGGCAGCAATTTATTTATTGCAGGGCCTCTCTAATTTAATTGTTAAGGTGTTGGGCTTGTGTCTGCTGAGCCCAAATTTTTTTTAATGTTTGAGTTGGGCCCAAATTTATTAATTGGAGTGCTTGTGTTGGGCTGCTGGGCCAATGGGCTGCTCAATTTTAATTTGGTTTTGGGCTGTTGGCCAAAATTTAATTAAAATGGTAATGGGCTGCTGGGCCATTTTATTGCTGTATTTAATTAATTGTGGAATTGATGTTTGGCCAGGTTAAATATTGGGCTAGACCTTAATGCAAAAATAGGCAGGGTAAATGAGCTTAATTTATTTATTAATGGGCTGCTCATTTTATGCTAATGATGCTTGGGTCAGCTGGGCCTATTTAATTGATCCAACATTTTATGCAATTAATTAATGTTATATAAGTGATTAATTGATTTAATTATCAATTATTGTTGTATATGTGTAAGGCATGTTCTATGTGATTTATTCATTTAAATTGCTATTAATAGAAACATGCTAGAATGTATATTTTATTTGAAATATTATATGCATGTAAAAACCATCGGTGTTAAATAACTAAGTGGGAGAGGGGATTGGTTAAAATTCCCACGGCCTCCATTATTGGTTTGTAAGTGATGTGAGTAAACTTGCGCGTTGGCAATAGAGCCTTCCTCCCTAATAGATGAGTTTATTCACGGATCACTGGTACAAACTTCTTTAAATAATTATTGTTTGTAATGTGAAGCATATGGACTTGCGCGTTGGCTATAGTGCCTTCCTCCCTAACGGATGAGCTTATATGCGGTTCACTAGTACAAACTTATATAATTGATGGTTGTAGAAAGTCATCTGAGCGCGTGTGTACTTCTCCAACAGTAAGACACATAAACTTGGGCAGCGGACTTGGAATCAAATAATGGTGCACACTTAGATGTAAATATCCCCAACGGAGTCACTGCTATTATTTGCATGGCTAAAGAGGAACCGACTATTAATTATTTTGTCATAAAGTTAGGTTGACAAATGAAATTAATAGGTAAAACCTTCTCTTGTAAATGTTCGGGTTTGTAAACGTCCACACTACCGTGGCTTGCAGACTCACGGTGCTTGAGATGTCGGTGAATTTTATTTTTATATTGTTTTGAGGGAATCAATATAAAAGGATAAAATTCGAAGTTTTGATCGGTAAATTAATTTGTGATTCTCTGAATTTCAAATTGTTTTATTTCACTAGTTGTTAACTAAAAGAAATAATATTTACTTGTCCAAATTAGATGATTAGAAAAGAATCTTGGTTTTGAATTTTACTGCTTAAGAAAATACAAGTGTTTTCTCACAAAGGACGTCTCATGATGTTTTTCTAAAGTCTCTAGTGAAGAGATGAGAGGTTCATAGAAATATGATGATCTCATGTAACTCTTCAGATACTTGAGTAATTTAAAAGGTGATAGGTCATGCTAGAATTGTTGGCATTCGATCATTTGGTTAACGTGACCCGTTAGGGTTCCATGTATTTCTAACAAGCAGCAGAAGCAAGTAAACATGAAACGCATTACCTTTCACCAAGGGTTGATGTAGAGGTTGAATTCTCGCTGGCAGTCTGCGCAGTCCCACGAGAATAGCCATAAGTTCCTCTTCTGATGTCGGAATTGAGTAATCTTTGTGCTCAGACGATCCTCTCTTCGACGGCTTTCCATCAGTATATAATACATCAAAATCGAAGAACTGTACAATTTTATATGAATTTTGGAACATGACGAACTGCAGCAGCAAACGACCTTCCGGTCTTCTGCTGTATGTCCCTAGTCCGATCTCGACGTCGTGTGGGCGACGATCTACGAGACCTATTCAATCTTCTCTCAACCCTCATCACACGTGAATAATGAATTAGATTAGGGTTCCAGATAAGCTGAGGTGACTTATATACATGGGCTACAGCAGGGACCAGGAGGAGAAATTGGGTTGGGCCTCCATTGGGCTTAAGTATCCAAGCTTAGCCCAAAGCTTATACTTAAGTCCAATAATAATAATATATTCCACTAAAATATTATTACTGCACTACCATACCAATCCCAAAATTACGTTTTGGGCTCCTTCTTATTATGAGCCCGTTAGTCTCCCCATGTTTAAGATATACAATGTCCATTAATTAATTTAAGTTACTGACAACTCAATTAATTAATATCTCATCCAAGAGTAGTACCACTCAACCTCATTATCATGCCGGAATAAATTCCACCTGCAGGGTTTACATGATAATCCTTATGAGCTCCTCAATCAACAACACACCATAGAGACAGCACTACTTCCTTCTACAATCAACAACACACCATAGAGACAGCACTACTTCCCAACTCACCGAGTTTATTGATTTAATTGCATGTAAATCTCACCCATTGATGAATCAAAGAAATACATACTGCCCTATGTGTCGAGATTATTGTATAGGGATTAAGAGCACGAACATCCATAATAACTGAGATCAAGTTCTCCTATAAGTCAGTATAAATCGAACGATCTCAAGCGGTCCTGCTCAATACACACAAGTGCACTAATGTGATTCTATAGCCAAGACAAGCTAATACCAAACCACACTACAACCATCCCGATAGAGAGTCCCCGTCTATCTCGATTGAGAGCATCTGTTTATACTTTATAAGGAAACCGATAATATGATCTTCCGCGTGTTGTCGCACAACATATTATCTACAGTATAAAGTAAGTGGACTATTGCATCAAACATATAAATAAATTATAAGATGCAATCATTTGATCATATGATTCTCATTTCAAATTAATTGTTATAACATTGTTCATACAAAAAGCTAGACTTTTAGTATACAATCCAACAATCTCCCACTTATACTAAAAGACTATGCTGTCATGTCTTCCGCCATACATCTGATTCCCACTCCCACTACACGACCATTAAAAGCTCTCGCCTTAATATCCTTGTAAATGGATTTACTAGGTCATCATCCGATGCAATCTAGGCGACAACAACCTTCCCCTCATCATACGATTTCTCGTAACAGGTGGTACTTGCACTCCATGTGTTTAATTGCCTTATGGGCTCGTGATTCCTTCAAGTTTGCAACTGCACCAATATCATCAATATAAATTGTGATATCCTTGGGCAAACTTAGAAACACTTCGAAGTCCATCTTGAAGTTTCTAGAGTCATACAGATACTTTGGCTGCCTTATAGGCTCCAATTTATCATCTTTCCATGATGGAGTCCGGAGTCTGAAATATATTTCTATATAACACTCCTCCACATTATGACTCAACTTCCTAAAATTAAACACATAACCTTGAGGTGGATTTACTGCCGTCCAATCTGACTAAAAAATCCAAATCTACGTAATCCACAAGAAGCAGTGAATTTGCCCAGTAAGCTTACATATAATTTCCAGTCCTTCTCAGGCACTTCATATATGTCTTACCACAGTTCATCATTCTTGTTCTGGGTTACGTTGATACCCACTGTTCATGCGTTCAGCAAAATAGATATCCATTCTCGCGCATAGCATTCCTAAGATTAAATTCCTTATTCGCCGAAGCATAAGGAACCGCTTTCATCACCTTTATCTTTCTTTTGTGTCTCAAGACATATTTTCTTAGATAAAGTCACTTGCTAAAACAAGTAAGGATCGTATCAATTCATGAAGCTTGAGACAAGCATAATATCCTTTCTTGTGATCCGTATTACCGTGATCAAAAGGATATTTTTACTCTTCTTAAGTCCTTCATTTCATACCGCTTTATTATCCATACACATACGCCCGACAATACTCTTTCATTGTCTCCAATGAGCAATATATCATCTACGTATAGTACAAGAAATACCACCACGTTTCCATCACTCTTTTCAATACACAAGACCCATCCGATCATTGATTAGATCCATGTCACTGGATTACCTCATCAAAACGGATGTTTCATGATCTTGAAGCTTGTTTTAGTCCATTAATGGACACTTTTAAGCTCACTATAACAATGCTCTTAGCTCTTTGCAATGAATCACTCTGGTTGCTTCACATAGATGTTTCCCTTAAGACTTCCAATCAGGAAAGCTGTCTCGACATCTATTTGCTATCCCTCATATTTCATATGAGTAGCAACAAATAAAAGAGTTTGGATCAACTTAGGCATAGCTACCGGCGAACAGGTTTTCTCATAATCGAACCCTTTCTTTCTGAGTATACCTTTTCGCAACAAGCTTGCTTCCAAGGTTTTCACCTTATTCTATGATCCTCTTTTATTCTTGCATGCCCGCTTCCAATGGCTTTTATGCCATTTAGCGGTTCAACAAGCATCCAGACCTAATTTAAAATCGTTCTATTTTAATATTCATTGCACTTTGCTAGGATTAGGCATTTCTAACTTGTAGTGCTTCGTCGTATCCGTGGGTCCATTTCATGTTTGCGAGGGACCAAGTCTCACGACTTTCCCAAAACATGTATCTTACAAGTTGTCGAAGAACCCTCCCACTACGACAAGGCACTACATGCAATTGTATATCAGACGTGACACGCGTTGCAGTTTACCTTGTGGTATATCCTCTTGTACACTTGGTACTTATACTTTGTGTTTTCCTCTCACTTCCTTTAGAACAACTTATACATGGGTATTTGATTTATTACATAGTCCTTTTTCCAAAAATTTAGTGTTTATGTTAACAATCACTCTTCGATCTTGTGGACTAAATAAATCATCCTTCATTTTTCTAGGATATCCCACAAATAGAAAAACATTCTTACGAATTACTGTTCCTAGGGCATATCCATAAAATGAATTTAGTAATTCCAAATAATTCATCATCTATCTAATCACTACCATAAGAGTGCTATTCCTTCTATTCGTCACACCATTAAGGTGGGAAATTAATTTCCGAAGGTACCTTTCTCTTACTAGATTAGAAGACTCATTATTAATTACTATTTGTCGCATCCAGGGGATAAACATGATTTAAGAGTGTACAAATTGTTCACCAACGTACCATAACAGATTACAACTCTATCATTCATTATAATGACCATGTCATTTAAATGAAATGGAGTATCCATCTATTAATGCATAGAAACCGAAATCAAATTCTTTCTATGAAAATGTACGTAAAGACAATTTCATAAAATCAAACGTCTACTCATATCATTAGATAAATAGACAACTCCCACTGCAATAGCCACTACTCTTGTAGTTTTACCCATGTCATAACAATCTTATCCTCACTTAGTAATAAACATTTAGTGATTCCAGTATCTACACACTTCGTGTCAGTAAATGCCATCACTAATCATGTTTTAAACAACTAGTGAATAAGATATAAAACTTGTTCACATTATGATGAAAATGGCTTTCCTTTGCCACATGTTTTGCCAGAAGTTTTCCACCATATACATCCTATTGTAATTCAGGTGGAACTTACTCAAAAACATCTAGGCAATTCACAAAGAATTAAATTGATCTAGGTTTCCCTTCAATTTATACTCCATGCTTTCCCAATTCATTCATCAAATTAAATCATGATCTTCTGCCTTTTAACTTACTCAAGTATCCGAAGAGTTACATGAGACCATCATATTTCTATGAACCTCTCATCTCTTCACTAGAGACTTTAATAGGCATCATGAGACGTCCATTGTGAGAACACACATGTATTTTCTTAAGCAGTAAAATTCAAAACCAAGATTCTTTTCTAATCATCTAATTTTGGACCAGTAAATATAATTTCTTTTAGTCAACCATAAGTGAAATAAAACTATTTGAAATTTAGAGAATCATAAATTAATTTACCGATCAAAACTTCGAATTTTATCCTTTTATATTGATTCCCTCAAAACAATATAAAAATAAAATTCACCGACATCTCAAGCACCGTGAGTCTGCAAGCCACGTCAGTGTGGACGTTTACAAACCCGAACATTTACAAGAGAAGGTTTTACCCATTAATTTCATTTGTCAACCTAACTTCATGACAAAATAATTAATAGTCGGTTCCTCTTTAGCCATGCAAATAATAGCAGTGACTCCGTTGGGGAGGATACTAATTATTTACATCTAAGTGTGCACCATTATTTGATTCCAAGTCCGCTGCCCAAGCTTATGTGCCTTACTGTTGGAGAAGTACACACGCGCTCAGATAACTTTCTACAACCATCAATTATATAAGTTTGTACTAGTGAACCGCATATAAGCTCATCCGTTAGGGAGGAAGGCACTATAGCCAACGCGCAAGTCCATATGCATCACATTACAAACAATAATTATTTAAAGAAGTTTGTACCAGTGATCCGTGAATAAACTCATCCGTTAGGGAGGAAGGCTCTATTGCCAACGCGCAAGTTTACCCACATCACTTACAAACCAATAATGGAGGCCGCGGGAATTAATTACCAATCCCCTCTCCCACTTAGTAATTTAACACCGAGGGTTTTTACATGCATATGATATTCAGAATAAAATACGCAACGCTAGCATGCTTCTATTACGGCACATAAGGCAGTAAATCACAGAGAGTCATGCATACATATATAACAATAATCAATAATTAAATCAATCATTAACAGTTATATATTAGCGAATTCGATTGTTCGCCACCAGGCACGAATATCAGCAAAGACTTCCAGACTATCAAATTTTCAAAATTTCCAGATTGTCCAATTTTCGAAACCATCGATATCGACCGTCGATGTCGTCCAGATTATCAAAATCATCGATATCGACTAGATTATCAAATATTCGAAAAACATCAAGATTATCAAAATTCCGAAACTATTGATATCGATCGTCATATGGTCTAGATTATCAAAATCATCGATATCGACGAGCAACCATACATAACAATAATAGATAATTAAATCAATTATGTCAGTTATATATTAGGAATCAATTCAACATCCTTATATAACAATAATAGACAATCAATTATAGCAGTTATATATTAGGAATTAATTCGACATTCATATATGACAATAATAGATTATTAAATCAATTATAGCAGTCATATATTAGGAATTAATTCGACATCCATATATAACAATAATATACAATCTATTATGGCAGTTATATATTAGGAATTAGTTTTCTTAAAATTGGATGTCTTATCCAACACTCTAGCAATACATGCATATAATATACCAAATATAATACGCAATCTAGCATGCTTCTATATAAGACAATAAATCATAGAGATCAGGCATCCATATATATATATATATATAACAATAATAGACAATTAAATCAATTATGACAGTTATATATATTAGGAATAAAAACGCCTCTAAATTTTAATGTCTTGTCCGACACCCCTACTGTGGAATCGATGCCTTACGCAACAAGCAAGATTGCTTGTGCCCCAAGACGTCCATCGTCATATCCCACCGCCAATTATGTCAGGGAGCGCCCCAAGTGCCTTGACGAGCGCCCCTCGCCCGGACTGTCGCTCGTCCAAGGGCCTACTTGCATGGAACCAAGTTCAGCCCAACGCGCAACACCAAACTACACCAACTGTCGTTCGTAGTTCGAAACTGAAAGAACCTCAGAATCCAATCTCCACTGTCCAGAATCTATTACTGTAAGTTTTGAACATGTTGTTCAAATTACAGATCGATCCAACGGTAATTTTGTGAGAAACGGCTCTTTTCTCTTGACTGCGCAAAACAGAATCGCCCAAATATCTGCTTCTGTTTTCAGCGTACTCCCAGCAAGAAAAGGCTCCAAATTCGATCTCCACCATTCAGAATGTACATCCACAAGGTCTGAAAGTGCTGACCAAATTACAGCTTGATCCAACGATTTTTTTGTCAGAAACGGCACTTTTCCCTCGACTGCGCAAAACATAATCGCCCAAATATTTGCTTCTATTTTCAGCGTACTCCCAGCAAGAAAAGGCTCCAAATTCGATCTCCACCGTTCAGAATGTACATCCAAAGGTCTGAACGTGTTGACCAAATTACAGCTTGATCCAACGATTATTTTGTCAGAAACGGCACTTTTCCCTCGACTGCGCAAAACAGAATCGCCCAAATATCTGCTTCTGTTTTCAGCGTACTCCCAGCAAGAAAAAGCTTCAAATTCGATCTCCACCGTTCAGAATGTACATCCACAAGGTCTGAACGTGCTGACCAAATTACAGATCAATCCGACCGTTGAAACTCTGGTTATTGCCTCTGCAATATCACTACGCTGGATTTTCTCTCAAAAGCGTGATTCTATTTTTGCCCTCTCTTTCTTCCTTGCATGTGAAATTGACGAACAGTTTTCGTCGAATCCTCTCACATGATATAGGGTATATATTACATAGGGATATTCATGGTTTGCGCAATAAAACCAAAACCCTAAACATGTGATCCTAATTCCGAAAAATTAATCACATAAACCCTAGCCTAACGTGTCACGCTTCACCACGAAACCGAAGCTCTGATACCAATTGTTGGCATTTGATCGTTTGGTTAACGTGACCCGTTAGGGTTCCATGTATTTCTAACAAGCAGCGGAAGCAAGTAAACATGAAACGCATTACCTTTCACCAAGGGTTGATGTAGAGGTTGAATTCTCGCTGGCAGTCTGCGCAGTCCCACGAGAATAGCCATAAGTTCCTCTTCTGATGTCGGAATTGAGTGATCTTTGTGCTCAGAAGATCCTCTCTTCGACGGCTTTCAATCAGTATATAATACATGAAAATCAAAGAACTGTACAATTTTATATGAATTTTGGAACATGACGAACTGCAGCAGCAAACGACCTTCCGGTCTTCTGCTGTATGTCCCAAGTCCGATCTCGACGTCGTGTGGGCGACGATCTACGAGACCTACTCAATCTGCTCTCAACCCTCATCACACGTGAATAATGAATTAGATTAGGGTTCCAGATAAGCTGAGGTGACTTATATACATGGGCTACAGCAGGGACCAGGAGGAGAAATTGGGTTGGGCATCCATTGGGCTTAAGTATCCAAGCTTAGCCCAAAGCTTATACTTAAGTCCAATAATAATAATATATTCCACTAAAATATTATTACTGCACTACCATACCAATCCCAAAATTACGTTTTGGGCTCCTTCTTATTATGAGCCCGTTAGTCTCCCCATGTTTAAGATATACAATGTCCATTAATTAATTTAAGTTACTGACAACTCAATTAATTAATATCTCATCCAAGAGTAGTACCACTCAACCTCATTATCATGCCGGAATAAATTCCACCTGCAGGGTTTACATGATAATCCTTATGAGCTCCTCAAGGGGACATCATCAACCTATGACGGACACGGATTCCTTCTACAATCAACAACACACCATAGAGACAGCACTACTTCCCAACTCACCGAGTTTATTGATTTAATTGCATGTAAATCTCACCCATTGATGAATCAAAGAAATACATACTGCCCTATGTGTCGAGGTTATTGTATAGAGATTAAGAGCACGAACATCCATAATAACTGAGATCAAGTTCTCCTATAAGTCAGTATAAATCGAACGATCTCAAGCGGTCCTGCTCAATACACACAAGTGCACTAATGTGATTCTATAGCCAAGACAAGCTAATACCAATCCACACTACAACCATCCCGATAGAGAGTCCCCGTCTATCTCGATTGTGAGCATCTGTTTATACTTTATAAGGAAACCGATAATATGATCTTCCGCATGTTGTCGCACAACATATTATCTACAGTATAAAGTAAGTGGACTATTGCATCGAACATATAAATAAATTATAAGATGCAATCATTTGATCATATGATTCTCATTTCAAATTAATTGTTATAACATTGTTCATACAAAAAGCTAGACTTTTAGTATACAATCCAACAAGAATTTGATGAATGAATTGGAAATATATGGAATAGAAGTTGAAAGGGAAACCTAAGTCAATTTTATTCTCCATAATTCCTAGATGTTTTGAGTGAGTTCCACATGAATTACAAGAGGATGTAAATGGTGGGAAACTTCTGACAAAACATGTGGTAAAGGAAAGCCATTTTCATCATGATGTGAACAAATTTAATATCTTATTTACTAATGGTTTAAACATGATTAGTGATGGCATCTACTGACACGAACTGTGTAGATACTGGAATCACAAAATGTTTATCACTTAGTAAGGATAAGATGGTTATAACATGGGTAAAAACTACAAAGGTAGTGTCTATTGCAGTGGGATTTGTTTATTTATCTCATGATAAGAATAAACGATTGATTATGAGAAATTGTCTTTACGTACGTTTCATAGAAAGAATTTAATTTCGGTTTCTATGCATTATCGGATGGATACTTCATTTCATTTAAATGACATGGTCATAGTGATGAGGAATGGGGCTATAATCTGTAATAGTACGTTGGTGGATAATGTGTATACTCTTGAATCATGTACATCCCACAGATGCAACAAATAGTAATTAATAATGCATCTTCTAATATTAGTAAGAGAAAGGAACCTTCGGAGATGAACTAAACATACATTTGGCATCTAAAGACTAGTTCATTTTACTTGAGTATGATTCAAAAGTTGATAGCCGATGGACCGTAAGGTTTATCTAAAGTGGAAACTATCAAACTTGCAAATCTTGCTTGAAAGTAAAAATGATTAACTGCCTTTTCAAGGCTGTGGGGTGTAGAGCCAAAGATATATATGTTGGAATTAGTTCATTCTGATTCAAGCTGACCTAATATTATCTAGACAAGAGTTAGTTATGAATATTCGTCAATCGATGATTATTCTTAAAATAGATATATTTATTTGATTCACTGCATGTCTAAGTTCTTGGAATAATTCAAGAGTTGCAAGGCTGGTACAGTGAAGCGTCATGGAAAATATATAAAATCATTACGATTTAATCGTGATGGCGAGTACCTCTTAGGATAGTTAGGAGCTATAAATCAGAGGTTGAGATTAAAATTCAAGTAGTCTACACCGGGCGAGCCCCAGCTGAATGGTGTGGTGGAAAGAAGGTGTAAGTCTCTTATGGTAATGATGATTAGAAAGGTAAAGAATTATTTGAAATAATTAAATTCATTTTATGTATATGCCCTAGATACAGTAATTCGTAAAACGTTTGTCTATTTATGGGACATCCTAAAAAAATGAAGGGTGATTGTCAACACAAACACCAAATTTTTTGGAAAAGGACTATGTAATAAATCACAAACCCATGTATGAGTTGTTCTAAAGGAAGTGAGAGGAAAACACGAAGTATAAATACCAAGTGTACAAAAGGAAATACCACAAGGTAAACTGCAACGCGTGTCACGCCTGATACACAATTACATGTAGTGTCTTGTCGTAGTGGGAGGATTGTTCGACAACCCCTAAAATATATGTTTTGGGAGAGTCGTAAAACTTGATCCCTAGTAAACATGGTATTGTCCCATAGATACGACGTAGCACTACAAATTTAAAATGCGGAGTTTTTATAAGTTGCAATGGATGTTGAGGTAGAATCTATGAATTCTGAATTAAATTTGGGAGCTTGTATGACCACTAAATTGTGTAAAAGCCATTGCAAGTAGTCATAGGGAATAAAAGAGGATCATAAGCAAGGTGAAAGCCTTGGAAGCAAAGCTTGTTGCAAAAAGGCGTACTCAGAAAGAAATGGTTCGATTATGAGGAAACATGTTAGCTGGTAGCTATGCTTATGTTGATCCGGATTCTTTTATTTATTGCTACTCATATTGAATTATGAGGAACAACAAATAGATGTCAAGACAACTTTCCTGATTGGAAGTCTTGAGGAAAACGTCTATGTGAAGGAACCAGAGTGATTCATTGCAAAGTGCTAATAGCATTTTGATAGTAAGCTTAAAAGTGTCCAGCGATGGAATAAAGCAAGCTTTGAGATCGTGAAGCATCTGTTTTGATTAGGTAATCCAGTGGCATGGATTTAAATCAATGAACGGATGAGTTATGTGTGTTGTTGAGAGTGACAGAAACGTGGTGGTGTTTCTTGTACTATACATAGATAGTATCTTGCTCATTGGAGACAATGAAAGAGTATTATCGGGCGTATGGGTACGGTTAATAAAGCAGTAGAAATGAAAGACTTAAGAAAACCAAAAATATCCTTTTGATCACGGTGATACGGATCACAAGAAAGGACATTATGCTTGTCTCAAGCTTCAAGAAATGATACAGTCCATATTCGTTTAGCATGTGTATTTATCTAAGTGAATGTGTCTTTAAGAAACAAAAAGAAGATAAAGGAGATGAAAGCGGTTCCTTATGCTTCGGCGAATAAGGAAGTTTAATCTAAAGAATGCTATGAACGAGGTTGGATATCTGTTTTGCTGAACGCAAGAACAGTGGGTATCAACATAACCCAGAACAAGAATAATGAACTGTGGTAAGATATATATAAAGTGCCTGAGAAGGACTGGAAATTATATGTGGACTTACTGGACAGATTCACTGCTTCTTGTGGATTACGAAGATTCGGATTTTTTAGTCAGATTGGATGGCAGTAAATTCACCTCAAAGGTTATGTGTTTAATCTTAAGAAGTAGAGTCATAATGTGGAGGAGTGTTATATAGAAATATATTTCAGACTCTGGACTCCATCATGGAAAAATGATAAATTGTAGCCTGTAAGGCAGCCAAAGTATCTATATGACTCTAGAGACTTCATGATGGACTTTGAAGTATTTTTAAGTTTGCCCAAGGTTATCACAATTTATATTGATGATATTAGTGCAGTTGCAAACTTGAAGGAATCACGAGTCCATAAGGCAATTAATCACATGGAGAGCGAGTACCACCTGTTACGAGAAATTGTATGATGAGGGGAAGGTTGTTGTCGCCTAGATTGCATCGGATGATGACCTATTAAATCAATTTACAAGGACCTTAAGGCAAGAGCTTTTAATGGTCGTGTAGTGGGAGTAGGAATCAGATGTATGGTGAGTTGGGAAGTAGTGTTGTATCTATGGTGTGCTGTTGATTGTAAAAGGAGTCCATGTCCATCATAGGTTGATGATGTCCCCTTGAGGAGTTCATAAGGTTTATCATGTAAATCTTGCAAGTGGATTAATTTCCGGCATGATAATAAGGTTGAGTGGTACTACTCTCGGTTGAGATATTAATTAATTTGAGTTGTCAGTAACTTAATTAATTAATGGGCATTGTATATCTTAAAATGGGGAGATTGTCGGGCTCATAATAAGAAGGAGCCCAGAACATAATTTGGGATTGGATGGGTAGTGCAATAATAATATTTTAGTGGACTATATTATTATTATTGGATTTAATTAAAAGCTTTGGGCTAAGCTTGGTTAATTAAATTCAATAGAGGCCCAGTCCAATTTCTCCTCCTGTCCCTACTATAGCCCAAGTATATAAGTCATCTCAGTTCCTGTTAAACCTAAGTCAGTGCCTCTCATTTGACATACGGGAGACAACAGAGAGCAGATTGAGAGAACTCTGGGGATTGTTGACCACCCAACACCAGAGTTGACTTTGGGACATATGGTAGAAGATCAGAAGTGTTCATCACAGATCTTCATCCTCTACATCGACCCAGAAGTACGGTAAACATTTTATTTCGCTTCCGCTGTTTGTTTGCCTATATTCCTAACGAATCACGGTTGAACCACATGATCCAATTGCCAACATTTTGGTCGAGATGAGAATACTTAATGGGCTGACAACATTTTGATGGGCTCATCAGTTGATATCTGATGGGCTGACGACTAGGAGCCGAGGCTAAGACCTTATCCTTGGTGTCGGCTTCTTCTGCCTTCTGCCCAGTCAGCCGAGACCTTATCCTTGGTGTCAGCTTCTTTTGCCTTTTGCCTAGTCAGCATGTTAGATATTCTTTCTTGGGTAGTGTTCAAATCTCACTCTTATCCTTAACCTCAGCTTATCTTCCGGGTTGACCGCGCGCATAAGTCACGCCTTATATGGGTTATAAACACCCATAACACTTGGCATTAATCTATGGAAGAAAAATTACACATGGAATTTACTTAAAATGTGAAACTGAAGATGAAATAAGCCATTGAAACGGTAAATCTAATTGTTGAAAAAGAAAGGCTATAATCAGTTATGACAAAAATAGTCGGATCAGGAGAAATGTTTTTGAACATAATAAAAACTCCAAATCAAGACTTACTCAAAAGGTTAAAAATACTCCTCCACTTAAAAGCATGTAAGCTTTCAGCTCCTCTTCACCATATGTGTACAGTAAGTTCCACCACAGTTAGAATGTTGACCCGTTGAAGCCAAAGAATGGTCGCTGGAAAAAACAAAGAAAACCAATTCACAAGCCTCTTAAATGATGTTTCATCTAATGTTTTGAGACAACCACCTCATGATAAATGCAGGTTTACAACATTAATATGCACATGACGTGCTTGCATTTAAAAGAATGAAAACATGACTGGAAAACAGAACTTGTAATGGAGGAAAAGGTTCTGAATACTAAAATGAGTGGTTTTTCCACAATGTCCACAAAGTTGTAGTTTGTGAGAGAATGAACTAGTATCATACTAAAAACTATAGGATCACAATAAGCAAAAGAAAGCTAATCCCTCCCCCTTACCGCTTCTCTTCTAAGTTGTAAGCAACTATGTTTAACAGGAAAGGCACGCGTAAAAGTAAGTTAATATCTTATAAAGAGTGCATTTGTATACCTCAATATCGTAAAACTTGATATAAAATCGAGAGCTCTCAATAGAGAGCTCGGTCTGCAAATTCTCTACATTAGTTGCGCTGAGTTTGGCTTTCATGCTTGGGCCTAGACCTCCAATAGAGATCAGTTCACCGTATGCAGCTTGTTCTTCCGTCCCACCAAATGAAATTGACACCCCTCCATTTATTAGTATCATCACATACTGCACAACGAACCTGTCAAATGCAAAAACATAATGGACAAGTAGGGAGGGTATTAAGTATAAACAAAACTAGGAAAAATGCCAAATTCTTTGAATAAAGTTAAATCTCAAAGAATGTGCTATTTAGAAGAATGCTCTTATAATTGTCCATTTATGTAAGATTCTGACAATTTGGAGCAATTTTGGCAAATTTATGAGATCAGTGAAGATTCATTGAGGGGGTTGTATCTCCAAATAATCTTAAAAGAATAAAAATAATTTCTTAAACTCCATGTTATGTGCCTCATACATCATTGCTTATACCCAATTTTGCCTCTCAATTCACCTCTGTGGGTAAATTGCACTACATTTATAAAACCATTGCTAAATAGATCATTTAAATGAATTGGCCAAAACTAAAAACTAGCTAAGGCCTTAAATAAATGTTGATTCTAAACACCATGAATTATTTTTGGCATAGTATGTTCAAAATCAATTCATGTGAGTAGTCAAATTGAACACTTATATAAGTAATGAAGATCAAGATAAATCCACCCAAAGAAAATTTGATGAAAGTTACTAATTACCTAAATCATATACTGAAAAAAAAATAGAACCTCAAAGCAATAGTGGCTTCAGAGGCAAATTATCATAAACCAAATAGGTTTACACATCCAAGTCCAGCTAACATAATTTTGAAGGAAGAAAAACATAATGAAAATAAACTGGACCTAACAAGAAAATATAAAATTTTCCCAAATACATATGAATTCAATTATTCAAGCATGAAAATAGCATACACATGCATCAACAAACAGTAGAGTGATGCAGAAATAAGAGAAATTTACAGATTCAGGTTTTTTAATTATTTTGGCAACAGCTTTAGTGGCATCCTTGAGTATATCAGAAGCAACGACGCCATCAACTGGAACATTGATGAACAATATATATATATATATATATATATATATATATATATATATATATATATATATATATATATATATAAACATATACTATTGTACAATACAAAAGTTGAAATTGAGATACAATTAGTGAAAAATCAACGTAGACGAGTTGTTTGAATAGATTGTCAAGTGGATAATACAAATAATTGGGGAAAGAGGGAGAGAATGACTACTTTGGGCCGAATGGGCTTGACAGGATGTTCACCTCTTATTCTTGGGCCTTAACAGTGAGGTTTTCAAAATTCAAATCCAAAATTCACACTTTTACAATTAACAATGGGGTTTTCGAAATTCAAGCTTAAAGCACAAACTCTTTCAAGAAAATAAATTTTTGGGAAAGTAAACCCCTTTTTAAATATTCAAGTCCTGAAAAATAAGTAAACTAGGGATCTGAATTTATTTATTTTTATTAATTAGAAAGTTGAAATATATAAAAAATATCAATTCCGATCTAAATTTGTCAAATATTATATCCTATTTTATCAATTTAGTAGGAAATTTTCGGGTTTCGGACATCCACATGGAAATGTTAAGCAATAAGGGTAGTGTATGAATTTTATAATGGTCGCGGCTATTTGCACACACTGTTTACTTTATACACTCAATTATATCTACACACACAAAAATGATATATACACACACTTGAAAATACTACATTACCCTTAATGAAATACACCCATATACACAATATCTTCCCTCCCACAATCCCACATTTAATCTAAATATTAAATCATACACCCACTCTACTTTGAACCCACTAGCCACTTCACTTCTCAAGTTTGAAACAAAGAAAAAAAAAGAGGAAAGAAGAGAAGAAGGGAGGAAGAGTTTCAAATATTAGGGAAAGTAGACATCAATTAAAATCTGTAAATCACTTAAATTAGTATTGAATTTTACATATTTGCGAGAAATCCATGACATTTGTGTAATGAAACTAATAATGAAACCAAATACTTGAGGAAATAATCATTAAATGCACCATTTATCAAAAATCGACCACCGGCCCTGGTTTGTCTGCATTTGAAGGTTTGTTCGATCGTGTATGGTTGAAATTTGAGTTCTTTATTGGCAAAAATCCATCGACAGCTTATGAAGTTGTTCGTCCATTCACGATTGACTAGAAGGGGGAATTTTGACCACTTGTCGTTGAACAGAAGCTACTTCAATTTCCATTCCCTATCAAACACACCGCTGGAATAATCGCAACCACCTTTAGGATGGAGAATCTAGTGGCTCGTCCCTCGAGGGTTTCGCTACCAATTGCAGCCCGGATATTCAGGATGCAGGGTAGGCTGTGGACACTCTGGATCTTGCAATCAATGGGAGGACTTTTCTGCATTTTTCCGTGGTAAGGTTTTGTTATCTTGAGCACAACTTTCATAGATCAGGCCTCCGTAGTGGTTCTTCATGTCGCCTTCGCCGACAATGGCAGCCTTGTCCAAGAATCTACAAGTTGGACTCCATTAGTTTCAAAACTAATTTTTCATATACAAAAATTGTTGTGGGTGTGGTGTTGTGGTTGTGTGATAACCAACCTGAACTGGTCGGTGGGGTGGATTCTTGCAGGTTCGGGGGTGTCCTCGTATAACATCTCAACATCATATGGAAGGCTCGTGTTTCGTTTCCTCATGGCTGCTGCAAAGACCATGAAAATCTAGACCATGGGGCTGCCTGAGTTCTTCTTGTATCTGTATCTTTGTGTTCCGAAGTAGAAGATGACTTTGGCAACTAGCATGGAGATATAATAATATTTTAGGTGTGTGTAAGTTTGAGTGTGGGCAGCATGATTGAGTGTTTGGTGTGTGTTTGTTTTTATTATTTAAGAAATAATATTATAATAAATGTGTGTATGCCAAGGGATAATTTAGTAATTTAGTATATATATATTTATTAATTAAAAATTTAAATGGGTGTATGGAAGTAAAACAGTGTGTGCGAATAACCACGGCCTTGTATAAAATATCCGATTTCCATACCCGATTTTTTATTTACCACCCTCACCTAACAATAATATATATATATATATATATATATATTGTAATTTATTTATCACCTTAAAACATTATATTATCCCCTTAGCCCATTAAAGGTAAATAAAAAATGTAATTGAATTTGAGACGTATGATTTTTTATTATTTTTTTAAAAGGATTTTCAGTGAAAGCAGTGCAGGAGACGTTTCCCATTAAATCTACTACACTTCTGCTATATAATGTTTCATAATTCAAAATTTAAAATTTAATTTTGCATTACTACTCACTTGGCCCTCTCCTTCCCGTTATTGACTGTGTCTTCCCCGCCACCGCCACACGCCACCCATTGCTTCCAATGTTAAAAATTAAGTTTAGTGTGATGGTCAGCCTATTCATCTGGATGCAAAAGAGCAAGTCTTCCTCCGTTAAGCGTTCCAAATTTCACAAATTCCTCGACACCTTCTGCTGCCCTAAGAGCAGCAATGACTACTTCGCCGCCATCCGCTTGATCCACCCTAGTCTCGATAGGGAGCATGGCTCCTACGGACTATGTGAACACGTTCTCACAGCCTGCCTCATTGATGCCCTCGGCATGTCTCGTAATTCCTCTAACTCTCAGCTCCTCCTCAACTGGCGCAAGGGTTGCCCTAAGTCCCGCGCCTTCGCAGGAAACTTCTCCCAAATTGTTGCCGAGGTTTGTTCTTCCCCTTTATACAAATTTTTAAGGAAATTTCTTTTGAATTTGAAAAATTCTAAGATTTTTAGTGGAACATGTATATATATTTTTTCTTTTCCCACATTTCTGAGAAAACTCCTCTGGAGATTGAAATTGTGATCATTTTTTCACTTATTCTAAATTTCATATTGAAAATTTCTTTTAGTTTCTAATTTGCTTTAGCTAATCGCTTGCTCTGGGAATCCTGTACTGGGAATTGTAGTGCATGAACTACTATTTGGGCTGACATATTGGATGGTCCAATAATTGATGCGTAAAGAGTTGCTTATAGATGTTCTATGTTGATACACTTTTGTGTGCTTCTGGTGAAAGTTCTTGCAACTTCTACTTTTTTTTAAAAAAAAATACATAATGATGCTTAAAGTTTTAGCATGATGAAACTATTGTGTAGGAACAAATAGAACATTTCGCTAGTGCTTAAATAAGTACTGTAAAATATGAAATTTAACTGGGCTCCATTTTTATCTTCTCCTGGGAAACTGTTGGAATGTAGTTTATAGTAGAAAAGATGCTTATATTTTGATTGTATTATTAAAATTAAAAAATACTGTGTTAAAGTTTCTAGAATCGATTCAAAATCATGATGACAAATTATTCAAAAGGAGTGATTAAGTTGATGCAATCTTCTTATTTCTAATTAAACTGATTTCTTATCAAGCTTTGAGTTAGTCAGTGGCTTGTGTCTTGATAAAATTATTCGTTGTTGAGTTGATGGAATTGTTTATTGTCCAAATGTTGATTAACAAACTAGAATATGCTAGTCCCTAAAGATGGTTGTGAACCAAAATGTAGCTTATTTAAATATAGATCAAAGATTTGTGTAGGCTAATAGCTTATAAAAAGTATTAGAGCATGGCAGAAAGTTAGTGTGTTAGAAGAAGTATAAAAGAGTAGAGGGCGTTTCAATATTTAGTTTTACTTTTTTTTTATCAAAGGTGATTTTATGCTGCTTTTCAATGATTCATTTCACGTATTTCTATTCTGCAATTCGAACCAAAGGCTTTTATTTTCAAACACTAACAACTACGCATTTTCTACCTAAGCTTACATAAAAAACTTTTTCAAAAGCACAATCATTTGCATATACCTATAAGAAATCTTAGTGGCTAGATGAGAGAAACTGATTTTTTGTTCGGGGTTGTCTAAGATATGTTGAAGTTAATATACATAAAAATTATTAGAATATTGCAAATTCTCATGTAATTTTAATGTTCAACGTATCTCGATTTGTTGTAATAAAACTGAGCATGATTTTTTTTCCTTAAAAATTTGCATCCATCTCATCAATTAGTACTAGAGCTCCCAACAGACATATATTATCATTTTCAGGCAACTTTATTTTTCATGTACGATTTTCATGTTTCCAAATTTTCATTATCACCACCAAATTCCATCCTATATCTATTGGGTCAGCTAATTCTGTATCTTCTTCCTTTTAGGAAATATCATTGTTGGGTTTCTCCCAAATTTTGGGATAAGCTGAAACGGAATTTTAAATTGAGCAGTTCTATTATGGTTCTAAGTAGTGGGAATATGTTGGTTTGACAAACCAATTTCCATTACCTTATACTTCTTACTACTTGAGTAGTTAATGATTCCTTACTACTTTATATATATATATATATATATATATATATATATATATATATATATATTACTATTTGATACTTAATTGACCAAGTTTTTGTGTGTGTATGTGTTTGTGCGTATGTATGTTTGCGTGCATTTATGTGCCTATGTACATGGTTGTTAGCTATTCAAGTTATGATCCATTTAATCTGATTATTAGATTATCTTAATTGTAGCATGTGGTGGCAGGTGCTGCAATCTAGGCAGGTAAAGACATCAGGGGTGCTAACCATAAAAGAACTAAATAAATCTCTTGATCGTTTGGCCTCTTTCGATAACAGGTAGAATTCATCCTTTGTTACTCGAGTTCAATGAGTATTTCTTATTTTCGAATTAAGAAACAATATGTTAACTTAGCTTTTGCACTACAACCAAAGTCCTTGTAGGCTCTCTTTTCTGATGTCTTGAAATTGTATTTTTGTAGCCCAATGGAATAGGAAAAACTATCTACTTAGCTTAAATAAAATTTTTAATTCATAATTATTGCTGTAATGTAAACAATATACCTATCTCACTTCTGCTGATCAAAAAGGAAGAATTAATACGATAGATTGATTTAGCAGAATATATGAAAGATCAATGCTAATTCGTTGATTCTATGAAGAATATTGGAATAGCGAGATAAGTGTCTGCTCAAATGTTGATTCTTAAAAGAATGCCATAAGAGTATACAATGTAACTATAAGTGACAATTCATTGTTTCAACACAAATACCAGAAGAACACAAATAAAACACAATAAAGTAGTAAATCTCACTTTTGATAAATCTTTTTCAACTCCCTAAAACGATATTATAAGCACCTATTTATTGGTGATTATAAGATTTATCACTATAATAATAAATACAAATAATAGGAAATAAATAAAAAGGATGTCATTAAATCCAAACTATGGTTATCGTAAATCTTCCATATCTCCATCATTTTCCACCTTTTGGAGATAATTTGTCCTCAAATTGTGCATGGTCGTATCACAACACAAGTTCAAACACATATTGAATCATCTTTGAATTCATGTAGCCTAAAATATTTCCTGAAGAAATTCATCATATTTGAAATCACTACTAGTGAAATCCACAAAAAAAAATCCATTGAATCTAATGTATTATGATGTAGTACATCCTTAATTTTGACTTTTTTTTCGAGAAATCAGATGAAGATGTAGACGATACACAAACATCATAACTATCATCTACAACTTTAGAAAAATTATCCCGTTAGCCACCCTCAACAACTCCATTACTTTCCTCATAAAAATTGGCAGACATAATCACTGTCAAAAACTGTGTCGTCATCAAAAAAAAATTGGTGGACCATCATACCATCATCAATATATACATCCAAAGCAGGAGAACAGATAAAGTGAATATTTTCTACATACATTAATTGCTCATCACAAAGTATCATAAACAAGTTGATGCCCTGAAACCATTATCGAAGATCGTTATTAGTCTTTGATACCAATTGATGAAGTGTAAGATATGAAAGATAAACAAACAAGTCGATAATCTGTTGATTCAATAGAAAATACCGAAATAGGGAGATAAATGTCAGCTCAAACATTGATTCTCAAAAGAGTTGAGAGATGATTGAAAATGATAATCTATAATTTCAAGGCAAATGTGGGGATAACAACAATAATAATAAATGATAAATCCCAATTTTCAAATCAACACCCTTAAGCAATTGTAAAAACACTTATTTATAGGTGATAATAAGAACTTCCATTATAAAGATAAACAAAAATTAAATGAAACAAATAAAAAAGAATTCTTGTTAATATTTAATTAGTCTAAACTATAACTATCGTAAACCTTCTATATTTCCATCATAGATAGGCTACTGGTAGAAGTTCTTTAATTGATAATTGAAGTCTGTGATTCTTGTATGCAGGTCAGAGAAGATATCCACTCTTTCTGATCTGATAAGGAAAACAAATGCTCAAGAAATGAAGTGTATTATCATAATAATTCTCAAAGGTAGTGTTTAAATAACCTCATGTAATTATTTGGCTTTGTCTTCTTTGTCTCAGTTTTTATTTTATTATTTTTGTATATGTTTTCTAATCTACAACTATACCAAAGTTCAGATCTTAAGTTGGGAATAAGTGAGAAAAGCATATTTCATGAATTTCACCCTGATGCTGAGGACTTGTTCAACGTCACATGTGATCTAAAGTTAGTCTATGTAAAGTTACAAGATCTCAGTCAGTGGGGTAAACATCAGGTTTGCTTTAGAAGTCTTAATCAATCATCCTATTTGGTGACATTCATTGTTTTAAACCACAAAAACCTATGCTTGTGGTGTGGTGTGAAAGAGAAACGAGTTAATCTTAGTCCTAATTAGAATTACTCATTCCAAAGTTTAATGCAAAAAGGTTTGTAAGCTTGAAGCATGGGAGCCTCTGTTAGGGTTTTATTGTTACCCTATTTAGTCTAGAAAAATATCGTTTATATAGCTGAACTCTTTGTGATAATAAATGAGTTATTTCGCCTCTCATAACTATGTTATACATTCAAGATAACGCTCTTCATTTTCAATGGGCGTGATTTGTGATTTTCTTTTTATTTTTATGCATGTTCTGCTCTTTTGTATTTTTAAACTTGTCATTTTTGTTATCTGGAATCATGGAGACTGAAGGACTTCATGTTGCTTGTGTCTGATGTCTTTCATTTATGCCTTTCTAATCTAGATCTTTTAGGTGTTTGAAATTCATTGGGTTTTGTGGGAAAATGTAAAGGTTATTATTCCAAAATGTGACTTCCAATTATTATGTCAGTCATGGCCACATCAGTCCTCTTCATTCCTTGATGCATATGACTCATGTAACAAATACATGCGTGATTTATAAAGTAATGCTTTATGTAAACCTGACTTCTGAAGGACATCGAAGTTGGCAAACATGTTTGACCTACTAGCTCTGAGGTTCAGCAACGCAGCTGCTGCATGGAAAAAGGTTTGTATGCACTTTAAATGGTGATAAATTCTTGTGGAAAAATCTATATTCTTTCACTAAGTTTCCTGGTATGGTGATTACTTACATGTTTATCTCAATCAAATAGCTTCATGGAAAGGAAGTTGTAGTGGAGTGCATATTGGATGGAGATCGCATCCAAATTCACAAAAATGGAACAGAGATAAATTTTTTCTCTAGGTAGTTGCTTTCTTAAAATGAACTCTATCTCGCTTGTGTATACTATTTTTTAGAGTTATACATATGTCTTCCTTTGTGCATGTGCTCAATAACATTTTATACATGAATATAGGACTGCTCTTATCAGATAATAGTGTAGTCATTTCTGTTAGCTTCAGTTGTATGTCTATATTTGGAAAAGGTATGTATGTACTAATATATTTGCATCAAATAGCCTGTCTACAGTTAGCAGTTACAGGAAAATTTTGATACCATAGTCGACTAGGCAACAGTTGACAATAGGAAGGGACCAATCCATAATATATCTAGCCTTATTTGCAGCATTATGTGCAACAACATATTGACTCCATCATTAAAATTTTATTTTATCAGTAACATAACTAGGACAAATTTATGCATCCCGATCAACTTACCGGTTTTTAAAGTGGATAGGAATTTTCTTGATCATCCCAAATATGGATATGGCATGTCAGACGTTATAAAAGAGAACATTCTGGTTGACAAGTTAAAACTTCAACAAGACCTCTGATTTTATCACATGATGTCATACAATTACCCCAACTTTCATATTTTTTTAATATATGCTTCTTGCTTTGCTCTTTTTTTTAAATCCACAATACTATTATTAATTGTGGAGACTTAAAAGATAAATGTTAAAAGCTATTGTTGGTACATTATTATCTGTTTTTTTTTTGTATAAAAATTAAAATGCTAAATACTGAAAAATATCTAATTTGGGAAAATCCTTTAAAAAAGGACCATTTTAAGTTTGATTTATTTGATAATGTTCTTCATGAGCTATAAAGAGAGTGCTGAACTTTAGGTTCAATGATTATGGATACTATATACTAAACCTTCTAACACACTTCAACAAACTAAATGATTCTCTGTCCTATTTTCAATGTTAATAAACTGCAGTTGCTTTTTTTGAAAAGTCTCTGATGTGAATTTAGTGCAATACTATTGCATTAATGAGTCCATGTTGTACTTGTGCCATCAAAATATATGTCATGTGCAAAGTGTAAATTCTCTTTTATTTTCATGTTGACTGATAAACTACATGGTGTGGTTACTTGCCACCTTTTGTGTTGCAGGTGCATTCTTGATGGTGAAATGTTAATTTGAGACAAATCTGCAAATCGATTTGCAGAGTTTGTTTCAAAACAAGAGATAGTTGTGAATTTACTTTGTCCATTTTTTTCTGTCTTGTAGCTTGTAGTTGTATTTGTCTAAAACTTTTTACTCACTCTTACATATCCCAATCCTTTATCATAGCCAAGGCTGCTAAGGATAGGCTTGATAATGATCGGTAAGTCTGTTATGACTTGTGTATAATAAATAATTTGATCATAAAAATGTAAGAAATTGCTTTGCACTTCGACTTTTTAGTGACTCTATGATGCAAACTTCCTAGCATTTTATACTCTGAAAACATGTTCTCAAAATATATTCTCATGTCTAATAACTAATTTGACCATAAAAATGGCTAGAAAATGCTCACTTCAAGGAGTTCTTAACCTTGTTCATGGAGTAGAATCAGCTCTGCACTTTAACTTTTTAGTGACTCTATTGCGCAACCTTACTAGCATTGTATACTCTGAAACACATGTTCTCCAACTATATTCTCATGTCTATTAACTAATTTGACCATAAAAATGGCAAGACAATGCTCACTTCAAGGAGTTCTTGACCAGGTTGACAGAGTAGAATTAGCTCTGCACTGTGAGTTTTTAGTGACTCTATGGTGCAAGCTTCCTAGCATTTTTATACTTTTAAAATAAGTTCTTTAACTATATTCTCATGTCTAATAACTAATTTGACCATAGAAATGGTGAGAAAATGCTCACTTCAAGGAGTTATTGAAATGGCTCACGGAGTAGAATCAACTCTGCACAGTGTATTTTCAATGACTTTATGGTGCAAGCTTTGTAGCAGTTATATACTCTGAAAATATGTTCTCCAACTATATACTCATGTATAATAAATAATATATTCATAAAAATGGTAAGAAATTGCTCACTTAAAGTAGTTCTTGACTTGGATCACAGAGTTGAATCAGCTCTGCACATTGACATTTTAGTGACTCTATGGCGCAAGCTTCCTAACTTTTTTATACTTTGAAAACATATTATCCTACTATATTCTCTTGTCTAATAACTAATTTTACCCTAAAAATGGCAAGACAATACTCATTTCAAGGAGTTCTTGACCTGGTTCACAGAGTAGAATAACCTCTGCACTTTGAGTTTTTAGAGACTCTCTGGTGCAAGCTTCCTAGATTTTTTTATACTTTGAAAACATATTATCCAACTATATTCTCATGTCTAATAACTAATTTGACCATAAAAATGACAAGAAAAAATGCTTACTTCAAGGAGTTATTTAAATGGATCAACTCTGCACTGTGTTTTCAATGACTTTATGGCGCAAGCTTTGTAGCAGTTATATAGTTTAAAAACATATTCTCCAACTATATAATAATGTATAATAAATAATTAGATCATAAAAATAGTAAGAAATTGCTCACTTCAAGGAGTTCTTGACCTGGCTCACGGAGTAGAATCAGCTCTGCTCTTTGGCATTTTAGTGACTTTATGACGCAAGCTACATAGTATTTTTATACTCTGAACACATGTTCTCCAACTATATTCTCATGTCTAATGACTAATTTGACCATAAAAGTGGCATGAAAATGCTCACTTCAAGGAGTTCTTGACCTGGCTTACGGAGTAGAATCAGCTATGCACTTTAACTTTTTAATGACTCCATGGCGCAAGCTTCCTAATATTTTATCCTCTGAAAATATGTTCTCCAACTATATTCTCATGTCTAATAACTAATTTGACCATAAAAATGACAAGAAATTGCTCACTTCAAGGAGTTCTTGACCTGGTTCACATAGTACAATATGCTCTCTGCACTGTGAGTTTTTAGTGACTCTATTGTGCAAGCTTCCTAACATTTTTATACTCTAAAAAAATTTTCTCCAACTATATTCTTATATCTAATAACTAATTCGACCATAAAAATAGAAAAAAATGCTCACTTCAAGGAGTTATTGAAATGGCTCACGGAGTAGAATCTGCACTGCACTATGTGTTTTCAGTTACTCTATGGTGCAAGTTTTGTAGTAGTTATATACTCTAAAAACATGTTTACCAAGTATATACTCATGTATAATAAATAATTTGATCATAAAAATGGTAAGAAATTGCTCATTTCAAGGAGTTCTTGACCTGACTCACGGAGTAGAATCAGCTTTGCACTTTGACTTTTTAGTGACTCTATGACGCAAGCTTCCTAGCATTTTTATACTCTGAAAACATGATCTCAAAATATATTCTCATGTATATTAACTAATTTGACCATAAAAACTTCAAGAAAATGCTCACTTCAAGGAGTTCTTAACCTGGCTTACGGAGTAGAATTAGCTCTGCACTTTTACTTTTTAGTGACTCTATGGCGCAAGCTCCCAAGCATTTTATACTCTAAAAACATTTTCTCCAACTATATACTCATGTATATTAACTAATTTGACCATAAAAATGGCAAGACAATGCTTACTTCAAAGAGTTTTTGACCAGGTTGACAGAGTAGAATCAGCTCTGCATTGTGAGTTTTTATAGATTCTATGGTGAAAGCTTCCTAGCATTTTTATACTTTGAAAACATGTTCTCCAACTATATTCTCATTTCTAATAACTAATTTGACCATAAAAATGGTAGGAAAATGCTCACTTCAAGGAGTTATTGAAATTGATCACAAAGTAGAATCAACTCTGCACTGTGTGTTTTCAGTGACTCTATGGCGCAAGTTTTGTAGCAATACTCTGAAAATCTGTTCTCAAAGTATACACTCATGTATAATAAATAATTTGATCATAAAAATGGTAAGAAATTTCTCACTTGAAGGAGTTCTTTACGTGGCCCATGGAGTAGAATCAGCTTTGCACTTTGACTTTTTAGTGACTATATGACGCAAGCTTCCTAGCATTTTTATACTCTGAAAGCATGTTCTCAATATATATTCTCATGTCTAATAACTAATTTGACCATAAAAATGGCAAGAAAATGCTCACTTCAAGGAGTTCTTAACCTTGCTCATGGAATGGAATCAACTCTTCACTTTAACTTTTTAGTGACTCTATGGTGCAACCTTACTAGCATTTTATAATCTGAAACACATGTTAACAACTATAATCTCATGTCTATTAACTAATTTGACCATAAAAATGGCAAGACAATGCTTACTTCAAGGAATTCTTGATCAGGTTGACAGAGTAGAATCAGCTCTGCACTGTGTATTTTTTGTGACTCTATGGTGCAAACTTCCTAGCATTTTTATAATCTGAAAACATGTTCTTCAACTATACTCTCATGTCTAATAACTAATTTGACCTTAAAAATGGCGAGAAAATGCTCACTTCAACGTGTTATTGAAATGGCTCACGAAATCTTTCTTCTTGACAAAAAGAACTGGAGCACCCCACGGAGATGTGCTAGGTCATATGAACCCCTTCTTCAATAATTCCCCAAGTTGTGTCTGGAGTTCCTTGAGCTCAGCAGGCGACATTCGATATGGAGTAATCGATATAGGTGTGATTCCAGGAAGTACGTTAATGGAAAAATCAATCTCTCGATTCGGAGGTTGTCCTGGTAAGTGTTCGGGAAAGACATCAGGAAATTCATTCACGATCAGGATGTCATCTAGTTTAGTTTTAGAAAGAGAAGTATCGATGACAAATGCCAAGAATGCCTCACAACCCTTACGCATTAATTTATGCGCAGTCAACATTGAAATAAAAGAGAGGGATCTCGTTTGAAGTTTACCTTCAAAAACAAGTTCTGAGAATCCTAGTCTACGAAAAATAACAAGCTTCTCGTGGCAATCGAGAATTGCATGATGAGAAGAAAGCCAATCCATGCCAAGAATAACATCAAGATCAATCAAAGGCAATGGTATCAATTCAGCCTCTAAAATGACATCTTTGATCTTCAATGGACAACCAAGGAATACCGAATCACGAATTAGACGCTCTCCAAGAGGGGTATGAACGATGATTCCAGATGACAAATGAGAGATAGGATAATCTAAGATCGCAGTAAGATCATCCCGGATATAAGACCTATCAGAACCTGGGTCAAATAAAGCGTAGACCTGATGGTCTCCCACAAACACATGGCCTAAAGAAGCAGTATTAGGTGAGATTGTGATTTAAAAATTCGAAAGATAGAATTTCTTACGGATGTTTTATTCGTAATCAAGTGGCATAACAAGGTGGGGTTGATCTAGCATGTGAAAATACTCAGATTATAAATTACCTGTCACAACCTTCGGATCTTAGCGAGCCTCTTCCCAGGAAATATGAAATACTCAAGTTTGCTTCCTTCCTTGCATAGGTGATTGAGTACTAGGGCCGCTTGAGGCATCGGGCACTCTGGTAACTGTAGATCGAGTATCTCTGGGTGTAGAATATGTTAGTTTACCACGAAGCTGACAAGAACACTGACTGCTCGCTCCCATAAGCTAAGGACAAGAACTTCGCATATGCCCTGGCTTACGACACTGAAAACATACTTGAGGAGCCTTACAGGGGCCGTCGAGATATTTTAAGCAATTCTAGCACTTGCGATTTTCACCAACCAATCCCGAGACATTGCTCCCGCCTCTACTAAACTGCTCTCGAGGTTGAGGAAAACTAATAGATACTGAACTTGGTGCGCCACACGAAGATCCCACACCCCTATACACCTTCGATGCATTTCCTGGAATGTGCTCCCTTGCCTTTTCTTTTGAGATCGTTCTGCAAGCTAATGTCTCGCCTGAACTAAACTTTCTACCCTCAGGGCTTCTTCTACGAGATAGTCAAGACTCTCGTACTTGTCTACGGACTTGATGCGATCTCGAATATTTAAGTTAAGACCATCTTCAAATCTCTTGCATAAGTCTCTCGTTGTATATGACTCAGGAGCAAATTCTTGCAATTCCAGAAATTTGCTTTCGTACTCCACGACCGACATAATGCCTTGAAAGAGGTTGAAGAACTCCTTTCTCTTCTGATCCTTGATGTATTGAGAGAAGTATCGATCTTTGAATCGTTCCACAAAGATAGCCCATGTAATTGTAACCGAAGATGTCTCTTTTAAATTCTACCACCATCGTCGTGCATCTGGGCCAAACAGCTTGGTCGCAATGACCACATGATAACATTCTTCAATCATCAAGGTGTCAAAGGTCTCTGTAATCTCCTTTAACCATGCGCCCGCTTTAGAAGCATCTCTTGCACCGTCAAATTTTGAAGTCCCCATGTTTTCAACTGCTTTCACCAATTCAGGTATATAAAGTGCACCTCGATAAGTAGAACCTCCTAAAGCCATTTCTGGAGTAAAAACTAGTACATTAGTTGTAGGTCGAATCGGTTCATTAGCACGAAGAACCATCTGTGTGTTTTCAGTTACTCTATGGCGCAAGCTTTGTAGCAGTTATATACTTTGAAAACATGTTATCCAAGTATATACTCATGTATAATAAATAATTTGATCACAAAAATGGTGAGAAATTGTTCACTCCAAGGAGTTTTTGACCTAGCTCACGGAGTAGAATCAGCTTTGCACTTTGAGTTTTTAGTGACTCTATGATGCAAGCTTCCTAGCATTTTTATACTCTGAAAACACTTTCTCAAAATATATTCTCATGTCTATTAACTAATTTGACCATAAAAATTTCAAGAAAATGCTCGCTTCAAGGAGTTCTTAACCTAGCTCATGGAGTAGAATCAGCTCTGCACTTTTACTTTTTAGTGACTCTATGGCGCAAGCTTCCTAACATTTTATACTCTGAAAATATGTTCTCCAACTATATTCTCATGTCTAATAACTAATTTTACCATAAAAATGGCAAGACAATGCTCACTTCAAGGAGTTCTTGATCTGGTTCACAGAGTGCAATCTGCTCTCTGCACTGTGAGTTTTTAGTGACTCTATGGTGCAAGCTTCCTAACATTTTTATACTCTGAAAACATGTTATCCAACTATATTCTTATGTCTAATAACTAATTCGACCATAAATATAGAAATAAAATGCTCACTTCAAGGAGTTATTGAAATGGCTCACGGAGTAGAATCATCTCTGCACTGTGTGGTTTCATTGACTCTATGGTGCAAGCTTTGTAGCAATACTCTGAAAATCTGTTCTCAAAGTATATACTCATGTATAATAAATAATTTGATCATAAAAATGGTAAGAATTTTCTCACTTCAAGGAGTTCTTTACGTGGCCCACGAAGTAGAATCAGCTTTGCACTTTGACTTTTTAGTGACTCTATGACGCAAGCTTCCTAGCATTTTTTATACTCTAAATACATGTTCTCAAAATATATTCTCATATCTAATAACTAATTTGACCATAAAAATGGTAAGAAAATGCTCACTTCAAGGAGTTCTTAACCTTGCTCACGGAGTGGAATCAACTCTGCACTGTAATTTTTTAGTGACTCTATTGTGCAACCTTACGAGCATTTTATAATCTGAAACACATGTTAACAACTATAATCTCATGTCTATTAACTAATTTGACCATAAAAATGGCAAGACAATGCACACTTCAAGGAATTCTTGACCAGGTTGACAGAGTAGAATCAACTTTGCACTTTAAGTTTTTAGTGACTCTATGACGCAAGCTTCCTGGCATTTTTATACACTGAAAAAATTTTCTCAAAATATATTCTCATGCCTATTAACAAATTTGACCATAAAAATTTCAAGAAAATGCTCACTTTAAGGAGTTCTTAATCTAGCTCATGGAGTAGAAACAGCTCTGCACTTTAACTTTTTAGTGACTCTATGGCGCAATCTTCCTAACATTTTATACTCTGAATATATGTTCTCCAACTATATTCTCATATGTAATAACTAATTTGACAAAAAAAATGGCAAGACAATGCTCACTTCAAGGAGTTCTTGACCTGGTTCATATAGTTGAATCAGCTCTGCACTGTGAGTTTTTAGTGACTCGATGGTGTAAGCTTCCTAACATTTTTATACTTTGAAAACATGTTGTCCAACTATATTCTCACATCTAATAAGTAATTCGACCACTGAAATGGAAAGAAAATGCTCACTTTAAGGAGTTATTGAAATGGCTGACGGAGTAGAATCAGCTCTTTACTGAGTATTCAGTGACTCTATGGCACAAGCTTTGTAGCAGTTATATACTCTGAAAACATGTTCTCCATATATATACTCATGTATAATAAATAATTTCATAAAAAAATGGTAAGAAATTGGTCACTTCAAGTAGTTCTTGACCTAGATCACGCAGTAGAATCAGCTCTACACTTTGACATTTTAGTGACTCTATGGCGCAAGCTTCCTAACATTTTATACTCTGAAAATATGTTCTCCAACTATATTCTCATGTCTAATAACTAATTTGACCATAAAAATGGCAAGACAATGCTCACTTCAAGGAGTTCTTGATATGGTTCACAGAGTGCAATCTGCTCTCTGCACTGTGAGTTTTTAGTGACTCTATGGTGCAAGCTTCCTAACATTTTTATACTCTGAAAACATGTTATCCAACTATATTCTTATGTCTAATAACTAATTCGACCATAAATATAGAAATAAAATGCTCACTTCAAGGAGTTATTGAAATGGCTCACGGAGTAAAATCATCTCTGCACTGTGTGGTTTCAATGACTCTATGGTGCAAGCTTTGTAGCAATACTCTGAAAATCTATTCTCAAAGTATATACTCATGTATAATAAATAATTTGATCATAAAAATGGTAAGAATTTTCTCACTTCAAGGAGTTCTTTACGTGGCCCACGGAGTAGAATCAGCTTTGCACTTTGACTTTTTAGTGACTCTATGACGCAAGCTTCCTAGCATTTTTTATACTCTAAATGCATGTTCTCAAAATATATTCTCATATCTAATAACTAATTTGACCATAAAAATGGCAAGAAAATGCTCACTTCAAGGAGTTCTTAACCTTGCTCACGGAGTGGAATCAACTCTTCACTTTAATTTTTTAGTGACTCTATTGTGCAACCTTACTAGCACTTTATAATCTGAAACACATGTTAACAACTATAATCTCATGTCTATTAACTAATTTGACCATAAAAATGGCAAGACAATGCACACTTCAAGGAATTCTTGACCAGGTTGACAGAGTAGAATCAACTTTGCACTTTGAGTTTTTAGTGACTCTATGACGTAAGTTCCTGGCATTTTTATACACTGAAAACATTTTCTCAAAATATATTCTCATGCCTATTAACAAATTTGACCATAAAAATTTCAAGAAAATGCTCACTTTAAGGAGTTCTTAACCTAGCTCATGGAGTAGAAACAGCTCTGCACTTTAACTTTTTAGTGGCTCTATGGCGCAATCTTCCTAACATTTTATACTCTGAATATATGTTCTCCAACTATATTTTCATATGTAATAACTAATTTGACCAAAAAAATGGCAAGACAATGCTCACTTCAAGGAGTTCTTGACCTGGTTCATAGAGTTGAATCAGCTCTGCACTGTGAGTTTTTAGTGACTCTATGGTGTAAGCTTCCTAACATTTTTATACTTTGAAAACATGTTCTCCAACTATATTCTCACGTCTAATAAGTAATTCGACCACTGAAATGGAAAGAAAATGCTCACTTTAAGGAGTTATTGAAATGGCTGACGGAGTAGAATCAGCTCTTTACTGAGTATTCAGTGACTCTATGGCACAAGCTTTGTAGCAGTTATATACTCTGAAAACATGTTCTCCATATATATACTCATGTATAATAAATAATTTCATAAAAAAATGGTAAGAAATTGGTCACTTCAAGTAGTTCTTGACCTAGATCACGCAGTAGAATCAGCTCTACACTTTGACATTTTAGTGACTCTATGGCGCAAGCTTCCTAACATTTTATACTCTGAAAATATGTTCTCCAACTATATTCTCATGTCTAATAACTAATTTGACCATAAAAATGGCAAGACAATGCTCACTTCAAGGAGTTCTTGATCTGGTTCACAGAGTGCAATCTGCTCTCTGCACTGTGAGTTTTTAGTGACTCTATGGTGCAAGCTTCCTAACATTTTTATACTCTGAAAACATGTTATCCAACTATATTCTTATGTCTAATAACTAATTCGAGCATAAATATAGAAATAAAATGCTCACTTCAAGGAGTTATTGAAATGGCTCACGGAGTAAAATCATCTCTGCACTGTGTGGTTTCAATGACTCTATGGTGCAAGCTTTGTAGCAATACTCTGAAAATCTATTCTCAAAGTATATACTCATGTATAATAAATAATTTGATCATAAAAATGGTAAGAATTTTCTCACTTCAAGGAGTTCTTTACGTGGCCCACGGAGTAGAATCAGCTTTGCACTTTGACTTTTTAGTGACTCTATGACGCAAGCTTCCTAGCATTTTATATACTCTAAATGCATGTTCTCAAAATATATTCTCATATCTAATAACTAATTTGACCATAAAAATGGCAAGAAAATGCTCACTTCAAGGAGTTCTTAACCTTGCTCACGGAGTGGAATCAACTCTTCACTTTAATTTTTTAGTGACTCTATTGTGCAACCTTACTAGCACTTTATAATCTGAAACACATGTTAACAACTATAATCTCATGTCTATTAACTAATTTGACCATAAAAATGGCAAGACAATGCACACTTCAAGGAATTCTTGACCAGGTTGACAGAGTAGAATCAACTTTGCACTTTGAGTTTTTAGTGACTCTATGACGTAAGTTCCTGGCATTTTTATACACTGAAAACATTTTCTCAAAATATATTCTCATGCCTATTAACAAATTTGACCATAAAAATTTCAAGAAAATGCTCACTTTAAGGAGTTCTTAACTTAGCTCATGGAGTAGAAACAGCTCTGCACTTTAACTTTTTAGTGGCTCTATGGCGCAATCTTCCTAACATTTTATACTCTGAATATATGTTCTCCAACTATATTTTCATATGTAATAACTAATTTGACTAAAAAAATGGCAAGACAATGCTCACTTCAAGGAGTTCTTGACCTGGTTCATAGAGTTGAATCAGCTCTGCACTGTGAGTTTTTAGTGACTCTATGGTGTAAGCTTCCTAACATTTTTATACTTTGAAAACATGTTCTCCAACTATATTCTCACGTCTAATAAGTAATTCGACCACTGAAATGGAAAGAAAATGCTCACTTTAAGGAGTTATTGAAATGGCTCACGGAGTAGAATCAGCTCTTTACTAAGTATTCAGTGACTCTATGGCACAAGCTTTGTAGCAGTTATATACTCTGAAAACACATTCTCCATATATATACTCATGTATAATAAATAATTTCATAAAAAAATGGTAAGAAATTGGTCACTTCAAGTAGTTCTTGACCTAGATCACGCAGTAGAATCAGCTCTGCACTTTGACATTTTAGTGACTCTATGGCGCAAGCTTCCTAACATTTTATACTCTGAAAATATTTTCTCCAACTATATTCTCATGTCTAATAACTAATTTGACCATAAAAATGGCAAGACAATGCTCACTTCAAGGAGTTCTTGATCTGGTTCACAGAGTGCAATCTGCTCTCTGTACTGTGAGTTTTTAGTGACTCTATGGTGCAAGCTTCCTAACATTTTTATACTCTGAAAACATGTTATCCAACTATATTCTTATGTCTAATAACTAATTCGACCATAAATATAGAAATAAAATGTTTACTTCAAGGAGTTATTGAAATGGCTCACGGAGTAGAATCATCTCTGCACTGTGTGTTTTCAATGACTCTATGGTGCAAGCTTTGTAGCAATACTCAGAAAATCTGTTCTCAAAGTATATATTCATGTATAATAAATAATTTGATCATAAAAATGGTGAGAATTTTCTCACTTCAAGGAGTTCTTTACGTGGTCCACGGAGTAGAATCAGCTTTGCACTTTGAATTTTTAGTGACTCTATGACGCAAGCTTCCTAGCATTTTTTATACTCTAAATGCATGTTCTCAAAATATATTCTCATATCTAATAACTAATTTGACCATAAAAATGGCAAGAAAATGCTCACTTCAAGGAGTTCTTAACCTTGCTCACGGAGTGGAATCAACTCTGCACTTTAATTTTTTAGTGACTCTATTGTGCAACCTTACTAGCATTTTATAATCTGAAACACATGTTAACAACTATAATCTCATGTCTATTAACTAATTTGACCATAAAAATGGCAAGACAATGCACACTTCAAGGAATTCTTGACCAGGTTGACAGAGTAGAATCAACTTTGCACTTTGAGTTTTTAGTGACTCTATGACGCAAGCTTCCTAGCATTTTTATACACTGAAAACATTTTCTCAAAATATATTCTCATGCCTATTAACAAATTTGACCATAAAAATTTCAAGAAAATGCTCACTTTAAGGAGTTCTTAACCTAGCTCATGGAGTAGAAACAGCTCTGCACTTTAACTTTTTAATGGCTCTATGGCGCAATCTTCCTAACATTTTATACTCTGAATATATGTTCTCCAACTATATTCTCATATGTAATAACTAATTTGACCAAAAAAATGGCAAGACAATGCTCACTTCAAGGAGTTCTTGACCTGGTTCATAGAGTTGAATCAGCTCTGCACTGTGAGTTTTTAGTGACTCTATGGTGTAAGCTTCCTAACATTTTTATACTTTGAAAACATGTTCTCCAACTATATTCTCACGTCTAATAAGTAATTCGACCACTGAAATGGAAAGAAAATGCTCACTTTAAGGAGTTATTGAAATGGCTCACGGAGTAGAATCAGCTCTTTACTAAGTATTCAGTGACTCTATGGCACAAGCTTTGTAGCAGTTATATACTCTGAAAACACATTCTCCATATATATACTCATGTATAATAAATAATTTCATAAAAAAATGGTAAGAAATTGGTCACTTCAAGTAGTTCTTGACCTAGATCACGCAGTAGAATCAACTCTGCACTTTGACATTTTAGTGACTCTATGGCGCAAGCTTCCTAACATTTTATACTCTGAAAATATTTTCTCCAACTATATTCTCATGTCTAATAACTAATTTGACCATAAAAATGGCAAGACAATGCTCACTTCAAGGAGTTCTTGATCTGGTTCACAGAGTGCAATCTGCTCTCTGTACTGTGAGTTTTTAGTGACTCTATGGTGCAAGCTTCCTAACATTTTTATACTCTGAAAACATGTTATCCAACTATATTCTTATGTCTAATAACTAATTCGACCATAAATATAGAAATAAAATGTTCACTTCAAGGAGTTATTGAAATGGCTCACGGAGTAGAATCATCTCTGCACTGTGTGTTTTCAATGACTCTATGGTGCAAGCTTTTTAGCAATACTGTGAAAATCTTTTCTCAAAGTATATATTCATGTATATTAAATAATTTGATCATAAAAATGGTAAGAATTTTCTCACTTCAAGGAGTTCTTTACGTGGCCGACGGAGTAGAATCAGCTTTGCACTTTGAATTTTTAGTGACTCTATGACGCAAGCTTCCTAGAATTTTTTATACTCTAAATGCATGTTCTCAAAATATATTCTCATATCTAATAACTAATTTGACCATAAAAATTGTAAGAAAATGCTCACTTCAAGGAGTTCTTAACCTTGCTCACGGAGTGGAATCAACTCTGCACTTTAATTTTTTAGTGACTCTATTGTGCAACCTTACTAGCATTTTATAATCTGAAACACATGTTAACAACTATAATCTCATGTCTATTAACTAATTTGACCATAAAAATGGCAAGACAATGCACACTTCAAGGAATTCTTGACCAGGTTGACAGAGTAGAATCAACTTTGCACTTTGAGTTTTTAGTGATTCTATGACGCAAGCTTCCTGGCATTTTTATTCACTGAAAACATTTTCTCAAAATATATTCTCATGCCTATTAACAAATTTGACCATAAAAATTTCAAGAAAATGCTCACTTTAAGGAGTTCTTAACCTAGCTCATGGAGTAGAAACAGCTCTGCACTTTAACTTTTTAGTGACTCTATTGTGCAATCTTCCTAACATTTTATACTCTGAATATATGTTCTCCAACTATATTCTCATATGTAATAACTAATTTGACCAAAAAAATAGCAAGACAATGCTCACTTCAAGGAGTTCTTGACCTGGTTTATAGAGTTGAATCAGCTCTGCACTGTGAGTTTTAGTGACTCTATGGTGTAAGCTTCCTAACATTTTTATACTTTGAAAACATGTTCTCCAACTATATTCTCACATCTAATAAGTAATTCGACCACTGAAATTGAAAGAAAATGCTCACTATAAGGAGTTATTTAAATGGCTCACGGAGTAGAATCAGCTCTTTACTGAGTATTCAGTGACTCTATGGCACAAGCTTTGTAGCAGTTATATACTCTGAAAACATGTTCTCCATATATATACTCATGTATAATAAATAATTTCATAAAAAAATGGTAAGAAATTGGTCACTTCAAGTAATGCTTGACCTAGATCACGCAGTAGAATCAGCTCTGCACTTCGACATTTTAGTGACTCTATGGCGCAAGCTTTATAACATTTTATACTCTGAAAATATGTTCTCCAACTATATTCTCATGTCTAATAACTAATTTGACCATAAAAATGGCAAGACAATGCTCACTTCAAGGAGTTCTTGATCTGGTTCACAGAGTGCAATCTGCTCTCTGCACTGTGAGTTTTTAGTGACTCTATGGTGCAAGCTTCCTAACATTTTTATACTCTGAAAACATGTTATCCAACTATATTCTTATGTCTAATAACTAATTCGACCATAAATATAGAAATAAAATGTTCACTTCAAGTAGTTATTGAAATGGCTCACGGAGTAGAATCATCTCTGCACTGTGTGTTTTCAATGACTCTATGGTGCAAGCTTTGTAGCAATACTCTGAAAATCTGTTCTCAAAGTATATACTCATGTATAATAAATAATTTTATCATAAAAATGGTAAGAATTTTCTCACTTCAAGGAGTTCTTTACGTGGCCCACGGAGTAGAATCAGCTTTGCACTTTGACTTTTTAGTGACTCTATGACGCAAGCTTCCTAGCATTTTTTAACTCTAAATGCATGTTCTCAAAATATATTCTCATATCTAATAACTAATTTGACCATAAAAATGGCAAGAAAATGCTCACTTCAAGGAGTTCTTAACCTTGCTCACGGAGTGGAATCAACTCTGCACTTTAATTTTTTAGTGACTCTATTGTGCAACCTTACTAGCATTTTATAATCTGAAACACATGTTAACAACTATAATCTCATGTCTATTAACTAATTTGACCATAAAAATGGCAAGACAATGCACACTTCCAGGAATTCTTGACCAGGTTGACAGAGTAGAATCAACTTTGCACTTTGAGTTTTTAGTGACTCAATGACGCAAGCTTCCTGGCATTTTTATACACTGAAAACATTTTCTCAAAATATATTCTCATGCCTATTAACAAATTTGACCATAAAAATTTCAAGAAAATGCTCACTTTAAGGAGTTCTTAACCTAGCTCGTGGAGTAGAAACAGCTCTGCACTTTAACTTTTTAGTGACTCTATGGCGCAATCTTCCTAACATTTTATACTCTGAATATATGTACTCCAACTATATTCTCATATGTAATAACTAATTTGACCAAAAAAATGGCAAGACAATGCTCACTTCAAGGAGTTCTTGACCTGGTTCATAGAGTTGAATCAGCTCTGCACTGTGAGTTTTTAGTGACTCTATGGTGTAAGTTTCCTAACATTTTTATACTTTGAAAACATGTTCTCCAACTATATTCTCACGTCTAATAAGTAATTCGACCACTGAAATGGAAAGAAAATGCTCACTTTAAGGAGTTATTGAAATGGCTCACGGAGTAGAATCAGCTCTTTACTGAGTATTCAGTGACTCTATGGCACAAGCTTTGTAGCAGTTATATACTCTGAAAACATAGTCTCCATATATATACTCATGTATAATAAATAATTTCATAAAAAAATGGTAAGAAATTGGTCAATTCAAGTAGTTCTTGACCTAGATCACGCAGTAGAATCAGCTCTGCACTTTGACATTTTAGTGACTCTATGGCGCAAGCTTCCTAACATTTTATACTCTGAAAATATGTTCTCCAACTATATTCTCATGTCTAATAACTAATTTGACCATAAAAATGGCAAGACAATGCTCACTTCAAGGAGTTCTTGATCTGGTTCACAGAGTGCAATCTGCTCTATATGGTGCAAGCTTCCTAATATTTTTATACTCTGAAAACATGTTATCCAACTATATTCTTATGTCTAATAACTAATTTGACCATAAATATAGAAATAAAATGCTCACTTCAAGGAGTTATTGAAATGGCTCACGGAGTAGAATCATCTCTGCACTGTGTGGTTTCAATGACTCTATGGTGCAAGCTTTGTAGCAATACTCTGAAAATCTGTTCTCAAAGTATATACTCATGTGTAATAAATAATTTGATCATAAAAGTGGTAAGAATTTTCTCACTTCAAGGAGTTCTTTACGTGGCCCACGAAGTAGAATCAGCTTTGCACTTTGACTTTTTAGTGACTCTATGATGCAAGCTTCCTAGCATTTTTTATACTCTAAATGCATGTTCTCAAAATATATTCTCATATCTAATAACTAATTTGACCATAAAAATGGCAAGAAAATGCTCTCTTCAAGGAGTTCTTAACCTTGCTCACGGAGTGGAATCAACTCTGCACTTTAATTTTTTAGTGACTCTATTGTGCAACCTTACTAGCATTTTATAATCCGAAATACATGTTAACAACTATAATCTCATGTCTATTAACTAATTTGACCATAAAAATGGCAAGACAATGCACACTTCAAGGAATTCTTGACTAGGTTGACAGAGTAGAATCAACTTTGCACTTTGAGTTTTTAGTGACTCTATTACGCAAGCTTCCTGGCATTTTTTTACACTGAAAACATTTTCTCAAAATATATTCTCATGCCTATTAACAAATTTGACCATAAAATTTTCAAGAAAATGCTCACTTTAAGGAGTTCTTAACCTAGCTCGTGGAGTAGAAACAGCTCTGCACTTTAACTTTTTAGTGACTCTATGGCGCAATCTTCCTAACATTTTATACTCTGAATATATGTTCTCCAACTATATTCTCATATGTAATAACTAATTTGACCAAAAAAATGGCAAGACAATGCTCACTTCAAGGAGTTCTTGACCTGGTTCATAGAGTTGAATCAGCTCTGCACTGTGAGTTTTTAGTGACTCTATGGTGTTGGCGCTTGGATCGTTTGGTTAACGTGACATGTTAGGGTTCCATGTATTTCTAACAAGCAGCGGAAGCAAGTAAACATGAAACGCATTACCTTTCACCAAGGGTTGATGTAGAGGTTGAATTCTCGCTGGCAGTCTGCGCAGTCCCACGAGAATAGCCATAAGTTCCTCTTATGATGTTGGAATTGAGTGATCTTTGCGCTCAGACGATCCTCTCTTCGACGGCTTTCCATCAGTATATAATATATCAAAATCGGAGAACTGTACGATTTTATATGAATTTTGGAACATGACGAACTGCAGCAGTAAACGACCTTCCGGTCTTCTGTTGTATGTCCCAAGTCCGATCTCGACGTCGTGTGGGCGACGATCTACGAGACCTACTCAATCTGCTCTCAACCCTCATCACACGTGAATAATGAATTAGATTAGATTAGGGTTCCAGATAAGCTGAGGTGACTTATATACATGGGCTACAGCAGGGACCAGGAGGAGAAATTGGGTTGGGCCTCCATTGGGCTTAAGTATCCAAGCTTAGCCCAAAGCTTATACTTAAGTCCAATAATAATAATATATTCCACTAAAATATTATTACTGCACTACCATACCAATCCCAAAATTACGTTTTGGGCTCCTTCTTATTATGAGCCCGTTAGTCTCCCCATGTTTAAGATATACAATGTCCATTAATTAATTATGTTACTGACAACTCAATTAATTAATATCTTATCCAAGAGTAGTACCACTCAACCTCATTATCATGCCGGAATAAATTCCACCTGCAGGGTTTACATGATAATCCTTATGAGCTCCTCAAGGGGACATCATCAACCTATGACAGACACGGATTCCTTCTACAATCAACAGCACACCATAGAAATAGCACTACTTCCCAACTCACCGAGTTTATTGATTTAATTACACGTAAATCTCACCCATTGATGAATCAAAGAAATACATATTGCCCTATGTGTCGAGGTTATTGTATAGGGATTAAGAGCACGAACATCCATAATAACTGAGATCAAGTTCTCCTATAAGTCAGTATAAATCGAACGATCTCAAGCGGTCCTGCTCAATACACACAAGTGCACTAATGTGATTCTATAGCCAAGACAAGCTAATACCAAACCACACTACAACCATCCCGATAGAGAGTCACCGTCTATCTCTATTTTGAGCATCTGTTTATACTTTATAAGAAAACCGATAATATGATCTTCCGCGTGTTGTCGCACAACATATTATCTACAGTATAAAGTAAGTGGACTATTGCATCGAACATATAAATAAATTATAAGATGCAATCATTTGATCATATGATTCTCATTTCAAATTAGTTGTTATAACATTGTTCATACAAAAAGCTAGACTTTTAGTATACAATCCAACAATCTCCCACTTATACTAAAAGACTATGCTGTCATGTCTTCCGCCATACATCTGATTTCCACTCCCACTACACGACCATCAAAAGCTCTCGCCTTAAGGTCCTTGTAAATGGATTTACTAGGTTATCATCCGATGCAATCTAGGTGACAACAACCTTTCCCTCATCATACGATTCCTCGTAACAGGTGGTACTCGCGCTCCATGTGTTTAATTTCCTTATGGGCTCGTGATTCCTTCAAGTTTGCAACTGCACCAATATCATCAATATAAATTGTGATATCCTTGGGCAAACTTAGAAACACTTCGAAGTCCATCTTGAAGTTTCTAGAGTCATACAGATACTTTGGCTGCCTCATAGGCTCCAATTTATCATCTTTCCTTGATGGAGTCCGGAGTCTGAAATATATTTCTATATAACACTCCTCCACATTATGACTCAACTTCCTAAAATTAAACGCATAACCTTTGAGGTGGATTTACTGCCGTCCCTATCTGATTTGAAAAATCTGAATCTATGTAACCCATAAGAATCAGTGAATCTGTTCGGTAAGCCCACATATAGTTTCTAGTCCTTTTCAGGTACATAAGTATATGTCTTACCACAGTTCAACATTCTTATTTTGGGTTACCTTGATACCCACTGTTCATGCCATCGGCAAAACAGTTATCCAATCTCGTGCATAACATTCCTTAGATTAACCTTCCTCATTTGCCGAAGCATAAGGAACCGCTTTCATCTTCTTTATCTACTTTTGTGTCACAAGACACATTCACTTAGATAAATTCACATGCTAAACGAGTAAGGATCGTATCATTATATGAAACTTGAGATAAGCATAGCATCCTTTCTTGTGATCCGTATTACCGTGATCAAAAGGATATTTTTGCTCTTCTTAAGTCCTTCATCTCATACCGCTTTATCATCCATACCCATACGCCCGACAATACTCTTTCATTGTCTCCAATGAGCAAGATACTATCTACCTATAGTACTAGAAATACCACCACATTTCCATCACTCTTTTCAATACACAAGACCCATCCGATCATTGATTAGATCCATGTCACTGGATTACCTCATCAAAATGGATGTTTCATGATCTTGAAGCTTGCTTTAGTCCATGAATGAACACTTTTAAGCTTATTATCACAATGCTCTTAGCTTTTTGCAATGAATCACTCTGGTTGCTTCACATAGATGTTTTCCTTAAGACTTCCAATCAGGAAAGCTGTCTCGACATCTATTTGCTATCCCTCATATTTCATATGAGTAGCAACAAATAAAAGAGTCCGGATCAACTTAGGCATAGCTACCTGCGAACAGGTTTTCTCATAATCGAACCCTTTCTTTCTGAGTATACCTTTTCGCAACAAGCTTGCTTCCAAGGTTTTCACCTTATTCTATGATCCTCATTTATTCTTGCATGCCCGCTTCCAATGGCTTTTACGCCATTTAGCGGTTCAATAAGCATCCAGACCTAATTTAAAATCCATCGATTCTATTTTAATATTCATTGCACTTTGCTAGGATTTGGCATTTCTAACTTGTAGTGCTTCGTCGTATCCATGGGTCCATTTCATGTTTGCGAGGGACCAAGTCTCACGACTTTCCCAAAACATGTATCTTACAAGTTGTCGAAGAACCCTCCCACTACGACAAGGCACTACATGCAATTGTGTATCAGACGTGACACGCGTTGTAGTTTACCTTGTGGTATATCCTGTTGTACAATTGGTACTTATACTTTGTGTTTTTCCCTCTCACTTCCTTTAGAACAATTTATACATGGGTTTATGATTTAATACATAGTCTCTTTCCAAAAATCTAGTGTTTGTGTTAGCAATCACCCTTCGATCTTTTAGACTAAATAAATCACCTTCATTTTTATAGCATATGCCACAAACAGACAAACATTCAAATGAATTACTGTTTCTAGGGCTTATCCATAAAATGAATTAAGTAATTCCAAATAATTCATCATCTATCTAATCATTACCATAAGAGTCTTATTCCTTCTATCCACCACACCATTCAGCTGGGGCATGCCCGGTGTAGACCACTCGAGATTTAATCTCAACCTCTGATTAATAGCTCCTAACTATCCTAAGAGGTACTCGTAATGACGATTAAATCGTCATTACTTGATATATTTTCCATGACGCTTCACTGTACCAGCCTTGCAATTCTTGAATTAATCAAAGAACTTAGACATGTAGTGCATCAAATAAATATATCAGTATCTAGAATAATCATCGATTGAGGAATATTCATATCCACCTCTCATCCGGATAATCTTAGGACCACGTAAATCATAATGAACTAATTCCAACATATATATCTTTGGTTCTGCACCCCTTTGCCTTGAAAAAGCAATTAGTCATTTTTACTCCCAAGCAAGACTCGAAAGTCAGATAGTTTTCACTTCAGATAAACCTAAGGGTCTATCGGCTATCAACTTTTGAATCCTATTCAAGTAAAATGATCTAGTCTTAGATGCCAAATATATGTTTAGTTCATATCCAAAGGTATCTTTCTCTTACTAAGATTAGAAGATTTATTATTAATTATTATTTATTGCATCTGTGGAATATTCATGATTTAAGAGTATACAAATTGTTCACCAACGTACAATAATAGATTACAACTCTATCCTTCATTATAATGACCATGTCATTTAAATGAAATGGAGTATCCATCTATTAATTCATAGAAACCGAAATCAAATTCTTTCTATGAAAACGTACGTAAAACAATTTCTCATAATCAAACGTCTACTCATATCATTAGATAAATAGACAACTCCCACTGCAATAGCCACTACTCTTGTAGTTTTACCCATGTCATAACAATCTTATCCTCACTTAGTAATAAACATTTAGTGATTTCAGTATCTACACACTTCGTGTCAGTGAATGCCATCACTAATCATGTTTTAAACAACTAGTGAATAAGATATAAAACTTGTTCACATTATGATGAAAATGGCTTTCCTTTGCCACATTTTTTGCCAGAAGTTTTCCACCATATACATCCTATTGTAATTCAGGTGGAACTTACTCAAAAATATCTAGGCAATTCACGAAGAATTAAATTGATCTAGGTTTCCCTTCAATTTATACTCCATGCTTTCCCAATTCATTCATCAAATTAAATCATTATCTTCTGCCTTTTAACTTACTCAAGTATCCGAAGAGTTACATGAGACCATCATATTTCTATGAACCTCTCATCTCTTCACTAGAGACTTTAATAGGCATCATGAGACGTCTCTTGTGAGAACACACATGTATTTTCTTAAGCAGTAAAATTCAAAACCAAGATTCTTTTCTAATCATCTAATTTGGACAAGTAAATATAATTTCTTTTAGTTAATAATATGTGAGATAAAACCATTTGAAAATTAGAGAATCATAAATTAATTTACCGATCAAAACTTTAAATTTTATCCTTTTATATTGATTCCCTCAAAACAATATAAAAATAAAATTCACCGACATCTCAAGCACCGTGAGTCTGCAAGCCACGTTAGTGTGGACGTTTACAAACCCGAACATTTACAAGAGAAGGTTTTACCCATTAATTTCATTTGTCAACCTAACTTTATGACAAAATAATTAATAGTTGGTTCCTCTTTAGCCATGCAAATAATAGCAGTGACTCCGTTGGGGAGGATACTAATTATTTACACCTAAGTGTACACCATTATTTGATCTCAAGTCCACTGCGCGAGCTTGTGTGCCTTACAGTTGGAGAAGTACACACGCGCTCGGATAGCTTCCTACAATCATCAATTATAAGTTTGTACCAGTGAGCCCCACATAAACTCATCCGTTAGGGAGGAAGGCCTATTGCCAACATGCAAGTTCATGTACCACATTACAAACAATAATTATGTAATGAAGTCTGTACCAGTGATCCATGAATAAAATCATCCGTTAGGGAGGAAGGCATATTGCCAACACGCAAGTTTACTCACATCACTTACAAACCAATAATGGAGGCCGCGGGAATATTTACCAATCCTCTCTCCCACTTAATAATTTAACACCGAGGGTTTTTACATGCATATGATATTCAGAATAAAATACGCAACGCTAGCATGCTTCTATTACGGCACATAAGGCAGTAAATCACAGAGAGTCATGCATACATATATAACAATAATCGATAATTAAATCTATCATTAACAGTTATATATCAGCGAATTCGATTGTTCGCCACCAGGCACGAATATCAGCAAAGACTTCCAGACTATCAAATTTTTGAAATTTTCAGATTGTCCAATTTTCGAAACCATCGATATCGACCGTCGATAGCGTCCAGATTATCAAAATCATCGATATCGACTAGATTATCAAATATTCAAAAAACATCAAGATTATCAACATTCCAAAACTATCGATATCGATCGTCATATCGTCTAGATTATCAAAATCATCGATATCGACGAGCAACCATATACAACAATAATAGATAATTAAATCAATTATGTCAGTTATATATTAGGAATCAATTCAACATCCATATATAACAATAATAGATAATCAATTATAGCAGTTATATATTAGGAATTAATTCGACATCCATATATGACAATAATAGATTATTAAATCAATTATAGCAGTCATATATTAGGAATTAATTCGACATCCATATATAACAATAATATACAATCTATTATGGCAGTTATATATTAGGAATTAGTTTTCCTAAAATTGGATGTGTTATCCAACACTCTAGCAATACATGCATATAATATACCAAATATAATACGCAATCTAGCATGCTTCTATATAAGACAATAAATCATAGAGATCAGGCATCCATATATATATATAACAATAATAGACAATTAAATCAATTATGACAGTTATATATATTAGGAATAAAAATGCCTCTAAATTTTAATGTCTTGTCCGACACTCCTACTGTGGAATCGATGCCTTACGCAACAAGCAGGATTGCTTGTGCCCCAAGACGTCCATCCTCATATCCCACCGCCAATCATGTCAGGGAGCGCCCCAAGTGCCTTGACGAGCGCCCCTTGCCCAGACTGTCGCTCGTCCAAGGGCCTACTTGCATGGAACCAAGTTCAGTCTAACGCGCAACACCAAACTACACCAACTGTCGTTCGTAGTTCGAAACTGAAAGAACCTCAGAATCCAATCTCCACCGTCCAGAATCTACTATTGTAAGTGCTGAACATGCTTTCCAAATTACAGATCGATCCAACGGTTATTGTGTGAGAACGGCTCTTTTCTCTCGACTGCGCAGAACAGAATCGTCCAAAAAACTGCTTCTGTTTTCGGCGTATTCCCTAAAACACAAAGCTCCAAATACGATCTTCACCGTTCACAATGTACATCCATAAAATCCAAACGTGCTGACCAAAAATCAGCCTGATCCGACGGTTGAAACTCCGGTTGTTGCCTCTGCAATATCACTGCGCTGGATTTTCTCTCAATTTCTTCCTTCCATGTGAAATTGACGAACAGTTTTCGTCGAATCCTCTCACACACAAACATCAATGAACAGATATGATATAGGGTATATTTCACATAGGGATATTCATGGTTTGCGAAATAAAACCAAAACCCTAAACATGTGATCCTAATTCCGAAAAATTAATCACATAAACCCTAGCCTAATGTGTCACGCTTCACCATGAAACCGAAGCTCTGATACCAATTGTTGGCGCTTGGATCATTTGGTTAACATGACATGTTAGGGTTCCATGTATTTCTAACAAGCAGCGGAAGCAAGTAAACATGAAACGCATTACCTTTCACCAAGGGTTGATGTAGAGGTTGAATTCTCGTTGGCAGTCTGCGCAGTCCCACGAGAATAGCCATAAGTTCCTCTTCTGATGTTGGAATTGAGTGATCTTTGCGCTCAGACGATCCTCTCTTCGACGGCTTTCCGTCAGTATATAATACATCAAAATTGGATAACTGTACGATTTTATATGAATTTTGGAACATGACAAACTGCAGCAGCAAACGACCTTCCGGTCTTCTGCTGTATGTCCCAAGTCTGATCTCGACGTCGTGTGGGCGACGATCTACGAGACCTACTCAATCTGCTCTCAACCCTCATCACACGTGAATAATGAATTAGATTAGATTAGGGTTCCAGATAAGCTGAGGTGACTTATATACATGGGCTACAGCAGGGACCAGGAGGAGAAATTGGGTTTGGGCTCCATTGGGCTTAAGTATCCAAGCTTAGCCCAATGCTTATACTTAAGTCCAATAATAATAATATATTCCACTAAAATATTATTATTGCACTACCATACCAATCCCAAAATTACGTTTTGGGCTCCTTCTTATTATGAGCCCGTTAGTCTCCCCATGTTTAAGATATACAATGTCCATTAATTAATTATGTTACTGACAACTCAATTAATTAATATCTTATCCAAGAGTAGTACCACTCAACCTCATTATCATGCCGGAATAAATTCCACCTGCAGGGTTTACATGATAATCCTTATGAGCTCCTCAAGGGGACATCATCAACCTATGACGGACACGGATTCTTTCTACAATCAACAGCACACCATAGAAATAGGACTACTTCCCAACTCACCGAGTTTATTGATTTAATTACACGTAAATCTCACCCATTGATGAATCAAAGAAATACATACTGCCCTATGTGTCGAGGTTATTGTATAGGGATTAAGAGCACGAACATCCATAATAACTGAGATCAAGTTCTCCTATAAGTCAGTATAAATCGAACGATCTCAAGCGGTCCTGCTCAATACACACAAGTGCACTAATGTGATTCTATAGCCAAGACAAGCTAATACCAAACCACACTACAACCATCCCGATAGAGAGTCCCCGTCTATCTCGATTGTGAGCATCTGTTTATACTTTATAAGAAAACCGATAATATGATCTTCCGCGTGTTGTCGCACAACATATTATCTACAGTATAAAGTAAGTGGACTATTGCATCAAACATATAAATAAATTATAAGATGCAATCATTTGATCATATGATTCTCATTTCAAATTAATTGTTATAACATTGTTCATACAAAAAGCTAGACTTTTAGTATACAATCCAACATATGGTGTAAGCTTCCTAACATTTTTATACTTTGAAAACATGTTCTCCAACTATATTCTCACGTCTAATAAGTAATTTGACCACTGAAATGGAAAGAAAATGCTCACTTTAAGGAGTTATTGAAATGGCTCACGGAGTAGAATCAGCTCTTTACTGAATATTCAGTGACTCTATGACACAAGCTTTGTAGCAGTTATATGCTCTGAAAACATGTTCTCCATATATATACTCATGTATAATAAATAATTTCATAAAAAAATGGTAAGAAATTGGTCACTTCAAGTAGTTCTTGACCTAGATCACGCAATAGAATCAGCTCTGCACTTTGACATTTTAGTGACTCTATGGCGCAAGCTTCCTAACATTTTATACTCTGAAAATATGTTCTCCAACTATATTCTCATGTCTAATAACTATTTTGACCATAAAAATGGCAAGACAATGCTCACTTCAAGGAGTTCTTGATCTGGTTCACAGAGTGCAATCTGCTCTCTGCACTGTGAGTTTTTAGTGACTCTATGGTGCAAGCTTCCTAACATTTTTATACTCTGAAAATATGTTATCCAACTATATTCTTATGTCTAATAACTAATTCGACCATAAATATAGAAATAAAATGTTCACTTCAAGGAGTTATTGAAATGGCTCACGGAGTAGAATCATCTCTGCACTGTGTGTTTTCAATGACTCTATGGTGCAAGCTTTGTAGCAATACTCTGAAAATCTGTTCTCAAAGTATATACTCATGTATAATAAATAATTTGATCATAAAAATGGTAAGAATTTTCTCACTTCAAGGAGTTCTTTACGTGGCCCACGGAGTAGAATCAGCTTTGCACTTTGACTTTTTAGTGACTCTATGACGCAAGCTTCCTAGCATTTTTTATACTCTAAATGCATGTTCTCAAAATATATTCTCATATCTAATAACTAATTTGACCATAAAAATGGCAAGAAAATGCTCACTTCAAGGAGTTCTTAACCTTGCTCACGGAGTGGAATCAACTCTGCACTTTAATATTTTAGTGACTCTATTGTGCAACCTTACTAGCATTTTATAATCTAAAACACATGTTAACAACTATAATCTCATGTCTATTAACTAATTTGACCATAAAAATGGCAAGACAATGCACACTTCAAGGAATTCTTGACCAGGTTGATAGAGTAGAATCAACTTTGCACTTTGAGATTTTAGTGACTCTATGACGCAAGCTTCCTGGCATTTTTATACACTGAAAACATTTTCTCAAAATATATTCTCATGCCTATTAACAAATTTGACCATAAAAATTTTAAGAAAATGCTCACTTTAAGGAGTTCTTAACCTAGCTCATGGAGTAGAAACAGCTCTGCACTTTAACTTTTTAGTGACTCTATGGCGCAATCTTCCTAACATTTTATACTATGAATATATGTTCTCCAACTATATTCTCATATGTAATAACTAATTTGACCAAAAAATGGCAAGACAATGCTCACTTCAAGGAGTTCTTGACCTGGTTCTAGAGTTGAATCAGCTCTGCACTGTGAGTTTTTAGTGACTCTATGGTGTAAGCTTCCTAACATTTTTATACTTTGAAAACATGTTCTCCAATTATATTCTCACGTCTAATAAGTAATTCGACCACTGAAATGGAAAGAAAATGCTCACTTTAAGGAGTTATTGAAATGGCTCACGGAGTAGAATCAGCTCTTTACTGAGTATTCAGTGACTCTATGGCACAAGCTTTGTAGTAGTTATATACTCTGAAAACATGTTCTCCATATATATACTCATGTGTAATAAATAATTTCATAAAAAAATGGTAAGAAATTGGTCACTTCAAGTATTTCTTGACCTAGATCACTCAGTAGAATCAGCTCTGCACTTTGACATTTTAGTGACTCTATGGCGCAAGCTTCCTAACATTTTTATACTCTGAAAGCATATTCTCCAACTATACTCTCATATCTAATAACTAATTTGACCATAAAAATGGCAAAAAAATGCTCACTTCATGGAGTTATTTAAATGGATCACGGAGTAGATACAACTCTACACTGTGAGTTTTCAGTGACTCCATGGTGCAAGCTTTGTAGCTGTTATATACTCTGAAAATATGTTCTCCAACTATATGCTCAAATATAATACATAATTTGATCATAAAAATAGTAAGAAATTGCTCACTTCAAGGAGTTCTTGACCTGCTCGCGGAGTAGAACCAGCTCTGCACTTTGGCCTTTTAGTGACTTTATGACGCAAGCTTCCTTGCATTTTTATACTCTGAAAACACTTTCTTCAACTATATTCTCTTGTCTAATAACTAATTTGACCATAAAAATGGCAAGAAAATGCTCACTTCAAAGAGTTCTTGACCTGGCTTACAGAATAGAATCTGCTCTGCACTTTAACTTTTTAGTGACTATATGGCAACCTTCCAAGCATTTTATACATTGAAAACATGTTCTACAACTATATTGTCATGTCTATTTACTAATTTGACCTTAAAAATGGAAAGACAATGCTCACTTCAAGGAGTTCTTGACCAGGTTGACAGAGTAGAATCAACTTTGCACTGTGAGTTTTTAGTGACTCTGTGGTGCAAGCTTTCTTGCATTTTTATACTTTGAAACATGTTCTCCAACTATATTCTCATGTCTAATAACTAATTTGACCATAAAAATGGCGAGAAAATGCTCACATCAAAGAGTTATTGAAATGGCTCAAGGAGTAGAATCAACTTTGCACTGTGTGTATTCAGTGACTCTATGGCGAAGCATTGTAGCAGTTATATACTCTGAAAACATGTTCTCTGAATATATACTCATGTATAATAAATAATTTGATTATAAAAATGTTAAGAAATTGCTCACTTCAAGTAGTTCTGGACCTGGATCACCGAGAAGAATCAGCTCTGCACTTTGACATTTTAGTGACTCTATGGCGCAAGCTTCCTAACATTTTTATATTCTAATAACATGTTCTCCTACTATATTCTCATGTCTAATAACTAATTTGACCATAAAAATTGCAAGACAATGCTCGCTTCAAGGAGTTTTTGTCCTGGTTCACATTATAGAATCAGCTCTGCACTGTGAGTTTTTAGTGACTATGGTGCAAGCTTTCTATTATTTTTATACTCTGAAAATATGTCCTCCAACTATATTCTCATGTCTAATAACTAATTCGACCATAAAATGGAAAGAAAATGCTTACTTCAAGGAGTTATTGAAATGGCTCACGGATTAGAATCAGCTCTGCATTGTGTGTTTTTAGTGACTCTGTGGCGCTAGCTTTGTAGAAGTTATATACTCTGAAAACATGTTCTCCAAGTATAAACTCATGTATAATAAATAATTTGATCATAAAAATGGTAAGAAATTTCTCACTTTAAGGGGTTCTTAACCTGGCTCACGGAGTAGAATTAGCTCTGCACTTTAACTTTTTAGTGACTCTATGGCACAAGCTTCCTAACATTTAATACTCTGAAAATTTGTTCTCCAACTATATTTTTATTTCTATTAACTAATTTGACCATAAAAATAGAAAGACAATGCTCACTTCAAGAAGTTCTTGACCCGGTTCACAGAGTAGAATCAGCTTTGCACTGTGAGTTTTTAGTGACTCTATGGTGCAATTTTCCTAAAATATTTATATTCTAAAAATATGTTCTCAAACTATAGTCTCATGTCTAATAACTAATTCGTTCATAAAAATGGAACGAAAATGCTCACTTCAAGGGTTATTGAAATGGCTCACGGAGTAGAATCATCAATGCACTATGTGTTTTTAGTGACTCTATGGCGCAAGCTTTGTAGCAGTTATATACTATGAAAACATGTTCTCCAAGTATATACTCATGTATAATAAATAATATGATCATAAAAATGGTAAGAAATTTCTCACTTTAAGGGGTTCTTAACCTGGCTCACGGAGTAGAATTAGCTCTGCACTTTAACTTTTTAGTGACTCTATGGCACAAGCTTCCTAACATTTATTACTCTGAAAACTTGTTCTCCAACTATATTTTTATTTCTATTAACTAATTTGACATAAAAATAGAAAGACAATGCTCACTTCAAGAAGTTCTTGACCCGGTTCACAGAGTAGAATCAGCTTTACACTGTGAGTTTTTAGTGACTCTATGGTGCAAGCTTCCTAGCATTTTTGAACTTGTAAACATGTTCTCCAACTATATTCTCATGTCTAATGACTAATTTTACCATAAAATGGAGAGAAAATGCACACTTCAAGTAGTTATTGAAATGGCTCACTGAGCAGAATCAGCTCTGCACTGTGTGTATTCAGTGACTCTATGGCGCAAGCTTTGTAGCAGTTATATACTCTGAAAACATGTTCTCCAACTATATACTCAAATATAATAAATAATTTGATCATAAAAATAGTAAGAAATTGCTCACTTCAAGGAGTTCTTGACCTGGCTCATGGAGTATAATCAGCTCTGCGCTTTGGCCTTTTAGTGACTATGATTCAATCTTCCTAGCATTTTTATACTCTGAAAACTTGTTCTTCAACTATATTCTCATGTCTAATAACTAATTTGACCATAAAAATTGCAAGAAAATGCTCACTTCAAGGAGTTCTTGACATGGCTTACAGAATTGAATCTGCTCTGCACTTTAACTTTTTAGTGACTCTATAGCGCAAGCTTCCTAACATTTTATACTCTGAAATATGTTCTTCTACTATATTCTCATGTCTAATAACTAATTTGACCATAAAAATGGCAAGACAATGCTCACTTCAAAGAGTTCTTAACAAGTCTCATGGAGTAGAATCTGCTCTGCACTTTAACTTTTTAGTGAATCTATGGCACAACCTTCCAAGCATTTTATACTCTGAAAACATGTTATCCAACTATATTCTCATGTCTATTAACTAATTTGACCTTAAAAATGAAAAGACAATGCTCACTTTTGACAGATTAGAATCAGCTATGCACTATGAGTTTTTAGTGACTCTATAGTGCAAGCTTTCTAGCATTTTATACTTTCAAAACATGTTCTCCAACTATATTCTCATGTCTAATAACTAACTTGTCCATAAAAATGGCGAGAAAGTGCTCATTTCATGGAGTTATTGAAATGGCTCAAGAAGTAGAATCAACTCTGCACTGTATGCATTCAGTGACTCAATGGCGAAGCTTTGTAGCAGTTATATACTTTGAAAACATGTTATCCGAATATATACTCATGTATTTTAAATAATTTGATCATAAAAATGTTAAGAAATTGCTCAATTCAAGTAGTTCTGGACCTGGATCACGAAGAAGAATCAGCTCTGCACTTTGACATTTTAGTGACTCTATGGCGCAAGCTTCCTAACATTTTTATATTCAAAAAACATTTTCTCCTACTATATTCTCATTTATAATAACTAATTTGACCGTAAAAATGGCAAGACGATGCACACTTCAAGAAGTTCTTGTCTTGTTTAAAAGAGTAGAATCAGCTCTGCACTGTGAATTTTTAGTGACTCTATGGTGCAATTTTCCTAAAATATTTATATTCTAAAAATATGTTCTCAAACTATAGTCTCATGTCTAATAACTAATTCGTCCATAAAAATGGAATGAAAATGCTCACTTCAAGGGGTTATTGAAATGGCTCACGGAGTAGAATCATCAATGCACTGTGTGTTTTTAGTGACTCTATGGCGCAAGCTTTGTAGCAGTTATATACTATGAAAACATGTTCTCCAAGTATATACTCATGTATAATAAATAATTTGATCATAAAAATGATAAGAAATTTCTCACTTAAAGGAGATCTTAACCTAGCTCACGGAGTAGAATTAGCTCTACACTTTAACTTTTTAGTGATTCTATGGCGAAAGCATCCTAACATTTAATACTCTAAAAACATGTTCTCCAAATATATTTTTATTTCTATTAACTAATTTGACCATAAAAATAGCAAGACAATGCTCACTTAAAGAAGTTCTTGACCCGATTCACAGAGTAGAATCAGCTTTGCACTGTGAGTTTTAGTAACTCTATGGTGCAAGCTTCCTAGTATTTTTGTACTTAAAAACATGTTCTCCAACTATATTCTCATGTCTAATGACTAATTTTACCATAAAAATGGAGAGAAAATGCACACTTCATGTAGTTTTTGAAATGGCTCATGGAGCAGAATCAGCTCTGCACGGTGTGTATTCAGTGACTCTATGGCGCAAGCTTTGTAGCAGTTATATACTATGAAAACATGTTCTTCAACTATATACTCAAATATAATAAATAATTTGATCATATAAATAGTAAGAAATTGCTCACTTCAAGGAGTTCTTGACCTGGCTCACGGAGTAGAATCAGCTATGCGCTTTGGCCTTTTAGTGACTTTATGATGAAAGCTTCCTAGCATTTTTATACTCTGAAAATACATTCTTCAACTATATTATCAGGTCTAATAACTAATTTGACCATAAAAATGGCAAGAAAATGCTCACTTCAAGGAGTTCTTGACATGGCTTACAGAATTGAATCTGCTCTGCACTTTAACTTTTTAGTGACTCTATAGCGCAAGCTTCCTAACATTTTATACTCTAAAATATGTTCTCCAACTATATTCTCTTGTCTATGAACTAATTTGACCATAAAAATGGCAAGACAATGCACACTTCAAGGAGTTCTTAACAAGTCTCATGGAGTAGAATCTGCTCTGCACTTTAACTTTTTAGTGACTCTATGGCACAACCTTCGAAGCATTTTATACTCTGAAAACATATTCTCCAACTATATTCTCATGTCTATTAACTAATTTGACCTTAAAAATGAAAAGACAATGCTCACTTTTGACCGAGTAGAATCAGCTCTGCACTATGAGTTTTTAGTGACTCTATAGTGCAAGCTTTCTAGCATTTTATACTTTCAAAACATGTTCTCAAACTATATTCTCATGTCTAATAACTAACTTGACCATAAAAATGGCGAGAAAATGCTCACTTCATGGAGTTATTGTAATGGCTCAAGGAGTAGAATCAACTCAGCACTGTGTGCATTCAGTGACTCTATGGCGAAGCTTTGTAGCAGTTATATACTCTGAAAACATGTTCTCCGAATATATACTCATGTATAATAAATAATTTGATCATAAAAATGTTAAGAAATTGCACAATTCAAGTAGTTCTGGACCTGGATCACGTAGAAGAATCAGCTCTGCACTTTGACATTTTAGTGACTCTATGGCACAAGCTTCCTAACATTTTTATATTAAAAAACATTTTCTTATACTATATTCTCATTTATAATAACTAATTTGACCGTAAAAATGGCTATACGATGCTCACTTCAAGAAGGTCTTGTCCTGGTTAATAGAGTAGAATCAGCTCTGCACTGTGAATTTTTAGTGACTCTATGGTGCAATTTTCCTAAAATATTTATATTCCAAAAATATGTTCTCAAACTATAGTATCGTGTCTAATAACTAATTCGTCCGTAAAAATGGAAAGAAAATGCTCACTTCAAGGGATATTGAAATGGCTCACGGAGTATAATCATCTCTGCACGGTGTGTTTTTAGGGACTCTGTGGTGCAAGCTTTGTAGCAGTTATATACTCTGAAATGATGTTCTCCAAGTATATACTCATGTATAATAAATAATTTGATCATAAAAATGGTAAGAAATTTCTGACTTCAAGGAGATCTTAAACTGGCTCACGGAGTAGAATTAGCTCTACACTTTAACTTTTTATTAACTCTATGGTGCAAGCTTCCTAAAATTTAATACTCTGAAAACCTTTTCTCCAACTATATTTTTATTTCTATTAACTAATTTGACCATAAAAATAGCAAGACATTGCTCACTTCAAGAAGTTCTTGACCCAGTTAACAGAGTAGAATCAGCTTTGCACTGTGAGTTTTTAGTGACTCTGTGGTGCAAGCTTCCTAGCATTTTTGTACTTGAAAACATGTTCTACAACTATATTCTCATGTCTAATAACTAATTTTACCATAAAAATGGAGAGAAAATGCACACTTCAAGTAGTTTTTGAAATGGCTCATGGAGCAGAATCATCTCTGCACGGTGTGTATTCAGTGACTCTATGGCGCAACCTTTGTAGCAGTTATATACTTTGAAAAAATGTTCTCCAACTATATACTCAAATATAATAAATAATTTGATCATATAAATAGTAAGAAATTGCTCACTTCAAGGAGTTCTTGACCTGGCTCACGGAGTAGAATCAGCTATGCGCTTTGGCCTTTTAGTGACTTTATGATGCAAGCTTCCTTGCATTTTTATACTCTGAAAATACATTCTTCAACTATATTCTCATGTCTAATAACTAATTTGACCATAAAAATGGCAAGAAAATGCTCACTTCAAGGAGTTCTTGACATGGCTTACAGAATTGAATCTGCTCTGCACTTTAACTTTTTAGTAACTCTATAGCGCAAGATTCCTATTATTTTTATACTCTGAAAATATGTCCTCCAACTATATTCTCATGTCTAATAACTAATTCGACCATAAAATGGAAAGAAAATGCTTACTTCAAGGAGTTATTGAAATGGCTCACGGATTAGAATCAGCTCTGCATTGTGTGTTTTTAGTGACTCTATGGCGCAAGCTTTGTAGAAGTTATATACTCTGAAAACATGTTCTCCAAGTATAAACTCATGTATAATAAATAATTTGATCATAAAAATGGTAAGAAATTTCTCACTTTATGGGGTTCTTAACCTGGCTCACGGAGTAGAATTAGCTCTGCACTTTAACTTTTTAGTGACTCTATGGCACAAGCTTCCTAACATTTAATACTCTGAAAACTTGTTCTCCAATTATATTTTTATTTCTATTAATTAATTTGACCATAAAAATAGAAAGACAATGCTCACTTTAAGAAGTTCTTGACCCGGTTCACAGAGTAGAATCAGCTTTGCACTGTGAGTTTTTAGTGACTCTATGGTGCAAGCTTCCTAGCATTTTTAAACTTGTAAACATGTTCTCCAACTATATTCTCATGTCTAATGACTAATTTTACCATAAAATGGAGAGAAAATGCACACTTCAAGTAGTTATTGAAATGGCTCACTGAGCAGAATCAGCTCTGCACTGTGTGCATTCAGTGACTCTATGGCGCAAGCTTTGTAGCTGTTATATACTCTGAAAACATGTTCTCCAACTATATACTCAAATATAATAAAAAATTTGATCATAAAAATAGTAAGAAATTGCTCACTTCAAGGAGTTCTTGACCTGGCTCATGGAGTATAATCAGCTCTGCGCTTTGGCCTTTTAGTGACTATGATTCAATCTTCCTAGCATTTTTATACTCTGAAAACTTGTTCTTCAACTATATTCTCATGTCTAATAACTAATTTGACCATAAAAATTGCAAGAAAATGCTCACTTCAAGGAGTTCTTGACATGGCTTACAGAGTTGAATCTGCTCTGCACTTTAACTTTTTAGTGACTCTATAGCGCAAGCTTCCTAACATTTTATACTCTGAAATATGTTCTTCTACTATATTCTCATGTCTAATAACTAATTTGACCATAAAAATGGCAAGACAATGCTCACTTCAAAGAGTTCTTAACAAGTCTCATGGAGTAGAATCTGCTCTGCACTTTAACTTTTTAGTGAATCTATGGCACAACCTTCCAAGCATTTATACTCTGAAAACATGTTATCCAACTATATTCTCATGTCTATTAACTAATTTGACCTTAAAAATGAAAAGACAATGCTCACTTTTGACAGATTAGAATCAGCTATGCACTATGAGTTTTTAGTGACTCTATAGTGCAAGCTTTCTAGCATTTTATACTTTCAAAACATGTTCTCCAACTATATTCTCATGTCTAATAACTAACTTGTCCATAAAAATGGCGAGAAAGTGCTCATTTCATGGAGTTATTGAAATGGCTCAAGGAGTAGAATCAACTCTGCACTGTATGCATTCAGTGACTCTATGGCGAAGCTTTGTACCAGTTATATACTTTGAAAACATGTTATCCGAATATATACTCATGTATTTTAAATAATTTGATCATAAAAATGTTAAGAAATTGCTCAATTCAAGTAGTTCTGGACCTGGATCACGAAGAAGAATCAGCTCTGCAGTTTGACATTTTAGTGACTCTATGGCGCAAGCTTCCTAACATTTTTATATTCAAAAAACATTTTCTCCTACTATATTCTCATTTATAATAACTAATTTGACCGTAAAAATGGCAAGACGATGCACACTTCAAGAAGTTCTTGTCCTGTTTAAAAGAGTAGAATCAGCTCTGCACTGTGAATTTTTAGTGACTCTATGGTGCAATTTTCCTAAAATATTTATATTCTAAAAATATGTTCTCAAACTATAGTCTCATGTCTAATAACTAATTCGTCCATAAAAATGGAATGAAAATGCTCACTTCAAGGGGTTATTGAAATGGCTCACGGAGTAGAATCATCAATGCACTGTGTGTTTTTAGTGACTCTATGGCGTAAGCTTTGTAGCAGTTATATACTATGAAAACATGTTCTCCAACTATATACTCATGTATAATAAATAATTTGATCATAAAAATGATAAGAAATTTCTCACTTAAAGGAGATCTTAACCTAGCTCACGGAGTAGAATTAGCTCTACACTTTAACTTTTTAGTGATTCTATGGCGAAAGCATCCTAACATTTAATACTCTAAAAACATGTTCTTCAAATATATTTTATTTCTATTAACTAATTTGACCATAAAAATAGCAAGACAATGCTCACTTAAAGAAGTTCTTGACCCGATTCACAGAGTAGAATCAGCTTTGCACTGTGAGTTTTAGTAACTCTATGGTGCAAGCTTCCTAGTATTTTTGTACTTAAAAACATGTTCTCCAACTATATTCTCATGTCTAATGACTAATTTTACCATAAAAATGGAGAGAAAATGCACACTTCATGTAGTTTTTGAAATGGCTCATGGAGCAGAATCAGCTCTGCACGGTGTGTATTCAGTGACTCTATGGCGCAAGCTTTGTAGCAGTTATATACTGTGAAAACATGTTCTTCAACTATATACTCAAATATAATAAATAATTTGATCATATAAATAGTAAGAAATTGCTCACTTCAAGGAGTTCTTGACCTGGCTCACGGAGTAGAATCAGCTATGCGCTTTGGCCTTTTAGTGACTTTATGATGAAAGCTTCCTAGCATTTTTATACTCTGAAAATACATTCTTCAACTATATTATCAGGTCTAATAACTAATTTTACCATAAAAATGGCAAGAAAATGCTCACTTCAAGAAGTTCTTGTCCTGTTTAAAAGAGTAGAATCAGCTCTGCACTGTGAATTTTTAGTGACACTATGGTGCAATTTTCCTAAAATATTTATATTCTAAAAATATGTTCTCAAACTATAGTCTCATGTCTAATAACTAATTCGTCCATAAAAATGGAATGAAAATGCTCACTTCAAGGGGTTATTGAAATGGCTCACGGAGTAGAATCATCGATGCACTGTATGTTTTTAGTGACTCTATGGCGCAAGCTTTGTAGCAGTTATATACTATGAAAACATGTTCTCCAAGTATATACTCATGTATAATAAATAATTTGATCATAAAAATGATAAGAAATTTCTCACTTAAAGGAGATCTTAACCTAGCTCACGGAGTAGAATTAGCTCTACACTTTAACTTTTTAGTGATTCTATGGCGAAAGCATCCTACCATTTAATACTCTAAAAACATGTTCTCCAAATATATTTTTATTTCTATTAACTAATTTGACCATAAAAATAGCAAGACAATGCTCACTTAAAGAAGTTCTTGACCCGATTCACAGAGTAGAATCAACTTTGCACTGTGAGTTTTAGTAACTCTATGGTGCAAGCTTCCTAGTATTTTTGTACTTAAAAACATGTTCTCCAACTATATTCTCATGTCTAATGACTAATTTTACCATAAAAATGGAGAGAAAATGCACACTTCATGTAGTTTTTGAAATGGCTCATGGAGCAGAATCAGCTCTGCACGGTGTGTATTCAGTGACTCTATGGCGCAAGCTTTGTAGCAGTTATATACTATGAAAACATGTTCTTCAACTATATACTCAAATATAATAAATAATTTGATCATATAAATAGTAAGAAATTGCTCACTTCAAGGAGTTCTTGACCTGGCTCACGGAGTAGAATCAGCTATGCGCTTTGGCCTTTTAGTGACTTTATGATGAAAGCTTCCTAGCATTTTTATACTCTGAAAATACATTCTTCAACTATATTATCAGGTCTAATAACTAATTTGACCATAAAAATGGCAAGAAAATGCTCACTTCAAGGAGTTCTTGACATGGCTTACAAAATTGAATCTGCTCTGCACTTTAACTTTTTAGTGACTCTATAGTGCAAGCTTCCTAACATTTTATACTCTAAAATATGTTCTCCAACTATATTCTCTTGTCTATGAACTAATTTGACCATAAAAATGGCAAGACAATGCACACTTCAAGGAGTTCTTAACAAGTCTCATGGAGTAGAATCTGCTCTGCACTTTAACTTTTTAGTGACTCTATGGCACAACCTTCGAAGCATTTTATACTCTGAAAACATATTCTCCAACTATATTCTCATGTCTATTAACTAATTTGACCTTAAAAATGAAAAGACAATGCTCACTTTTGACCGAGTTGAATCAGCTCTGCACTATGAGTTTTTAGTGACTCTATAGTGCAAGCTTTCTAGCATTTTATACTTTCAAAACATGTTCTCAAACTATATTCTCATGTCTAATAACTAACTTGACCATAAAAATGGTGAGAAAATGCTCACTTCATGGAGTTATTGAAATGGCTCAAGGAGTAGAATCAACTCTACACTGTGTGCATTCAGTGACTCTATGGCGAAGCTTTGTAGCAGTTATATACTCTGAAAACATGTTCTCCGAATATATACTCATGTATAATAAATAATTTGATCATAAAAATGTTAAGAAATTGCACAATTCAAGTAGTTCTGGACCTGGATCACGTAGAAGAATCAGCTCTGCACTTTGACATTTTAGTGACTCTATGGCACAAGCTTCCTAACATTTTTATATTAAAAAACATTTTCTTATGCTATATTCTCATTTATAATAACTAATTTGACCGTAAAAATGGCTATACGATGCTCACTTCAAGAAGGTCTTGTCCTGGTTAATAGAGTAGAATCAGCTCTGCACTGTGAATTTTTAGTGACTCTATGGTGCAATTTTCCTAAAATATTTATATTCCAAAAATATGTTCTCAAACTATAGTATCATGTCTAATAACTAATTCGTCCGTAAAAATGGAAAGAAAATGCTCACTTCAAGGGATATTGAAATGGCTCACGGAGTATAATCATCTCTGCACGGTGTGTTTTTAGTGACTCTGTGGTGCAAGCTTTGTAGCAGTTATATACTCTGAAATGATGTTCTCCAAGTATATACTCATGTATAATAAATAATTTGATCATAAAAATGGTAAGAATTTTCTGACTTCAAGGAGATCTTAAACTGGCTCACGGAGTAGAATTAGCTCTACACTTTAACTTTTTATTGACTCTATGGTGCAAGCTTCCTAAAATTTAATACTCTGAAAACATTTTCTCCAACTATATTTTTATTTCTATTAACTAATTTGACCATAAAAATAGCAAGACATTGCTCACTACAAGAAGTTCTTGACCCAGTTAACAGAGTAGAATCAGCTTTGCACTGTGAGTTTTTAGTGACTCTGTGGTGCAATCTTCCTAGCATTTTTGTACTTGAAAACATGTTCTACAACTATATTCTCATGTCTAATAACTAATTTTACCATAAAAATGGAGAGAAAATGCACACTTCAAGTATTTTTTGAAATGGCTCATGGAGCAGAATCATCTCTGCACGGTGTGTATTCAGTGACTCTATGGCGCAACCTTTGTAGCAGTTATATACTTTGAAAAAATGTTCTCCAACTATATACTCAAATATAATAAATAATTTGATCATATAAATAGTAAGAAATTGCTCACTTCAAGGAGTTCTTGACCTGGCTCACGGAGTAGAATCAGCTATGCGCTTTGGCCTTTTAGTGACTTTATGATGCAAGCTTCCTAGCATATTTTTACTCTGAAAATACATTCTTCAACTATATTCTCATGTCTAATAACTAATTTGACCATAAAAATGGCAAGAAAATGCTCACTTCAAGGAGTTCTTGACATGGCTTACAGAATTGAATCTGCTCTGCACTTTAACTTTTTAGTGACTCTATAGCGCAAGCTTCCTATTATTTTTATACTCTGAAAATATGTCCTCCAACTATATTCTCATGTCTAATAACTAATTCGACCATAAAATGGAAAGAAAATGCTTTCTTCAAGGAGTTATTGAAATGGCTCACGGATTAGAATCAGCTCTGCATTGTGTGTTTTTAGTGACTCTATGGCGCAAGCTTTGTAGAAGTTATATACTCTGAAAACATGTTCTCCAAGTATAAACTCATGTATAATAAATAATTTGATCATAAAAATGGTAAGAAATTTCTCACTTTATGGGGTTCTTAACCTGGCTCACGGAGTAGAATTAGCTCTGCACTTTAACTTTTTAGTGACTCTATGGCACAAGCTTCCTAACATTTAATAATCTGAAAACTTATTCTCCAATTATATTTTTATTTCGATTAATTAATTTGACCATAAAAATAGAAAGACAATGCTCACTTCAAGAAGTTCTTGACCCGGTTCACAGAGTAGAATCAGCTTTGCACTGTGAGTTTTTAGTGACTCTATGGTGCAAGCTTCCTAGCATTTTTGAACTTGTAAACATGTTCTCCAACTATATTCTCATGTCTAATGACTAATTTTACCATAAAATGGAGAGAAAATGCACACTTCAAGTAGTTATTGAAATGGCTCACTGAGCAGAATCAGCTCTGCACTGTGTGTATTCAGTGACTCTATGGCGCAAGCTTTGTAGCAGTTATATACTCTGAAAACATGTTCTCCAACTATATACTCAAATATAATAAATAATTTGATCATAAAAATAGTAAGAAATTGCTCACTTCAAGGAGTTCTTGACCTGGCTCATGGAGTATAATCAGCTCTGCGCTTTGGCCTTTTAGTGACTATGATTCAATCTTCCTAGCATTTTTATACTATGAAAACTTGTTCTTCAACTATATTCTCATGTCTAATAACTAATTTGACCACAAAAATTGCAAGAAAATGCTCACTTCAAGGAGTTCTTGACATGGCTTACAGAATTGAATCTGCTCTGCACTTTAACTTTTTAGTGACTCTATAGCGCAAGCTTCCTAACATTTTATACTCTGAAATATGTTCTTCAACTATATTCTCATGTCTAATAACTAATTTGACCATAAAAATGGCAAGACAATGCTCATTTGAAGGAGTTCTTAACAAGTTTCATGGAGTAGAATCTGCTCTGCACTTTAACTTTTTAGTGAATCTATGGCACAACCTTCCAAGCATTTTATACTCTGAAAACATGTTATCCAACTATATTCTCATGTCTATTAACTAATTTGACCTTAAAAATAAAAAGACAATGCTCACTTTTGACAGATTAGAATCAGCTATGCACTATGAGTTTTTAGTGACTCTATAGTGCAAGCTTTCTAGCATTTTATAATTTCAAAACATGTTCTCCAACTATATTCTCATGTCTAATAACTAACTTGTCCATAATAATGGCGAGAAAATGCTCATTTCATGGAGTTATTGAAATGGCTCAAGGAGTAGAATCAACTCTGCACTGTATGCATTCAGTGACTCTATGGCGAAGCTTTGTAGCTGTTATATACTTTGAAAACATGTTATCCGAATATATACTCATGTATTATAAATAATTTGATCATAAAAATGTTAAGAAATTGCTCAATTCAAGTAGTTCTGGACCTGGATCACGAAGAAGAATTAGCTCTGCACTTTGACATTTTAGTGACTCTATGGCGCAAGCTTCCTAACATTTTTATATTCAAAAAACATTTTCTCCTACTATATTCTCATTTATAATAACTAATTTGACCGTAAAAATGGCAAGACGATGCACACTTCAAGAAGTTCTTGTCCTGTTTAAAAGAGTAGAATCAGCTCTGCACTGTGAATTTTTAGTGACTCTATGGTGCAATTTTCCTAAAATATTTATATTCTAAAAATATGTTCTCAAACTATAGTCTCATGTCTAATAACTAATTCGTCCATAAAAATGGAATGAAAATGCTCACTTCAAGGGGTTATTGAAATGGCTCACGGAGTAGAATCATCAATGCACTGTGTGTTTTTAGTGACTCCATGGCGCAAGCTTTGTAGCAGTTATATACTATGAAAACATGTTCTCCAAGTATATACTCATGTATAATAAATAATTTGATCATAAAAATGATAAGAAATTTCTCACTTAAAGGAGATCTTAACCTAGCTCACGGAGTAGAATTAGCTCTACACTTTAACTTTTTAGTGATTCTATGGCGAAAGCATCCTAACATTTAATACTCTAAAAACATGTTCTCCAAATATATTTTTATTTCTATTAACTAATTTGACCATAAAAATAGCAAGACAATGCTCACTTAAAGAAGTTCTTGACCCGGTTCACAGAGTAGAATCAGCTTTGCACTGTGAGTTTTAGTAACTCTATGGTGCAAGCTTCCTAGTATTTTTGTACTTAAAAACATGTTCTCCAACTATATTCTCATGTCTATTGACTGATTTTACCATAAAAATGGAGAGAAAATGCACACTTCATGTAGTTTTTGAAATGGCTCATGGAGCAGAATCAGCTCTGCACGGTGTGTATTCAGTGACTCTATGGCGCAAGCTTTGTAGCAGTTATATACTATGAAAACATGTTCTCCAACTATATACTCAAATATAATAAATAATTTGATCATATAAATAGTAAGAAATTGCTCACTTCAAGGAGTTCTTGACCTGGCTCACGGAGTAGAATCAGCTATGCGCTTTGGCCTTTTAGTGACTTTATGATGCAAGCTTCCTAGCATTTTTATACTCTGAAAATACATTCTTCAACTATATTCTCATGTCTAATAACTAATTTGACCATAAAAATGGCAAGAAAATGCTCACTTCAAGGAGTTCTTGACATGTCTTATAGAATTGAATCTGCTCTGCACTTTAACTTTTTAGTGACTCTATAGCACAAGCTTCCTAACATTTTATACTCTGAAATATGTTCTCCAACTATATTCTCTTGTCCATGAACTAATTTGACCATAAAAATGGCAAGACAATGCACACTTCAAGGTGTTCTTAACAAGTCTCATGGAGTAGAATCTGCTCTGCACTTTAACTTTTTAGTGACTCTATGGCACAACCTTCCAAGAATTTTATACTCTGAAAACATATTCTCCAACTATATTCTCATGTCTATTAACTAATTTGACCTTAAAAATGAAAAAGACAATGCTCACTTTTGACCGAGTAGAATCAGCTCTGCACTATGAGTTTTTAGTGACTCTATAGTGCAAGCATTCCAGCATTTTATACTTTCAAAACATGTTCTCAAACTATATTCTCATGTCTAATAACTAACTTGACCATAAAAATGGCGAGAAAATGCTCACTTCATGGAGTTATTGAAATGGCTCAAGGAGTAGAATCAACTCTGCACTGTGTGCATTCAGTGACTCTATGGCGAAGCTTTGTAGCAGTTATATACTCTGAAAACATGTCTCCGAATATATACTCATGTATAATAAATAATTTGATCATAAAAATGTTAAGATATTGCACAATTCAAGTAGTTCTGGACCTGGATCACGTAGAAGAATCAGCTCTGCACTTTGACATTTTAGTGACTCTATGGCACAAGCTTCCTAACATTTTTAAATTAAAAAAACATTTTCTTATACTATATTCTCATATATAATAACTAATTTGACCGTAAAAATGGCTAGACGATGCTCACTTCAAGAAGGTCTTGTCCTGGTTAATATAGTAGAATCAGCTCTGCACTGTGAATTTTTAGTGACTCTATGGTGCAATTTTCCTAAAATATTTATATTCCAAAAATATGTTCTCAAACTATAGTATCATGTCTAATAACTAATTCGTCCATAAAAATGGAAAGAAAATGCTCACTTCAAGGGGTTATTGAAATGGCTCACGGAGTATAATCATCTCTGCACGGTGTGTTTTTAGTGACTCTGTGGTGCAAGCTTTGTAGCAGTTATATACTCTGAAAAGATGTTCTCCAAGTATATACTCATGTATAATAAATAATTTGATCATAAAAATGGTAAGAAATTTCTGACTAGTATGACCCAAAGTCAACTCTGGTGTTGTGTGGTCAACAATCCTCAGAGTTCTCTCAATCTGCTCCTTTTCTGTTCTCTGCTTTGAATGAGACGCAGGCTTAGGTTATTAGGAGCTGAGATGACTTATATACTTGGGCTACTGCAGGGACCAGGAGGAGAAATTGGGTTGGGCCTCAATTAGATTTAATTAACTAAGCTTAGCCCAAAGCTTTTAATTAAATCCAATAATAATAATATAGTCCACTAAAATATTATTACTGCACTACCCATCCAATCCCAAAATTATGTTCTGGGCTCCCTCTTATCATGAGCCCGATATTCTTCCCATGTTTAAGATATACAATGCCCATTAATTAATTAAGTTACTGACAACTCAAATTAATTAATATCTCATTCGAGAGTAGTACCACTCAACCTTATTATCATGCCGGAAATTAATCCACTTGCAAGATTTACATGATAAACCTTATGAGCTCCTCAAGGGGACATCATCAACCTATGACGGACATGGATTCCTTCTACAATCAACAGCACACCATAGAGACAGTACTACTTCCCAACTCACTGAGTTTGTTGATTTAATACATTTAAATCTCACCCATTGATGAATCAAAGAAATATATACTGCCTTACATGTCGAGATTATTGTATAGGGATTAAGAGCACGAACTTCCATAATAACAGAGATCAAGTTCTTCTATATAGACAGTACAAGTCGAACAATCTCAGGCGTTCCTACTCAATACACAAAGCAGTGTACTAATGTGGTTCTATAGTCAAGACAAACTAATACCAAACCACACTACAACCATCCCAATAGATAGTCCCCGTCTATCTCGGTTGTGAGTATCTGTTTATACTTTATAAGAAAACCGATAATATGATCTTCCGCGTGTTATCGCACAACATATTATCTACAGTATAAAGTAAATGGACTTTTCCACAAATATATAAATAAAAAATTTATAATATGAAAAAAAATGTTTGATCATATGATTCTCATTTCAAATAAAATCATCATTACATTGTTCAATACAAAAGCAAGGCTTTTAGTATACAAATCTAACTATCTCCCACTTATACTAAAAGACTACGCTACCATATCTGCTGACACGCATCTAATCCCCATTCCTTCTACATGCCCATCGAACGCTTTCGCTGGAAGGCTCTTAGTAAAAGGATCAGCTAGGTTATCCTCAGATGCTATCTTAGCAACAACGACTTCCCCTCTTTTAATGATGTCTCGTATCAGGTGGTACTTGCGCTCAATGTGTTTACTTGCCTTATGGGCTCGTGGTTCCTTCGAGTTTGCTACTGCACCACTGTTATCACAATAAATTATGATCACTTTGGGCAAACCAGGAATCACATCCAAGTCCATTAAGAAGTTCCTGAGCCATACTGCTTCTTTAGCTGCCTCAGAGGCTGCTACATATTCAGCTTCCATGGTAGAGTCCGCAACGCATTTCTGCTTTACACTCCTCCATATTACGCTCCTCCTCTAAGAGTATACACATAACCCGAGGTGGATTTACTAGCATCCCTATCTGACTGGAAATCCGAATCAGTATAACCCAAAGGTAACAAAGAATCTACCCGATAAATCAGCACATAATCCCTAGTCCTTCGCAGGTACTTCAAAATGTGCTTTACCGCAGTCCAATGCCCTTGTCCTGGATTACTTTGATACCTACTGACCATGCCCATGGCATAACAGATATCCGATCTCGTACATAGCATAGCATACATGAGGCTTCCTACTGCCGAAGCATAAGGGACCAGCTTCATTGCCTCTATTTCATGTTATGTCTTAGGACACATATCCTTAGATAGAGGTATTCCATGTCTGAAAGGTAGAAAACCTTTCTTAGAATCTTGCATGCTAAAATGAGTTAGGATTGTATCAATATATGAACCTTAGGAGAAGCACAACATTCTTTTCTTGCGATCCCTTATTAATTTGATCCCAAGAATGTGTCCAGCTTCTCCTAAGTCCTTCATCTCAAACTGCTTGGACAGCCATACCCTTACGCCCGACAATACCTTTACATTGTTTCTAATGAGCAGAATATCATCCACGTAGAGTACAAGAAATACCACTACATTTCCGTCACACTTCTTGTACACACATGATTCATTCGGACATTGAATAAATCTATATGACTGGATTACTTCATCAAAATGGATGTTCCATGATCTTGAAGCTTATTTCAATCCATAAATGGACCTTTTAAGCTTACACACAGGATGCTCTTCGCCCTTTGCAATGAAACCCTCTGGTTGCTTCATATAGATGTTTTCCTCAAGACTTCCATTCAGGAAAGCTACCTTGACATCCATCTGCCATACCTCATAATCCATATGAGCAGCAATAGACAAAAGAATCCGGATCGACTTAAGCATGGCCACGGGCAAGGTTTCCTTATAATCGATTCCTTCTTTCTGAGTATATCCTTTAGCCACAAGCCTTGCTTTAAAGGTTTCCACCTTACCATCAGATCCTCTTTTTCTCTTGTAGATCCACTTGCATACAATAGCTTTTACACCATTAGGTGGTTCTACAAGCTCCCAGACTTGATTAGAACACATGGATTCTATCTCAGATTTTATTGCGTTTTGCCATAATAGAGCATTTTTATCTTGCAGTGCCTCATTGTAATTTCATGGGTCGATTTCAAGAGAGTCTTCTGACTTGATCCTGGGTGAACATGAAATCGACCCATGAAATTAAAATGAGGCACTGCAAGATAAAAATGCTCTATTATGGCAAAACGCAATAAAATCTGAGATAGAATCCATGTGTTCTAATCAAGTCTGGGAGCTTGTAGAACCACCTAATGGTGTAAAAGCTATTGTATGCAAGTGGATCTACAAGAGAAAAAGAGGATCTGATGGTAAGGTGGAAACCTTTAAAGCAAGGCTTGTGGCTAAAGGATATACTCAGAAAGAAGGAATCGATTATAAGGAAACCTCGCCCGTGGCCATGCTTAAGTCGATCCGGATTCTTTTGTCTATTGCTGCTCATATGGATTATGAGGTATGGCAGATGGATGTCAAGGTAGCTTTCCTGAATGGAAGTCTTGAGGAAAACATCTATATGAAGCAACCAGAGGGTTTCATTGCAAAGGGCGAAGAACATCCTGTGTGTAAGTTTAAAAGGTCCATTTATGGATTGAAATAAGCTTCAAGATCATGGAACATCCTTTTTGATGAAGTAATCCAGTCATATAGATTTATTCAATGTCCGGATGAATCATGTGTGTACAAGAAGTGTGACGGAAATGTAGTGGTATTTCTTGTACTCTACGTGGATGATATTCTGCTCATTAGAAACAATGTAAAGGTATTGTCGGGCGTAAGGGTATGGCTGTCCAAGCAGTTTGAGATGAAGGACTTAGGAGAAGCTGGACACATTCTTGGGATCAAATTAATAAGGGATCGCAAGAAAAGAATGTTGTGCTTATCCCAAGCTTCATATATTGATACAATCCTAACTCATTTTAGCATGCAAGATTCTAAGAAAGGTTTTCTACCTTTCAGACATGGAATACCTCTATCTAAGGATATGTGTCCTAAGACACAACATGAAATAGAGGCAATGAAGCTGGTCCCTTATGCTTCGGCAGTAGGAAGCCTCATGTATGCTATGCTATGTACGAGATCGGATATATGTTATGCCATGGGCATGGTCAGTAGGTATCAAAGTAATCCAGGACAAGGGCATTGGACTGCGGTAAAGCACATTTTGAAGTACCTGCGAAGGACTAGGGATTATGTGCTGATTTACCAGGTAGATTCTTTGTTACCTTTGGGTTATACTGATTCGGATTTCCAGTCAGATAGGGATGCTAGTAAATCCACCTCGGGTTATGTGTATACTCTTAGAGGAGGAGCGTAATATGGAGGAGTGTAAAGCAGAAATGCGTTGCGGACTCTACCATGGAAGCTGAATATGCAGCAGCCTCTGAGGCAGCTAAAGAAGCAGTATGGCTCAGGAACTTCTTAATGGACTTGGATGTGATTCCTGGTTTGCCCAAAGCGATCACAATTTATTGTGATAACAGTGGTGCAGTAGCAAACTCGAAGGAACCACGAGCCCATAAGGCAAGTAAACACATTGAGCGCAAGTACCACCTGATACGAGACATCATTAAAAGAGGGGAAGTCGTTGTTGCTAAGATAGCATCTGAGGATAACCTAGCTGATCCTTTTACTAAGAGCCTTCCAGCGAAAGCGTTCGATGGGCATGTAGAAGGAATGGGGATTAGATGCGTGTGAGCAGATATGGCAGCGTAGTCTTTTAGTATAAGTGGGAGATTGTTAGATTTATATACTAAAAGCCTTGCTTTTGTATTGAACAATGTAATGATGATTTTATTTGAAATGAAAATCATATGATCAAACATTTTTTTTCATATTATAAATTGTTTATTTATATATTTGTGCAAAAGTCCATTTACTTTATACTGTAGATAATATGTTGTGCGATAACACGCAGAAGATCATATTATCGGTTTTCTTATAAAGTATAAACAGATACTCACAATCGAGATAGACGGGGACTATCTATTGGGATGGTTGTAGTGTGGTTTGGTATTAGTTTGTCTTGACTATAGAACCACATTAGTACACTGCTTTGTGTATTGAGCAGGACCGCCTGAGGTCGTTCTTCTTATACTGACTATATAGTAGAACTTGATCTCTGTTAATATGGAAGTTCGTGCTCTTAATCCCTATAAAATAACCTCGACACGTAGGGCAGTATGTATTTCTTTGATTCATCAATGGGTGAGATTTATAAGTATTAAATCAATATACTCAGTGAGTTGGGAAGTAGTGCTGTCTCTATGGTGTGCTGTTGATTGTAGAAGGAATCCATGTCCGACATAGGTTGATAATGTCCCCTTAAGGAGCTCATAAGGTTTATCATGTAAATCTTACAAGTGGATTAATTTCCAGCATGATAATAAGGTTGAGTGGTACTACTCTCGGATGAGATATTAATTAATTTGAGTTGTCAGTAACTTAATTAATTAATGGGCATTGTATATGTTAAACATGGGGAGACTGTCGGGCTTATAATAAGAAGGAGCCCAGAACATAATTTTGGGATTGGACGGGTAGTGCAGTAATAATATTTTAGTGGACTATATTATTATTATTGGATTTAATTAAAAGCTTTGGGCTAAGCTTTGTTAATTAAATTCAATTGAGGCCCAGCCCAATTTCTCCTCCTGGTCCCTGCTGTAGCCCAATATATAAGTGGACTCAGCTTCCTGGAACCCTTAAGATAATTCTTGCGCCTCTTTTGGTGTGAGAAGGGAAAGAAGCAGATTGAGAGATCCTGCAGACTGTTGCCCACACAACAGCAGGATCACACTTGGGACATACAGTAGAAGATCAGAGGTAGTTCTCTACAAATCATCCTCTACACCAACCCAGAAGTACGGTAAACGATTTAATTGCTTCCACTGCTAATTGTTTGCCTTAAATCCTAACGATCACATTTGAACCATAAGATCCAATTGCCAACAATTGGTATCAGAGCATTGGTTTCGTGGTGAAACGTAAGACCTTGGATAGGCTTAAGCCATACGTGTGTTTATTATCGAATTGAAAGCATGTATGAAAGGGCTTAAGTGATTATATAATTTAATCTAGGATTAATAGCATGATAGATAGCATGATATTAGGGTTTATATAATTTTGAATTATCCATGAAACCCTTTTTGTATATACGCTGGAAATTCATGTTCTATTACACTGCAATTCAAAAACACACACGAGAAAGAAACCACCAAACAATCTGTTTCCTTTCACCCTCTCTGTTCACGGAAGAAAGGGATTGTACGGCGTGGCTGGTGGCTGGTGGCTGGTGGACGGTCGGCGGAAGCCCTGGACAGTATGACCCGGGGCAGTCCATGACTGTTGATGGGCGAGGCTCATCGATGGGAAAGTGAAGAAAGAAAGAGCATCGACTTCAGATGGCCTGATTCCTGAACTTGGCTGCAAGATGGAGGGGTTCGTGTGGGCCGCTGATAGCGATCATGATCCACAATGATTGCAGCGGCGACTCCAATCCACGACTTTAGATGGCGATTCAGAAACATGGCGGCGCGCGGTGTGAAGTCGCACGAGGCGGCGCACAGCATCAGAGGTGCGCGACTGAGTCGGCGCTGTCAGTCGACGGCTAGTGATAGTCGCTGGCGTTGCGACCCTGCCCTGATGACAGCGCGGATGCAGGCGGAGGCGCATCGGACTCAGTTCTGGATGGGTCCGACCTTGTACTAGGGATCAGACGTAGTTCCGGGCGGGATGGCTAGAGTCTCCGGCCGAGTCCAGTGGAAGTTCCGTGCCAGTCTGGGCTATTTTCGGTGGGTATTCTTTCACGACTGTACGAGTCTGGGAAAGAGGCGCACGACGGCACGCTGAAGGATGCTCAGCTATTGGCTGGCAGTCGTTGTCGGGCGCGCTGCATCGTTGCACGGCAGTGGGCTGGCGGCATGACTTCGGTGGGCTGACGGAACCACCGCCGAGAGCGGCGGCGCCGAGGAGTAAGCGGGATTGCTGTCGGATCGCGTCTGATTGCGGCTGGGAGAAGTATTAGGGCAGGGATGATTTCTTTATGCTGGGCCTTGTTTCTAATTTAATAGTGGGCCTATTTCATGGGCTCTCTTTCATTGGTTATGGGCTGTCTCCTTTTGGCCCATATTTTATTAAATGCAATTGGGCTGCTAGGCCCAATTTTATATTAGGTGTTGTTGGGCTCAATTCAGTAATTATTAGTGGGCTGCTCATTTTTTTAATTTGGTTTTGGGCTGTTGGGCCCAATTTAATTAAATGGTCTTGGGCTGCTGGACCTATTATTAATTGCTGGTTTTTTAATTAATTGTGGGTAATGGGCCAAGCATGATTAATTAATTTTATTAATGGACTTTTTGTGCTAGTGGGCTTGGAGGATTTAATTTATTTTTGGGCTGAGTATATGGGTCATGGATAATGGACTTGATTAATTAATTAATCTGCTGCTCATTTTGTGCTTATTTGATGCTCTAGGGCCCATTTAATTGATCCAACATATTATACAATTAATTATGATATATAACTGAGTTAATTGTTTTAACTTGACAATTAATTGTTATTTATGAAAGGCATGTTCTATGTGATTTATTTGTTTAAATTGCTTTTAATAGAAGCATGTCTAAGCTGTATATTTTATTCTGGAATATTATATGCATGTTAAAACCCTCGGTGTTAAATAACTAAGTGGGAGAGGGGATTGGTTATAAATTCCCGCGGCCTCCATTATTGGTTTGTTAGTAATGTGAATAGACTTGCGCGTCGGCATTAGAGCCTTCCTCCCTAACGGATGAGTTTATTCACGGATCACTGGTACAAACTTCTTTAAATAATTATTGTTTGTAATGTGATGCATATGGACTTGCGCGTTGGCTATAGTGCCTTCCTCCCTAACGGATGAGCTTATATGTGGTTCACTAGTACAAACTTATATAATTGATGGTTGTAGAAAGTTATCTGAGCGCGTGTGTACTTCTCTAACAGTAAGGCACATAAGCTTGGGCAGCGGACTTGGGATCAAATAATGGTGTACAATTAGATGTGAATAATTAGTATCCTCCCCAACGGAGTCACTGCTATTATTTACATGGCTAAAGAGGAACCGACTATTAATTATTTTGTCATAAAGCTAGGTTGACAAATGAAATTAATGGGTAAAACCTTCTCTTGTAAATGTTCGGGTTTGTAAACGTCCACCCTAACGTGGCTTGCAGACTCACGGTGCTTGAGATGTCGGTGAATTTTAATTTTATATTGTTTTGAGGGAATCAATATAAAAGGATAAAATTCGAAGATTTGATCGGAATATTTATTTGTGATTCTATGAATTTCGAATGGTTTTATTTCACTAATTATTAACTAAAAGACATTATATTTACTCATCCAAATTAGATGATTAGAAAAGAATCTTGGTTTTGAAAATTACTGCTTAAGAAAATAAAAATACATGTGTATTCTCACAAAGGACGTCTCATGATGCCTATTAAAGTCTCTAGTGAAGAGATGAGAGGTTCATAGAAATATGATGGTCTCATGTAACTCTTCGGATACTTGAGTAAATTAAAAGGCAGAAGATCATGGTTGAATTCATGAATGAATTGGAAAAGCATGGAATAGAAATTGAAAGGGAAACCTAAATCAATTTATTCTTCACAATTTGCCTGGATGTTTTGAGCAAGTTCTACCTGAAATACGAAAGGTTGTATATGGTGGGAAACTTCTAACAAAACATATGGCAAAAGAAAGCCAATTTTCATCATGATGTGAACAAATTTAATATCTTATTTACTAATGGTTTGAACATGATTAGTGATGGCATCTACTGATACGAAGTATGTCGATACTGGAATCACTAAATGTTTATCACTGAGTAAGGATAAGATTGTTAATAACATGGGTAAAACTACAAAGGTAGTTGCTATTGCAGTGGGAGTTGTTTATTTATCTCATGATAAGAATAAACGATTGATTATGAGAAATTGTCTTTACGTACGTTTCATAGAAAGAATTTAATTTCGGTTTCTATGCATTAACGGATGGATACTTCATTTCATTTAAATGACATGGTCATAGTAATGAGGAATGAGGCTATAATCCGTTAAAGTACGTTGATGGATAATATGTAAACTCTTGAATCATGTACATCCCACAGATGCAATAAATAGTAATTAATAATGCATCTTCTAATATTAGTAAGAGAAAGGAACCTTCAAAAATGAACTAAACATACATTTGGCGTCTAAGATTAATTCATTTTACTTGAGTATGATTCAAAAGTTGATAGCCGATAGACCGTAAGGTTTATCTGAAGTGGAAACTATCGGACTTGCGAGTCTTGTTTGGAAGTAAAAATGATTAACTGCCTTTTCAAGGCTGTGGGGTGTAGAGCAAAATATATGTATGTTGAAATTAGTTCATTCTGATTCAAGCGAACTTAATATTATCTAGGCGAGAGGTGGTTATGAATATTCGAAGATTATTCTAGATACCAATATATTTATTTGATGCACTGCATGTCTAAGTTCTTTGATTAATTCAAGAATTGTAAGGCTGGTACAGTGAAGCGTCATGGAAAATATATTAAGTCATTACGATTCAATCATGATGGCGAATACCTCTTGGGATAGTTAGGAGCTATTGATCAGAAGTTGAGATTAAATCTCAAGTTGACTACACCGGGTATGCCCCAGCTGAATGGTGTGGTGGGTAGAAGGTATTAGGCTCTTATGGTTATGATTAGATAGATGATGAATTATTTGGAATAATTAAATTCATTTTATGGATATGCCCTAGATACAGTAATTCGTGAAACGTTTGTCTGTATATGGGATATCCTAGAAAAATGGAGGGTGATTTATTTAGTCCAAAAGATCGAAGGATAATTGTTAACTCAATAACTAGATTTTTGGAAAAGGACTATGTAATAAATCACAAACCCATGTATAAGTTGTTCTAAAGGAAGTGAGAGGAAAACACTAAGTATAAGTACCAAGTCTGATACACAATTACATGTAGTGCCTTGTCGTAGTGGGAGGGTTGTATGACAACCCATAAATATATGTTTTGGGAGAGTCGTGAGACTTGATCCCTAGTGAACATGGTATTGTCCCACGGATACGACGTATCACTTCAAGATGAAAATGCGAAATCTTAGTAAGTTGCAATGAATGTTGAAATAGAATCTATGGATTCCATATTAAGTCTGGGAACTTGTATGACCACTAAATGGTGTAAAAGTCATTGCAAGTGGTCAAAGGAAATAAAAGAGGATCATATGGAAAGGTGAAAACCTTGGAAGCAAAGCTGGTTGTGGATAAGTGTACTCAGAAAGAAATGGTTCGATTATGAGGAAACATGTTCGCTGGTAGCTATGCTTATATTGATCCGGATTCTTTTATTGCTGCTATGAGGAACAGCAAATAGATGTAAAAGACAGCTTTCCTGATTGGAAGTCTTGAGGAAAACATCTATGCGAAGCAACCAGAGTGATTCATTGCAAAGTACTAATAGCATTTTGATAGTAATCTTAAAATTGTCCAACGATGGACTAAAGCAAGCTTTAAGATCGTGAAGCATCTGTTTTGATTAGGTAATCCAATGGCATGGATTTAAATCAATGAGCGGATGAGTCTTGTGTGTTGTAAAGAGTGACGGAAACGTGGTGGTGTTTCTTGTACTATACGTAGATAGTATCTTGCTCATTGGAGACAATGAAAGAGTATTATCGGGCGTATGGGTACGGTTAAATAAAGCGGTAGAGATGAAGGACTTAAGAAAGGCAAAATATATCCTTTTGATCATGGTAATACGGATCACAAGAAAGGATATTATGCTTATCTCAAGTTTCATAAAATGATACAGTCCATACTCGTTTAGCATGTAAATTTATCTAAGTGAATGTGTCTTTGAGACACAAGAAGAAGATAAAGAGGATGAAAGCGGTTCCTTATGCTTCGGCGAATAAGGAAGCTTAATCTAAGGAATGCTATGAACGATGTTGGATATCTGTTTTGCTGAATGCATGAACAGTGGGTATCAACGTAACCCGGAACAAGAATGATGAACTGTGGTAAGACATTTATAAAGTGCCTGAGAAGGACTGGAAATTATATGTGGACTTACTGGACAGATTCACTGCTTCTTGTGGATTACGTAGATTCGGATTTTTTAGTCAAAATTGGACGGTAGTAAATTCTCCTCAAAGGTTATGTGTTTAATTTTAGGAAGTAGAGTCATAATGTGGAGGAGTGTTATATAGAAATATATTTCAAACTCCGGACTCCATCATGGAAAGATGATAAATTGGAGCCTATGAGGCAGCCAAAGTATCTATATGACTCTAGAGACATCATGATGGACTTTGAAGTGTTTCTAAGTTTGCCCAAGGTAATCACAATTTACATTGATGATATTGGTGCAGTTGCAAACTTGAAAAAATCACAAGTCCATAAGGCAATTAAACACATGGAGCGCAAGTACCACCTGTTACGAGAAATTGTATGATGAGGGTGTTGGCGCTCGATCGTTTGGTTAACGTGACCCGTTAGAATATCATGTATTTCTATCATAGCGGAAGCAATAAATTATAGAAACGATTACCGTTCACCAGGGTATGTTGATGAAGATTGATTCTCGCAGGCAGCCTGTGCAGTCCCACGAGAATAGCCATAACTTCCTTGTCTGATGTCGGAATTGAATGATCCTTGTGCTCAGACGATCCTCTCTTCAACGGCTTTCCGTCAGTATATTGATCATCAAATTCTGAGTACTGTATGAATTTATACAAATTTCGCAAAGTCGCGGACAGCAGCAGCAAACTACCTTCTGATCTTCTGCTGTATGTCCCAAGTCCGATCTCGACGTCGTGTGGGCGACGATCTACGAGACCTCCTCAATCTGCTCTCAACCCTCGACGATCTACGAGACCTCCTCAATCTGCTCTCAACCCTCATCACATGTGAATAATCAGTTAGATTAGATTAGGGTTCCAGATAAGCTGAGGTGACTTATATACATGGGCTACAGCAGTGACCAGAAGGAGAAATTGGGTTGGGCCTCCATTGGGCTTAAGTATCCAAGCTTAGCCCAAAGCTTATACTTAAGTCCAATAATAATAATATATTCCACTAAAATATTATTATTGCACGACCGTACCAATCCCAAAATTACGTTTTGGGCTCCTTCTTATTATGAGCCCGTTAGTCTCTCCATGTTTAAGATATACAATGTCCATTAATTAATTTAAGTTACTGACAACTCAATTAATTAATATCTCATCCAAGAGTAGTACCACTCAACCTCATTATCATTTTGGAATAAATTCCACCTGCAGGGTTTACATGATAATCCTTATGAGCTCCTCAAGGGGACATCATCAACCTATGACGGACACGGATTCCTTCTACAATCAACAGCACACCATAGAGACAGTACTATTTCCCAACTCATCGAGTTTGTTGATTTAATTACATGTAAATCTCACCCATTGATGAATCAAAGAAATACATACTGCCCTACGTGTCGAGGTTATTGTATAGGGATTAAGAGCACGAACTTCCATAATAACTGAGATCAAGTTCTCCTATAAGTCAGTATAAGTCGAATGATCTCAAGCGGTCCTGCTCAATATACACAAGTGCACTAATGTGATTCTATAGCCAAGACAAGCTAATACCAAACCACACTCCAACCATCCCGATAGAGAGTCCCCGTCTATCTCGGTTGTGAGCATCTGTTTATACATTATAAGGAAACCGATAATATGATCTTCCGCGTGTTGTCGCACAACATATTATCTACAGTATAAAGTAAGTGGACTATTGCATCGAACATATAAATAAATTATAAGATGCAATCATTTGATCATATGATTCTCATTTCAAATTAATTGTTATAACATTGTTCATACAAAAAGCTAGACTTTTAGTATACCACATTATGACTCAACTTCCTAAAATTAAACGCATAACCTTTGAGGTGGATTTACTGCCGTCCCTATCTGATTTAAAAAATCTGAATCTATGTAACCCATAAGAATCAGTGAATCTGTTCGGTAAGCCCCACATATAGTTTCTAGTCCTTTTCAGGTACATAAGTATATGTCTTACCACAGTTCAACATTCTTATTTTGGGTTACCTTGATACCCACTGTTCATGCTATCGGCAAAACAGATATCCAATCTCGTGCATAACATTCCTTAGATTAAGCTTCCTCATTTGCCGAAGCATAAGGAACCGCTTTCATCTTCTTTATCTACTTTTGTGTCACAAGACACATTCACTTAGATAAATTCACATGCTAAACGAGTAAGGATCGTATCATTATATGAAACTTGAGATAAGCATAACATCCTTTCTTGTGATCCGTATTACCATGATCAAAAGGATATTTTTGCTCTTCTTAAGTCCTTCATCTCATACCGCATTATCAACCATACTCATACGCCCGACAATACTCTTTCATTGTCTCCAATGAGCAAGATACTATCTACGTATAGTACAAGAAATACCACCACGTTTCCATCACTCTTTTCAATACACAAGACCCATCCGATCATTGATTAGATCCATGTCACTGGATTACCTCATCAAAACGGATGTTTCATGATCTTGAAGCTTGCTTTAGTCCATGAATGGACACTTTTAAGCTTACTATCACAATGCTCTTAGCTCTTTGCAATGAATCACTCTGGTTGCTTCACATAGATGTTTCCCTTAAGACTTCCAATCAGGAAAGTTGTCTCGACATCTATTTGTTATCCCTCATATTTCATATGAGTAGCAACAAATAAAAGAGTCCGGATCAACTTAGGCATAGCTACCGGCGAACAGGTTTTCTCATAATCGAACTCTTTCTTTCTGAGTATACCTTTTCGCAACAAGCTTGCTTCCAAGGTTTTCACCTTATTCTATGATCCTCTTTTATTCTTTCATGTCCGCTTCCAATGGCTTTTACGCCATTTAGCGGTTCAACAAGCATCCAGACCTAATTTAAAATCCATCGATTCTATTTTAATATTCATTGCACTTTGCTAGAATTTGGCATTTCTAACTTAGTACTTCGTCGTATCCGTGGGTCCATTTCATGTTTGCTAGGGACCAAGTCTCACGACTTTCCCAAAACATGTATCTTACAGGTTGTCGAAGAATCCTCCCACTACGACAAGGCACTACACGCAATTGTGTATCAGACGTGACACGCGTTGCAGTTTACCTTGTGGTATATCCTCTTGTACAATTGGTACTTATACTTTGTGTTTTTCCCTCTCACTTCCTTTAGAACAATTTATACATGGGTTTATGATTTAATACATAGTCTCTTTCCAAAAATCTAGTGTTTGTGTTAACAATCACCCTTCGATCTTTTAGACTAAATAAATCACCTTCATTTTTATAGCATATCCCACAAACAGACAAACATTCAAATGAATTACTGTTTCTAGGGCTTATCCATAAAATGAATTAAGTAATTCCAAATAATTCATCATCTATCTAATCATTACCATACGAGTCTTATTCCTTCTATCCACCACACCATTCAGCTGGGGCATGCCCGGTGTAGACCACTTGAGATTTAATCTCAACCTCTGATTAATAGCTCCTAACTATCCTAAGAGGTACTCGTAATGACGATTAAATCGTCATTACTTGATATATTTTCCATGACGCTTCACTGTACCAGCCTTGCAATTCTTGAATTAATCAAAGAACTTAGACATGCAGTGCATTAAATAAATATATCGGTATCTAGAATAATCATCGATTGACGAATATTCATATCCACCTCTCATCCGGACAATCTTAGGATCACATAAATCATAATGAACTAATTCCAACATATATATCTTTGGTTCTGCACCCCTTTGCCTAGAAAAAACAATTAGTCATTTTTACTCCCAAGCAAGACTCGAAAGTCAGATAGTTTTCACTTCAGATAAACCTAAGGGTCTATCGGCTATCAACTTTTGAATCATACTCAAGTAAAATGATCTAGTCTTAGATGCCAAATATATGTTTAGTTCATATCCGAAGGTATCTTTCTCTTACTAAGATTAGAAGATTTATTATTAATTACTATTTATTGCATCTATGGAATATACATGATTTAAGAGTATACAAATTGTTCACCAACGTACAATAACAGATTACAACTCTATCCTTCATTATAATGACCATGTCATTTAAATGAAATGGAGTATCCATCTATTAATGCATAGAAACCGAAATCAAATTCTTTCTATGAAAACGTACGTAAAATAATTTCTCATAATCAAATGTCTACTCATATCATTAGATAAATAGACAACTCCCACTGCAATAGCCACTACTCTTGTAGTTTTACCCATGTCATAACAATCTTATCCTCACTTAGTAATAAACATTTAGTGATTCCAGTATCTACACACTTCGTGTCAGTAAATACCATCACTAATCATGTTTTAAACAACTAGTGAATAAGATATAAAACTTGTTCACATTATGATGAAAATGGCTTTCCTTTGCCACATGTTTTGCCAGAAGTTTTCCACCATATACATCCTATTATAATTCAGGTGGAACTTACTCAAAAACATCTAGGCAATTCACGAAGAATTAAATTGATCTAGGTTTCCTTTCAATTTATACTCCATGCTTTCCCAATTCATTCATCAAATTAAATCATGATCTTCTGCCTTTTAACTTACTCAAGTATCCGAAGAGTTACATGAGACCATCATATTTCTATGAATCTCTTATCTCTTCACTAGAGACTTTAATATGCATCATGATAAGTCTTTTGTGAGAACACACATGTATTTCTTAAGCAGTAAAATTCGAATCCAAGATTCTTTTCTAATCATCTAATTTTGGACCAGTAAATATAATTTCTTTTAGTCAACCATAAGTGAAATAAAACTATTTGAAATTCAGAGAATCAAAAATTAATTTACCGATCAAAACTTCAAATTTTATCCTTTTATATTGATTCCCTCAAAACAATATAAAAATAAAATTCACCGACATCTCAAGCACCGTGAGTCTGCAAGCCACGTTAGTGTGGACGTTTACAAACCCGAACATTTACAAGAGAAGGTTTTACCCATTAATTTCATTTGTCAACCTAACTTTATGACAAAATAATTAATAGTCGGTTCCTCTTTAGCCATGCAAATAATAGCAGTGACTCCGTTGGGGAGGATACTAATTATTTACACCTAAGTGTACACCATTATTTGATCCCAAGTCCACTGCGCGAGCTTGTGTGCCTTACAGTTGGAGAAGTACACACGCGCTCGGATAGCTTCCTACAATCATCAATTATAAGTTTGTACCAGTGAGCCCCACATAAACTCATCCGTTAGGGAGGAAGGCCTATTGCCAACACGCAAGTTCATGTACCACATTACAAACAATAATTATGTAATGAAGTCTGTACCAGTGATCCATGAATAAACTCATCCGTTAGGGAGGAAGGCCTATTGCCAACACGCAAGTTTACTCACATCACTTACAAACCAATAATGGAGGCCGCGGGAATATTTACCAATCCCCTCTCCCACTTAGTAATTTAACACCGAGGGTTTTTACATGCATATGATATTCAGAATAAAATACGCAACGCTAGCATGCTTCTATTACGGCACATAAGGCAGTAAATCACAGAGAGTCATGCATACATATATAACAATAATCAATAATTAAATCAATCATTAACAGTTATATATTAGCGAATTCGATTGTTCGCCACCAGGCACGAATATCAGCAAAGACTTCCAGACTATCAAATTTTTGAAATTTCCAGATTGTTCAATTTTCAAAACCATCGATATCGACCGTCGATATCGTCTAGATTATCAAAATCATCGATATCGACTAGATTATCAAATATTCAAAAAACATCAAGATTATCAACATTCCAAAACTATCGATATCGATCGTCATATCGTCTAGATTATCAAAATCATCGATATCGACGAGCAACCATATATAACAATAATAGATAATTAAATCAATTATGTCAGTTATATATTAGGAATAAATTCAACATCCATATATAACAATAATAGACAATCAATTATAGCAGTTATATATTAGGAATTAATTCGACATCCATATATGACAATAATAGATTATTAAATCAATTATAGCAGTCATATATTAGGAATTAATTCGACATCCATATATAACAATAATATACAATCTATTATGGCAGTTATATATTAGGAATTAGTTTTCCTAAAATTGGATGTCTTATCCAACACTCTAGCAATACATGCATATAATATACCAAATATAATACGCAATCTAGCATGCTTCTATATAAGACAATAAATCATAGAGATCAGGCATCCATATATATATATAACAATAATAGACAATTAAATCAATTATGACAGTTATATATATTAGGAATAAAAATGCCTCTAAATTTTAATGTCTTGTCCGACACTCCTACTGTGGAATCGATGCCTTACGCAACAAGCAGGATTGCTTGTGCCTCAAGACGTCCATCGTCATATCCCACCGCCAATCATGTCAGGGAGCACCCAAAGTGCCTTGACGAGCGCCCCTCGCCCGGACTGTCGCTCGTCCAAGGGCCTACTTGCATGGAACCAAGTTCAGCCCAACGCGCAACACCAAACTACACCAACTGTCGTTCGTAGTTCGAAACTGAAAGAACATCAGAATCCAATCTCCACCGTCCAGAATCTACTACTTTAAGTCCTGAACATGCTGTCCAAATTACAGATCGATCCAACGGTTATTTTGTGAGAAACGGCTCTTTTCTCTCGACTGCGCAGAACAGAATTGCCCAAAAAACTACTTCTGTTTTCGGTGTATTCCCGACAACACAAAGCTCCAAATACAATCTTCACCGTTCAGAATGTACATCCACATAATCTGAACGTGCTGACCAAAAATCAGCCTGATCCGACGGTTGAAACTCCGGTTATTTCCTCTGCAATATCACTGCGCTGGATTTTCTCTCAATTTCTTCCTTCCATGTGAAATTGACGAACAGTTTTCGTCGAATCCTCTCACACACAACCATCAACGAACATATATGATATAGGGTATATTTCACATAGGGATATTCATGGTTTGCGCAGTAAAACCAAAACCCTAAACATGCGATCCTAATTTCGAAAAATTAATCACATAAACCCTAGCCTAACGTGTCACGCTTCACCACGAAACCGAAGCTCTGATACCAATTGTTGGCGCTCGATCATTTGGTTAACGTGACTCGTTAGAATATCATGCATTTCTATCATAGCGGAAGCAATAAATTATAGAAACGATTACCGTTCACCAGGGTATGTTGATGAAGATTGATTCTCGCAGGCAGCCTGTCCAGTCCCACGAGAATAGCCATAACTTCCTTTTCTGATGTCGGAATTGAATGATCTTTGTGCTCAGACGATCCTCTCTTCAACGGCTTTCCGTCAGTATATTGATCATCAAATTCTGAGCACTGTACAAATTTATACAAATTTCGCAATGTCGCGGACAGCAGCAGCAAACTACCTTCTGATCTTCTGCTGTATGTCCCAAGTCCGATCTCGACGTCGTGTGGGCGACGATCTACGAGACCTCCTCAATCTGCTCTCAACCCTCGACGATCTACGAGACCTCCTCAATCTGCTCTCAACCCTCATCACATGTGAATAATCAGTTAGATTAGATTAGGGTTCCAGATAAGCTGAGGTGACTTATATACATGGGCTACAGCAGGGACCAGGAGGAGAAATTGGGTTGGGCCTCCATTGGGCTTAAGTATCCAAGCTTAGCCCAAAGCTTATACTTAAGTCCAATAATAATAATATATTCCACTAAAATATTATTATTGCACTACCGTACCAATCCCAAAATTACGTTTTGGGCTCCTTCTTATTATGAGCCCGTTAGTCTCCCCATGTTTAAGATATACAATGTCCATTAATTAATTTAAGTTACTGACAACTCAATTAATTAATATCTCATCCAAGAGTAGTACCACTCAACCTCATTATCATGTCGGAATAAATTCCACCTGCAGGGTTTACATGATAATCCTTATGAGCTCCTCAAGGGGACATCATCAACCTATGACGGACACGGATTCCTTCTACAATCAACAGCACACCATAGAGACAGTACTATTTCCCAACTCATCGAGTTTGTTGATTTAATTACATGTAAATCTCACCCATTGATGAATCAAAGAAATACATACTGCCCTACGTGTCGAGGTTATTATATAGGGATTAAGAGCACGAACTTCCATAATAACTGAGATCAAGTTCTCCTATAAGTCAGTATAAGTCGAATGATCTCAAGCGGTCCTGCTCAATACACACAAGTGCACTAATGTGATTCTATAGCCAAGACAAGCTAATACCAAACCACACTCCAACCATCCCGATAGAGAGTCCCCGTCTATCTCGGTTGCGAGCATCTGTTTATACTTTATAAGGAAACCGATAATATGATCTTTCGCGTGTTGTCGCACAACATATTATCTACAGTATAAAGTAAGTGGACTATTGCATCGAACATATAAATAAATTATAAGATGCAATCATTTGATCATATGATTCTCATTTCAAATTAATTGTTATAACATTGTTCATACAAAAAGCTAGACTTTTAGTATACAATCCAACAGAGGGGAAGGTTGTTGTCGCCTAGATTGCATCGGATGATGACCTAGTAAACCATTTACAAGGACCTTAAGGCGAGAGATTTTAATGGTCGTGTAGTGGGAGTAGGAATCAGATGTATGGCAGAAGACATGACAGCATAGTCTTTTAATATAAGTGGGAGATTGTTGGATTGTATACTAAAAGTCTAGCTTTAGTATGAACAATGTTACAACAATATTTGAAATGAGTATCATATGATCAAATGATTGCATCTTATAATTTATTTATATGCATGATGCAATAGTCCACTTACTTTATACTGTAGATAATATGTTGTGCGACAACACACGGAAGATCATATTATCGGTTTCCTTATAAAGTATAAATAGATGCTCACAACTGAGATAGACGGGGACTCTCTATCGGTATGGTTGTAGTGTGGTTTGGTATTAGCTTGTCTTGGCTATAGAATCACATTAGTGCACTTGTCTGTATTGAGCAGGACCGCCTGAGGTCGTTCTTCTTATACTGACTATATAGTAGAACTTGATCTCTGTTATTATGAAAGTTCGTGCTCTTAATCCCTATACAATAACCTCGACACGTAGGTCAGTATGTATTTCTTTGATTCATCAATGGGTGAGATTTATAAGTATTAAATCAATATACTCGGTGAGTTGGGAAGTAGTGTTGTCTCTATGGTGTGCTGTTGATTGTAGAAGGAATCCATGTCCGACATAGGTTGATAATGTCCCCTTGAGGAGCTCATAAGGTTTATCATGTAAATCTTGCAAGTGGATTAATTTCCGGCATGATAATAAGGTTGAGTGGTACTACTCTCGGATGAGATATTAATTAATTTGAGTTGTCAGTAACTTAATTAATTAATTGGCATTGTATATCATAAACATGGGGAGACTGTCGGGCTTATAATAAGAAGGAGCCCAGAACATAATTTTGGGATTGGACGGGTAGTGCAGTAATAATATTTTAGTGGACTATATTATTATTATTGGATTTAATTAAAAGCTTTGGGCTAAGCTTGGTTAATTAAATTCAATTGAGGCCCAGCCCAATTTCTCCTCCTGGTCCCTGCTGTAGCCCAATATATAAGTGGACTCAGCTTCCTGGAACCCTTAAGATAATTCCTGCGCCTCTTTTGGTGTGAGAAGGGAAAGAAGTAGATTGAGAGATCCTGCAGACTGTTGCCCACACAACAGCAGGATCACACTTGGGACATACAGTAGAAGATCAGAGGTAGTTCTCTACAGATCATCCTCTACACCAACCCATAAGTACGGTAAACGATTTAATTGCTTCCGCTGCTAATTGTTTGCCTTAAATCCTAACGATCACGTTTGAACCACAAGATCCAATTGCCAACAATAACTGCAACAAAGCTTGCGCTGTAGAGTCACTGAAAACACACAGTGTAGAGTTGATTCTACTCCTTGAGCCATTTCATTAACTCTAAAAGTTAGCATTTTCTTGCAATTTTTATGGTAAAATTAGTTCTTAGACATGATAATATAGTTGGAGAACATGTTTTCAGAGTATAAAATGTTAGGAAGCTTGCGCCATAGAGTCACTAAAAAGTTAAAATGTAGAGTTGATTCTACTCTGTAAGCTAGGTCAAGAACTCCTTGAAGTGAGCATTTTCTTGCCATTTTTATGGTCAAATTAGTTATTAGACATGAGAATATAGTTGGAGAATATGTTTCAGAGTATAAAAATTATAGGAAGCTTGCGTCATAAATTCATTAAAAAGCCAAAGAGCTGAGCAGATTCTACTACGTGAGTAAGATCAAGAACTCTTTGAAGTTAGCAATTTCTTACTATTCTTATGATCAAATTATTAACTATACATGAGTATATAGTTGGAGAACACGGTTTCAGAGTATATAACTTCTTCAAAGCTTGCGCCATAGAGTCACTGAAAACACACAAGTCAGAGTTGATTCTACTCCGTGAACCATTTCAATAACGCCTTGAAGTGAGCATTTTCTTGCCATTTTTATGGTCAAATTAGTTAATACACATGAGAATATAGTAGGAGAACATATTTTTAGAGTATGAAAGTGTTAGGAAGCTTGCGATGTACAGTCAAAAAAATGTCAAAGTGCAGAGCTGATTCTACTCCGTGATCTAGGTCAAGAACTACTTGAAGTGAGCAATTTCGTACCATTTTTATGAACAAATTATTTATTATACATGAGAATATAGTTGGAGAACATATTTTCAGAGTATATAACTGCAACAAAGCTTGCACCATAGAGTCACTGAAAACACAAATTGCAGAGTTGATTCTACTCCGTGAGCCATTTCAATAACTATTTGAAGTCTGCATTTTCTTGCCATTTTTATGGTCAAATTAGTTATTAGACATGATAATATAGTTAGAGAACATGTTTTCAGAGTATAAAAATTCAAGAAAGCTTGCGTAATAAATTCACTAAAAAGCCAAAGTGCTGAGCAGATTCTACTCCGTGAGTTAGGTCAAGAACTCCTTGAAGTGAGCAATTTCTTACTATTTTTATGATCAAATTATTTATTATACATGAGCATATAGATGGAGACCATGTTTTCAGAGTATATAACTTCTACAAAGCTTGTGCCATATAGTCACTGAAAACACACCACGCAGAGTTGATTCTACTCTGTGAGCCATTTAATAACTCCTTGAAGTGAGCATTTTCTTGCCATTTTTATGGTTAAATTAGTTAATAGACATTAGAATATAGTTGGAGAACATGTTTTCAAGGTATAAAAATGCCAGAAAGCTTGCACCATAGAGTCACTAAAAACTTACAGTGTAGAGCTGATTCTACTATGTGAACCAGGTCAAGAACTCCTTGAAGTGAGTATCGTCTTGCCATTTTACGGTTAAATTAGTTATTAGATATGAGAATATAGTAGGAGAACATGTTTCCAGAGTATAAAAATATTAAGAAGCTTGCGCCATAGAGTCACTTTATGTCAAAGTGCAGAGCTGATTCTACTCCGTGATCCAGTTCAAGAACTACTTGAATTGAGCAATTTCTTACCATTTTTATGATCAAATTATTTATTATACATGAATGTATAGTTGGATAACATGATTTTAGAGTATATAAATGCTATAAAGCTTGCGCCATGAGTCACTGAAAACACACAGTACAAGTTTGATTCTACTCCTTGAGCCATTTCAATAACTTCTTGAAGTGAGCATTTTCATGCAATTTTTATGGTCAAATTACTTATTAGACATGAGAATATAGTTAGAGAACATGTTTTCAGAGTATAAAATGCTGGGAAGCTTGCACCATAGAGTCACTAAAAACTCACAGTTCAACCTGGTCAAGAACTCCTTGAAGTGAGCATTGTCTTGCTATTTTTATGATAGAATTAGTTAATGGACATGAGAATATTGTTAGAGAACATGTTTTCAGAGTATAAAATGTTAGGAAGCTTGCTCCATAGAGTCACTAAAAAGTTAAATGCAGAGCTGATTCTACTCTGTAAGCCTGGTCAAGAACTCATTGAAGTGAGCATTTTCTTGCCATTTTTATGGTCAAATTAGTTATTAGACATAAGAATATAGTTTGAGAACATGTTTTCAAAGTATAAAAATGCTAGGAAGCTTGCATCATAAATTTACTAAAAAGCCAAAGCGTTGAGCAGATTCTGCTCCGTGAGTCAGGTCACGAACTACTTGAAGTGAGAAATTTATTACTATTTTTATGATCAAATTATATATTATACATGAGTATATAGTTGGAGAACATATTTTCAGAGTATATAATGTCTACAAAGCTTGCGCAATAGAGTTACTTAAAAAACACAGTGCAGAGTTGATTCTTCTCGGTGAGCCATTTCAAAAACTCCTTGAAGTGAGAAATGAAAAATAGTTGAAGAACATATTTTTAGAGTAAAAAAATTCTAGGAATCTTGCACCATAGAGTCACTAAAAACTCACAGTGCAGAGCTAATTCCATTATGTTAACCTAGTCAAGAACTCCTTGAAGTTGGTATTTTCTTGCCATTTTTATTGTCAAATTAGTTATTAGACATGAGAATATAGTTGGAGAACATATTTTCAGAGTAAAAATGTTAGGAAGCTTTCACCATAGAGTCATTAAAAAGTTAAAGTGCAGAGCTGATTCTACTCCATGAGCCAGGTCAAGAACTCTTAGAAGTGAGCATTTTATTGCCATTTTTATGGTCAAATTAGTTATTAGAAATGAGAATATGGTTGGAGAACATGTTTTCAGAGTAAAAATATTCTAGGAAGCTTGCACCATAGAGTCACTAAAAACTCACAGTGCATAGCTGATTCTACTCAGTGATCCAGCTCAAGAACTACTTGAAATGAGAAATTTTCTGCAATTTTTATGATCAAATTATTTATTATACATGAGTATATAGTTGGAGAACATGTTTTTAGAGTATATAACTGCTACAAAGCTTGCGCCATAGAGTTACTGAGAACACACAGTGCAGATTTGATTCTACTCCTTGAGCAATTTCAATAACTCCTTGAAATGAGCATTTTCCTGCCATTTTTATGGTCAAATTAGTTATTAAACATGAGAATATAGTTGTATAACATGTTTTCAGAGTAAAAAATGTTAAGAATCTTGCACCATAGAGTCACTAAAAACTCACAGTGCAGAGTTGTTTCTACTCTGTCAACCTAGTCAAATACTCCTTGAAGTGAGCATTGTCTTGCCATTTTTATGATAAAATTAGTTAATAGACATGAGGATATAGTTGGAGAACATGTTTTCAGAGTATAAAATGTTAGGAATCTTGCGCCATAGAGTCACTAAAAAGTTAAAGTGCTGAGTTGATTCTACTCTGTAAGCCAGGTCATGAACTCCTTGAATTGAGCATTTTCTTGCCATTTTTTGGTCAAATTAGTTATTAGACATGAGAATATAGTTGGAGATCATGTTTTCAAAGTATAGAAATTCTAGGAAGCTTGCGTCATAAATTCACTAAAAAGCCAAATTGCAGAGCAAATTCTACACGGTGAGTCAAGTCAAGAACTCCTTGAAGTGAGCAATTTCTTACTATTTTTATGATAAACTTATTTATTATACATGAGTATATCGTTAGAGAACATGTTTTAACAGTATATAACTGCTACAAAACTTGCGCCATAGAGTCATTGAACACACAGTGCAGCGTTGATTCTACTCCGTGAGCCATTCAAAAACTCCTTGAAGTGAGCATTTCCCTGCCATTTTATGGTCAAATTAGTTTTAGACATGAGAATATAGTTGGAAAACATATTTTTAGAGTAAAAAATGCTAGCGAGCTTGCACCATAGAGACACTAAAAACTCACAGCGCAGAGCTGATTCTACTCTGTGAGCCATGTCAAGAACTCCTTGAAGTGAGCATTGTCTTGCCATTTTTATGGTCAAATTAGTTATTAGACATGAGAATATAGTTTGGGAACATGTTTTCAGTGTAAAAAATGTTAGGATGCTTGCGCCATAGAGCAACTAAAATGTCAAAGTGCTTAGCTAATTCTACTCTGTGATCCAGGTCAAGAACTACCTCAAATGAGCAATTTCTTACCATTTTTATGATCAAATTATGTATTATACATGAGTATATAGTTGGAGAACATGTTTTCAGAGCATATAACTACTACAAAGCTTGCCCCCATAGAGTCACTGACAACACACAGTGAAGATTTGATTTTACTTCTAGAGCCACTTCAATAACTCCTAGAAGTGAGCATTTCCCTACCATTTTTATGGTCAAATTAGTTATTAGACATGAGAATATTGTTGGATAACATGTTTTCAGAGTAAAAAAATGCTAAGAAGCTTGCACCATAGAGTCACTAAAAACTCACAACGCAGAGCTGATTCTACTCTGTCAACCTAGTCAAGAACTCTTTGAAGTGAGCATTGTCTTGCCATTTTTATAGTAAATTAGTTAATAGACATAAGAATATAGTTGGAGAACATGTTTTTAGAGTATAAAATGTTAGGAAGCTTGCGCCATAGAGTCACTAAAACATTAAAGTGCAGAGCTGATTATACTCTGTAAGCCAGGTCATGAACTCCTTGACTTGTGCATTTTCTTGCCATTTTTATGGTCAAATTAGTTATTAGACATGAGAATATAATTGGAGAACTTTTTTTAGAGTATAAAAATACTAGGAAGCTTGCCTCATAATTTCACTAAAAAGCCAAAGGGCTGAGCAAATTCTACTCCGTGAGTCAGGTCAAGAACTCCTTGAAGTGAGCAATTTCTTACTATTTTTATGATCAAATTATTTATTATACATGAGTATATAGTTGGAGAACATGTTTTCAGATCATATAACTGCTACAAAGCTTGCGCCATAGAGTCACTGAACACACACAGTGCAGAGTTGATTCTACTCCGTGAGCCATTTCATAAACTCCTTTAAAGTGAGCATTTCCCTGCCATTTTTATGGTCAAATTAGTTATTAGACATGTGAATATAGTTGGATAACATGTTTTTAAAGTAAAAAAATGCTAGGAAGCTTGCACCATAGAAACACTAAAAACTCATAGTGCAGAGCTGATTCTACTCTGTGAGCCAGGTCAAGAACTCCTTGAAGTGAGCATTGTCTTGCCATTTTTATGGTCAAATTAGTTATTAGACATGAGAATATAGTTGGGGAACATGTTTTCAGTGTAAAAAATGTTAGGATGCTTGCGCCATAGAGCCACTAAAATGTCAAAGTGCAGAGCTAATTATACTCTGTGATCCAGGTCAAGAACTACTTGAAGTGAAGCAATTTATTACCATTTTTATGATCAAATTATTTATTATACATGAGTATATAGTTGGAGAACATGTTTTCAGAGCATATAACTGCTACGAAGATTGCGCCATAGAGTTACTGACAACACACAGTGCAGATTTGATTCTACTTCTTGAGCCATTTCAATAACTCCTTTAAGTGAGCATTTTCCTGCAATTTTAATTGTCAAATTAGTTATCAGACATGAAAATATAGTTGGAGAACATGTTTTCAGAGGATAAAATGTTAGGAAGCTTGCGCCATAGAGTCATTAAAACGTTAAAGTGCAGAGCTGATTATACTCTGTTAGCCAGGTCGTGAACTCGTTGACTTGTGCATTTTCTTGCCATTTTTATGAACAAATTAGTTATTAGACATTAGAATATAGTTGGAGAACATGTTTTTAGAGTATAAAAATGCTAGGAAGCTTGCGTCATAAATTTTACTAAAAAGCCAAAGTGGTGAGCAGATTCTACTCCGTGAGTCAGGTCAAGAACTCCTTGAAGTGAGCAATTTCTTACTATTTTTATGATCAAATTATTTATTATACATGAGTATTTAGTTGGAGAACATGTTTTCAGAGCATATAACTATTTGCAATTGGATCGTGCGGATCAACGTGATCATTAGGATAAACAGTAAAACAAATCAGCAGCGGAAGCAATTGAACCATTTTTACCGTACTTCTGGGTTGGTGTAGAGGATGAACTGCAGAGAACTACCTCTGATCTTCTACTGTATGTCCCAAGTGTGATCCTGCTGTTGTGTGGGCAACAGTCTGCAGGATCTCTCAATCTGCTTCTCTTCCCTTCTCCCACCAAAAGAGGCGAAGGAATAATCTGAGGGTTCCAGGAAGCTGAGCTCACTTATATATTGGGCTACAGCAGGGACCAGGAGGAGAAATTGGGCTGGGCCTCAATTGAATTTAATTAACCAAGCTTAGCCCAAAGCTTTTAATTAAATCCAATAATAATAATATAGTCCACTAAAATATTATTATTGCACTACCCGTCCAATCCCAAAATTATGTTCTGGGCTCCTTCTTATTATAAGCCCGATAGTCTCCCCATGTTTAAGATATACAATGTCCATTAATTAATTAAGTTACTAACAACTCAAATTAATTAATATCTCATCCGAGAGTAGTACCACTCAACCTTATTATCATGCCGGAAATTAATCTACTTGCAAGATTTACATGATAAACCTTATGAGCTCCTATAGGGGACATCATCAACCTATGACGGACATGGATTCCTTCTACAATCAACAGCACACCATAGATACATCACTACTTCCCAACTCACCAAGTTTGTTGATTTAATACATATAAATCTCACCCATTGATGAATCAAAGAAATACATACTGCCCTACGTGTCGAGGTTATTGTATAGGGATTAAGAGCACGAACTTCCATAATAACAGAGATCAAGTTCTACTATATAGTCAGTATAAGAAGAACGACCTCAGGCGGTCCTGCTCAATACACACAAGTGCACTAATGTGATTCTATAGCCAAGACAAGCTAATACCAAACCACACTACAACCATACCGATAGAGAGTCCCCGTCTATCTCAGTTGTGAGCATCTGTTTATACTTTATAAGGAAACTGATAATATGATCTTCCGCGTGTTGTCGCACAACATATTATCTACAGTATAAAGTAAGTGGACTATTGCATCATGCATATAAAATAAATTATAAGATGCAATCATTTGATCAATGATTCTCATTTCAAAAATTGTTATGACATTGTTCATACTAAAGCTAGACTTTTAGTATACAATCCAACAATCTCCCACTTATACTAAAAGACTATGCTGTCATGTCTTCTGCCATACATCTGATTCCTACTCCCATTACACGACCATTAAAAGCTCTATCCTTAAGGTCCTTGTAAATGGTTTACTAGGTCATCATCCGATGCAATCTAGGCGACAACAACCTTCGCCTCATCATACGATTTCTCATAACAGGTGGTACTCGCGCTCCATGTGTTTAATTGCCTTATGGACTTGTGATTTCTTCAAGTTTGCAACTGCACCAATATCATCAATGTAAATTGTGATTACCTTGGGCAAACTTAGAAACACTTCAAAGTCCATCATGAAGTCTCTAGGGGCATATAGATACTTTGGCTGCCTCATAGGCTCCAATTTATCATCTTTCCATGATGGAGTCCGGAGTTTGAAATATATTTCTATATAACACTCCTCCACATTATGACACTACTTCCTAAGATTAAACACATAACCTTTGAGGAGAATTTACTGCCGTCCAATCTGACTAAAAAATCTGAATCTACGTAATCCACAAGAAGCAGTGAATCTGTTTAGTAAATCCACATATAATTTCCAGTCTTTCTCAGGCACTTTATATATGTCTTACTACAGTTCATCATTCTTGTTCCGGGTTACGTTGATACCTTCTGTTCATGCATTCAGCAACACAGATATCCAACTTCGTTCATAGCATTCTTTGGATTAAGCTTCCTTATTCGCCGAAGCATAAGGAACCGCTTTCATCATCTTTATCTTCTTCTTGTGTCTCAAAGACACATTCACTTAGATAAATTTACATGCTAAACGAGTATGGACTGTATCATTTTATGAAACTTGAGATAAGCATAATATCCTTTCTTGTGATCCGTATTACCGTGATCAAAAGGATATATTTTGCCTTTCTTAAGTCCTTCATCTCTACCGCTTTATTAACCGTACCCATACGCCCGATAATACTCTTTCATTATCTCCAATGAGCAAGATACTATCTACGTATAGTACAAGAAACACCACCACGTTTCCGTCACTCTTTACAACACACAAGACTCATCCGCTCATTGATTTAAATCCATGCCACTGGATTACCTAATCAAAACAGATGCTTCACGATCTTAAAGCTTGCTTTAGTCCATCGCTGGACATTTTAAGCTTACTATCAAAATGCTATTAGTACTTTGCAATGAATCACTCTGGTTGCTTCACATAGATGTTTTCCTCAAGACTTCCAATCAGGAAAGCTGTCTTGACATCTATTTGTTGTCCCTCATAATTCAATATGAGCAGCAATAAATAAAAGAATCCGGATCAATTTAAGCATAACTACCAGCGAATATGTTCTCTCATAATCGAACCATTTCTTTCTGAGTACATCTTTTCGCAACAAGCTTTGCTTCTAAGGTTTTCACCTTTCCATATGATCCTCTTTTATTTCCTTTGACCCTTGCAATGGCTTTTACACCATTTAGTGGTCATACAAGTTCCCAGACTTAATATAGAATCCGTAGATTCTATTTCAACATGCATTGCAACTTACTGAGATTCCGCATTTTCATCTTGTAGTGCTACATCGAATCCGTGGGACAATACCATGTTTACTAGGGATCAAGTGTTACGACTTTCCCAAAACAAATATTTTATGGGTTGTCAAACAATCCTCCCACTACGATAAGGCACTACATGTAATTGTGTATCAGACGTGACACGCGTTGCAGTTTACCTTGTGGTATATCTTCTTGTACACTTGGTACTTTTACTTAGTGTTTTCCTCTCACTTCCTTTAGAACAACTTATACATGGGTTTGTGATTTATTACATAGTCCTTTTCCAAAAATCTAGTTATTGAGTTAACAATTATCCTTCGATCTTTTGGACTAAATAAATCACCCTCCAATTTTCTAGGATATCCCATATACAGACAAACGTTTCACGAATTACTGTATCTAGGGCATATCCATAAAATGAATTTTAATTATTCCAAATAATTCATCATCTATCTAATCATGACCATAAGAGCCTTACACCTTCTATCCTCCACACCATTCAGCTGGGGCATGCCCGGTGTAGACAACTTGAGATTTAATCTCAACTTCTGATCAATAGCTCCTAACTATCCCAAGAGGTATTCGCCATCATGATTGAATCGTAATGACTTAATATATTTTTCATGACGCTTCACTGTACCAGCCTTACAATTCTTGAATTAATTAAAGAACTTAGACATGCAGTGCATCATGTAAATATATTGGTTTCTAGAATAATCTTTGAATATTCATAACCACCTCTCGCCTGGATATTGTTAGGTTCGCTTGAATCAGAATGAACTAATTCCAACATATATATCTTTGGCTCTACACCCCAAAGCCTTGAAAAGGCAGTTAATCATTTTTACTTCCAAGCAAGACTCGCAAGTCCGATAGTTTCCACTTCAGATGAACCTTATCGGCTATCAACTTTTGAATCCTACTTAAGTAAAATGAATTAGTCATAGACGCCAAATGTATGTTTAGTTCATTTCCGAAGGTTCCTTTCTCTTAATATTAGAAGATGCATTATTTAATTACTATTTATTGCATCTGTGGGATGTACATGATTCAAGAGTATACTTTTTATCCACCAACGTACTTTAACGGATTAAAGCCTCATTTCTCATTACTATGACCATGTCATTTAAATGAAATGAAGTGTCCATCCGTTAATGCATAGAAACCGAAATCAATTCTTTCTATGAAACGTACGTAAAGGCAATTTCTCATAATCAATCGTTTATTCTTATCATGAGATAAATAAACAACTCCCACTGCAATAGCCACTACTCTTGTAGTTTTACCCATGTTTTAACAATCTTATCTTTACTAAGTGACAAACATTTAGTGATTCCAGTATCTACACAGTTCGTGTCAGTAGATGCCATCACTAATCATGTTTAAATCATTAGTAAATAAGATATTAAACTTGTTCACATTATGATGAAAATGGCTTACCTTTGCCACGTGTTTTTGTCAGAGGTTTTCCACCATTTACATCCTCTTGTAATTCAGGTGGAACTTACTCAAAACGTCTAGGCAATTATGAAGAATAAAATTGACTTAGGTTTCCCTTTCAATTTCAATTCCAAGCTTTTCCAATTCATTCATCAATTCAACCATGATCTTGCGCCTTTTTAAATTTACTCTAGTATCCGAAGAGTTACATGAGACCATCATATTTCTATTAACCTCTCATCTCTTCACTATATGCTTTAATAGGCATCATGAGACGTCCTTTGTGAGAATAGACATGTATTTTCTTAAGCAGTAATTTTAAAATACAAGATTCTTTTCCAATCATCTAATTTGGACGAGTAAATATAATGTCTTTTAGTTAATAATAAGTGAAATAAAACCATTCGAAATTCAGAGAATCTCAAATAAATATTCCGATCAAATCTTCGAATTTTATTCTTTTATATTGATTCCCTCAAAGCAATATAAAATAAAATTCACCGACATCTCAAGCACCGTGAGTCTGCAAGCCACGATAGTGTGGACATTTACAAACCCGAACATTTACAAGAGAAGGTTTTACCCATTAATTTCATTTGTCAACCTCACTTTATGACAAAATAATTAATAGTCGGTTCCTCTTTAGCCATGCAAATAAAAGCAGTGACTCCGATGGGGAGGATATTTATTATTTACATCTAAGTGTACACCATTATTTGACCCCAAGTCCGCGGCCCAAGCTTGTGTGCCTTACAGATGGAGAAGTACACACGCGCTCGGATAACTTCCTACAGTCATCATTTACAAGTTTGTACCAGTGAACCGCATATAAACTCATCCGATAGGGAGGAAGGTCTAAGCCAACGCGCAAGTTCATATGCATCACATTACAAACGTAATTTTTTAATGAAGTCTGTTCCAGCAATCCATGAATAAACTCATCCGATGGGGAGGAAGGCTCTAATGCTGACGCGCAAGTCTATTCACATTGCTAACAAACCAATAATGGAGGCCGCGGGAATTTATTACCAATCCCTTCTCCCACTTAGTTATTTAATTACCGAGGGTTTTTAACATGCATATAATATTTTTGAATAAAATATACAACGAAGACATGCTTCTATTAACAGCAATTTAAATAAGTAAATCACATAGAACATGCCTTACATATATAACAATTAATTTGTCAAGTTAAAACAATTAACTCAGTTATATATCATAATTAATTGTATAAATAGTGGATCAATTAATTTTGGGCCCAAGAGCAACAAAAAAAGCACAAAATGAGCAGCATATTAAATAATTAATCAAGCCCATTATCCATGGCCCATAATCTTAGCCCAAAATCAAATTAAGTCCACCAAGCCCACTAGCACAATTAGTCCATTAATATAATTAATTAATCATGCTTGGCCCATTACTCACAATTAATTAAATTAATTAGTCCAGCAGCCCATTTCCATTTTAATTAAATTTGGGCCAACAGCCCAAAACCAAATTAAAATTGAGCAGCCTATTGGCCCAGCAGCCCAACACATATTTTAATTAAATTGGACCCCTAAGCCCAACAACCAAATTAAAATAAATTGAGCAAAGACCCAACAGTGACAGCCCAGTAGCCCAAAACATATTCTAATTAAATTGGACCCCTAAGCCCAACAGCCAAATTAAAATAAATTGAGCAGCCTTATTCACATTGGGCCCATGTATCCTGCCAGCCCTAAAAGCCTAAAGAGATAACAGGGCCCAATAAAAACAACAAGAGCACAAATAATTAAAATTGGGCCCATTATATCAGTGCTGCCCTATCTCACTTCCCAGCCGCAATGATCTCGACCCAGCGCCAAGCTACAACGAATTCGTGCCGCCTTCTGCCTGCACTCCCGGTCATCATCGGCGTGAAATGGTCCGGCGGCTGTTAGCGGCCGCGCCAACAGCCCACCGGCATTACCAATGACGACTGCCATCTACCGTTCACCCATCGCACCCGACCGTGACCACTCGGGATACGTCTCCAGAGGGCTGCGCCGATCGATGAAGAAGCAGGCCCGATTGATACCACCACGGATCCACCGTGCCACCATCATTGACTCGGAAGCCATCGACGCTGCCAATATACCAATAGCAACCATCAATCGAATTGCTTCGCTGCCTCACCTCAGTATCTTCGACGGTCGATTTCCACCATCAACGACATGCCACCCGTCGCTGACCTAGCCGCCGCCAGCCGTGCAACATAGATCCAGCAGCCATGACGCCGAGCGCCGCCGAGCACTCCTTCACGCCCCCACCGCCAGCCACCACTTCATCGGTCACACGATTATTCATGCTGACAGCCACCAGCCACGCCGGATTACCAGCCCTCCGCGGTCGTGATGACTCCAGTCACCCGTAGGCTTCTTATCCAGCCACCATCGACAATTAACACTGAGACTTCACCCACCCCAGCGATCATCACTGTTGGCCCAGTCGCGTGTTAACTGGCTTTGCAGACTACATCGACTCCACCGTGCAGACCAAGGACACCAGCTGCCAGCGACACCATGCCATTGCCGTGCACCAGTCGAGGTCGTACAGCCATCCCGTTGCCGTGTCTATGTTCTTCACTCACAACAGAGGTCATTTTGTCCAGTCCCCAGATTTCTTGACTTCATCAGCGCCAGTCTCTGCCAACAGTTTCGCGTCGAAGGCATGGTGAAGTCGAGTGTGTATCGTGTTTCTCGTTCAGAGTAATAAACACACACAGCAATAGGGTTTTTTTTTTATAAAATAATATTAAAAACCCTTAAAAAAATAGCCGATTATAAACAGATTATTACACATAATCACATAATCAATCTCATACATGCTTTAAATTTGATAAAAAAAACACGTATGAAACAAACCCCACCTAACGTCTCATGTTTCACCACGAAACCAATGCTCTGATACCAATTGTTGGCAATTGGATCGTGCGGATCAACGTGATCATTAGGATAAACAGTAAAACAAATCAGCAGCGGAAGCAATTGAACCATTTTTACCGTACTTCTGGGTTGGTGTAGAGGATGAACTGCAGAGAACTACCTCTGATCTTCTACTGTATGTCCCAAGTGTGATCCTGCTGTTGTGTGGGCAACAGTCTGCAGGATCTCTCAATCTGCTTCTCTTCCCTTCTCTCACCAAAAGAGGCGCAGGAATAATCTGAGGGTTCCAGGAAGCTGAGTTCACTTATATATTGGGCTACAGCAGGGACCAGGAGGAGAAATTGGGCTGGGCCTCAATTGAATTTAATTAACCAAGCTTAGCCCAAAGCTTTTAATTAAATTCAATAATAATAATATAGTCCACTAAAATATTATTATTGCACTACCCGTCCAATCCCAAAATTATGTTCTGGGCTCCTTCTTATTATAAGCCCGATAGTCTCCCCATGTTTAAGATATACAATGTCCATTAATTAATTAAGTTACTGACAACTCAAATTAATTAATATCTCATCCGAGAGTAGTACCACTCAACCTTATTATCATGCCGGAAATTAATCCACTTGCATGATTTACATGATAAACCTTATGAGCTCCTCAAGGGGACATCATCAACCTATGACGGACATGGATTCCTTCTACAATCAACAGCACACCATAGATACAACACTACTTCCCAACTCACCGAGTTTGTTGATTTAATACATATAAATCTCACCCATTGATGAATCAAAGAAATACATACTGCCCTACGTGTCGAGGTTATTGTATAGGGATTAAGAGCGCGAACTTCCATAATAACAGAGATCAAGTTCTACTATATAGTCAGTATAAGAAGAACGACCTCAGGCGGTCCTGCTCAATACACACAAGTGCACTAATGTGATTCTATAGCCAAGACAAGCTAATACCAAACCACACTACAACCATACCGATAGAGAGTCCCCGTCTATCTCAGTTGTGAGCATCTGTTTATACTTTATAAGGAAACCGATAATATGATCTTCCGCGTGTTGTCGCACAACATATTATCTACAGTATAAAGTAAGTGGACTATTGCATCATGCATATAAAATAAATTATAAGATGCAATCATTTGATCAATGATTCTCATTTCAAAAATTGTTATGACATTGTTCATACTAAAGCTAGACTTTTAGTATACAATCCAACAATAACTGCTACAAAGCTTGCGCCATAGAGTCACTGACAACACACAGTGCAGATTTGATTCTACTTCTTAAGCCATTTCAATAACTCCTTGATGTGAGCATCTTCCTGCCATTTTTATGGTCAAATTAGTTATTAGACATGAGAATATAGTTAGATAACATGTTTTTAGAGTAAAAAAATGCTAAGAAGCATGCACCATAGAGTCATTAAAAACTCACAACGCAGAGGTGATTCTACTCTGTCAACCTTGTCAAGAACTCCTTGAAGTGAGCATTGTCTTGCCATTTTTATGGTAAAATTAGTTAATAGACATGAGAATATAGTTGGAGAACATGTTTCAGAGTATAAAATTTTAGGAAGCTTGCGCCATAGAGTCACTAAAACGTTAAAGTGCAGAGCAGATTATACTCTATTAGCCAAGTCGTGAACTCATTGACTTGTGCATTTTCTTGCCATTTTTATGATCAAATTAGTTATTAGACATTAGAATATAGTTGGAGAACATATTTTTAGAGTATAAAAATGCTAGGAAGCTTGCGTCATAAATTCACTAAAGAGCCAAAGCGCTGAGCAGATTATACTCCGTGACTCAGGTCAAGAACTCTTGAAGTGAGCAATTTCTTACTATTTTTATGATCAAATTATTTATTATACATGAGTATTTAGTTGGAGAACATGTTTTCAGAGCATATAACTGCTACAAAGCTTGCGCCATAGAGTCACTGACAACACACAGCGCAGATTTGATTCTACTTCTTGAACCATTTCAATAACTCCTTGAAGTGAGCAACTTCCTGCCATTTTTATGGTTAAATTAGTTATTAGACATGAGAATATAGTTAGATAACATGTTTTTAGAGTAAAAAAATGCTATGAAGCAGGCACCATAGAGTCACTAAAAACTCACAACGCAGAGCTCATTCAACTCTGTCAACCTTGTCAAGAACTCCTTGAAGTGAGCATTGTCTTGCCATTTTTATGGTAAAATTAGTTAATAGACATGAGTATATAGTTGGAGAACATGTTTTCAGTGTATAAAATGTTAGGAAGCTGGCGCCATAGAGTAACTAAAATGTTAAAGTGCGGAGCTGATTATACTCTGATAGCCAAGTCGTGAACTCGTTGACTTGTGCATTTTCTTGCCATTTTTATGATCAAATTAGTAATTTAAAATTAGAATATAGTTGGAGAACACGTTTTAGGGTATAAAAATGCTAGGAAGCTTGCGTCATAAATTCAGTAAAAAGCCAAAGCACTGAGCAGATTCTACTCCATGAGTCAGGTCAAGAACTCCTTGAAGTGAGCAATTTCTTACTATTTTTATGATCAAATTATTTATTATACATGAGTATATAGTTCGAGAACATGTTTTTAGAGCATATTACAGCTACAAAGCTTGCGCCATAGAGCCACTGACAACACACAGTGCATATTTGATTCTACTTCTTGAGCCATTTCAATAACTCCTTGAAGTGAGCATTTTCCTGCCATTTTTATGGTCAAATTAGTTATTAGACATGAGAATATAGTTGGATAACCTGTTTTCAGAATAAAAAATGCTAAGAAGCTTGCACCATAGTGTTACTAAAAACTCACAACGCAGAGCTGCTTCTACTCTGTCAACCTAGTCAAGAACTCCTTGAAGTGAGCATTGTCTTGCCATTTTTATGGTAAAATTAGTTAATAGACATGAGAATATAGTTGGAGAACATGTTTTCGGAGTCTAAAATGTTAGGAAGCTTGCGCCATAGAGTCACTAAAATGTTAAATTGCAGAGCTGATTATACTCTGTAAGCCAGGTCAAGAACTCCTTGACTTGTGCATTTTCTTGCCATTTTTATGGTAAAATTAGTCATTAGACATTAGAATATAGTTAGAGAACATGTTTTTAGAGTATAAAAATGCTAGGAAGCTTGTGTCATAAATTCACTAAAAAGCCAAAGCGCTGAGCAGATTCTACTCCGTGAGTCAGGTCAAGAACTCCTTGAAGTGAGCAATTTTTTAATATTTTTATGATCAAATTATTTATTATACATGAGTATATAGTTGGAGAACATGTTTTCAGAGCATATAACTGTTACAAAGCTTGCGCCATAGAGTCACTAACAACACACAGTGCAGATTTGATTATATTTCTTGAGCCATTTCAATAACTCCTTGAAGTGAGCATTTTCATGCCATTTTTATGGTCAAATTAGTTATTAAACATGAGAATATAGTTGGATAACATGTTTTTAGAGTAAAAATATGCTAAGAAGCTTGCACCATAGAGTCACTAAAAACTCACAATGCAGAGCTCATTCTACTCTGTCAACCTAGTCAAGAACTCCTTGAAGTGAGCACTGTCTTGCCATTTTTATGATAAAATTAGTTAATAGACATAAGAATATAGTTGGAGAAAACATTTTCAGAGTCTAAAATGTTAGGAAGCTTGCGCCATAGAGTCACTAAAACGTTAAAGTGCAGAGCTGATTATACTCTGTAAGCCAGGTCATGAACTCCTTGACCAGTGCATTTTCTTGCCAATTTTATGGTCACATTAGTTATTAGACATGAGAATATAGTTGGAGAACATGTTTTTAGAGTATAAAAATGCTAGGAAGCTTGCGTCATAAATTCACTAAAAGCTAAAGCGCTGAGCAGATTATACTCCGTGAGTCAGGTCAAGAACTCCTTTAAGTGAGCAATTTCTTACTATTTTTATGATCAGATTATTTATTATACATGAGTATATAGTTAGAGAACATGTTTTTAGAGTATATAGCTGCTATAAAGCTTGCGCCATAGAGTCACTGAAAACACACAGTGCAAAGTTGATTATACTCCGTGAGCCATTTCAATAACTCCTTGAAGTGAGCATTTTCTTGCCATTTTTATGGTCAAATTAGTTATTAAACATGAGAATATAGCTGGAGAACATGTTTTCAAAGTTTAAAAATGCTCGAAAGCATGCGCCATAGAGTAACTAAAATGTCAAAGTGCAGAGCTGATTCTACTCCGTGATCCAGGTCAAGAACTACTTGAAGTGAGCAATTTCTTTCCATTTTTATGATCAAATTATTTATCATACATGAATATATAGTTGGAGAACATATTTTCAGAGTATATAATTGCTACAAAGCTTGCGCCAAAGAGTCACTGAAAACAAAGTGCAGAGTTGATTCTACATTGAGCCATTTCAATAACTCCTTGAAGTGAGCATTTTCTTGCCATATTTATGGTTAAATTAGATATTAGACATGAGAATATAGTTGAAGAACATGTTTTCAAAGTAAAAAAATACTAGGAAGCTTGCACCATAGAGTCACTAAAAACTCACAGTGCAGAGCCGATTCTACTCTGTCAACCTGGTCAAGAACTCCTGGAAGTGAGCATTGTCTTGCAATTTTTATTGTCAAATTAGTTAATTGAAATGAGAATATAGTGAGAGAACATGTTTTCAGAGTATATAACTGCTACAAAGCTTGCGTCATAGAGTCACTGAAAACACACAGTGCAAAGTTGATTCTACTCCGTGAGCCATTTCAATAACTCCTTGAAGTGAGCATTTTCTTTCCAATTTTATGGTCAAATTAGTTATTAAACATGAGAATATAGCTGGAGAACATGTTTTCAAAGTATTAAAATGTCAAAGTGCAGAGCTGATTTTACTTCGTGATTTAGGTCAAGAACTACTTGAAGTGAGCAATTTCTTACCATTTTTATGATCAAATTATTTATTACACATGAGTATATAGTTGGATAACATATTTTCAACTCCTTGAGCCATTTCAATAACTCCTTGAAGTGAGCATTTTTCTGCCATTTTTAGTCAAATTAGTTATTAGACATGAGAGTATAGTTGGATAACATGTTTTTAGAGTAAAAAAATGCTAGGAAACTTGCACCATAGAGTCACTAAAAACTCACAGTGCAGAGCCAATTCTACTCTGTCATCCTGGTCAAGAACTCCTTGAAGTGAGCATTTTCTTGCCATTTTCATGGTAAAATTAGTTAATAGACATGAGAATATAGTTGGAGAACATGTTTACAGAGTATAAAATGTTAGGAAGTTGGTACCATAGAGTCACTAAAAAGTTAAAGTGCAAAGCTAATTATACTCTGTAAGCCAGGTCATGAACTCCTTAAATTGAGCATTTTCTTGCCATTTCTATGGTCAAATTAGTTATTAGTCATGAGAATAAAGTTGGAGAACATGTTTTAAGAGTATAAAAATACTAGGAAGCTTGCGTAATAAATTCACTAAATAGCCAAAGCGCTGAGCAGATTCTACTACTTGAGTCAGGTCAAGAACTCCTTAAAGTGAGCAATTTCCTTCTATTTTTATGATCAAATTATTTATTATACATGAGTATATAGTTGGAGAACATGTTTTTAGAGTATATAACTGCTATAAAACATGGTCATAGAGTCACTGAAAACACACAGTGCAGAGTTGATTCTACTCCGTGAGCCATTTCAATAACTCCTTGAAGTGAGCATTTTCTTGACATTTTTATGGTCAAATTAGTTATTAGACATGAGAATATAGTTGGAGAACATGACTTCAGAGTATAAAAATGCTAGGAAGCTTGCGCCATAGAGTCACTAAAATGTCAAAGTGCAGAGCTGATTCTTCTCCGTGTGCCATTTCAATAACTCCTTGAAGTGAGCATTTTCTTGCCATTTTTATGGTTAAATTAGAGATTAGACATAAAAAAATAGTTGAAGAAAATGTTTTAGAGAAAAAAAGCTACGAAGCTTGCACTATAGAGTCACTAAAAATTCACTGTGCAGAGCTGATTCTACTCTGTCAACCTGGTCAAGAACTCCTGGAAGTGAGCATTGTCTTGCAATTTTTATGGTCAAATTAGTTAATTGACATGAGAATATCATTGGATAACATGTTTTCAGAGTACAAAAATGTTTGGAAGCATAGAGTCACTTTATTCCAAAGTGCAGTGTTGATTCTACTCCGTGATCCAGGTCAAGAACTAATTGTAGTGAGCAATTTCTTGCCATTTTATGATCAAATTATTTATTATACATGAGTATATATTTGGAGAACATGTTTTTAGAGCATATAACTGCTACAAAGCTTGCGCCATAGAGTCACTAACAACACACAGTGCAGATATGATTCTACTTCTTGAGTCATTTCAATAACTCCTTGAAGTGAGCATTTTCCTACCATTTTTATGGTCAAATTTGTTATGAGACATGAGAATATGTTGGATAACATGTTTTCAGAGTATATAACTACTACAAACCTTGCACCATAGAGTCACTGAAAACACCCAGTATTCTACTCCTTGAGCCATATCAATAAGTCCGTGAAGTGAACATTTTCTTCCCATTTTTATGGTAAAATTAGTTATTAGACATGAGAATATAGTTGGAGAACATGTTTTCAGAATATAAAAATGCTAGGAAGCTTGCACCATAGAGTCACTAAAAACTTACAGTGCAGAGCTAATTCTACTCTGTTAACCTGGTCAAAAACTCCTTGAAGTGAGCATTGTCTTCCCATTTTTATGGTCAAATTAGTTATTAGACATGAGAATTTAGTTAGAGAATATATTTTTAGAGTATAAAATGTTAGGAATCTTGCACCATAGAGTCATTAAAAATTAAGTGCAGAGCTGTTTGTACTCCGTAAGCCAGGTAATGAACCCCTTTAAGTGAGCATTTTCTTGCCATTTTTATGGTCAAATTAGTTATTAGACATGAGAATATAGTTGGAGAACATGTTTTCAGAGTATAAAAATGTCTGGAAGCTTACGTCATAATGTCACAAAAAAGCCAAAGCGCTGAGCTGATTCTACTCCATGAGCCATTTAGATAACTCCTTGAAGTGAACATTTTCTTGCCATTTTTATGGTCAAATTAGTTATTAGACATGAGAATATAGTTGGAGAACATATTTTCAGAGTAAAAAATGTAAGGAAGCTTGCACCATAGAGTCGCTAAAAACTCACAGTGCAGAGCTGATTCTACTCTGTGAACTAGGTTAAGAACTCCTTGAAGTGTGCATTGTCTTGCCATTTTTATGGTCAAATTAGTTATTAGACATGAGAATATAGTTGGGGAACATGTTTTCACTGTAAAAAAATTTATGGAAGCTTGCGCCATAGAGTCACTAAAATGTCAATGTGCAGAGCTGATTCTACTCCGTGATCCAAGTCAAGAACTACTTGAAGTGATCAATTTCTTACCATTTTATAGATAAAATTATTTATTATAAATGAATATATAGTTTGAGAACATATTTTAAGAATATATAACATCTACAAAGCTTGCGCCATAGAGTCACTAAAAAAACACAGTGCAGAGTTGATTCTTCTCCGTGAGCCATTTTAATAACTCCTTGAAGTGAGCATTTTCTTACCATTTTATGGTTAAATTAGATATTACACATGAAAAAATAGTTGAAGAACATGTTTTCAGAGTAAAAAAATGATAGGAAGCTTGCACCATAGAGTCACTAAAAAAACTCATAGTGCAAAGCTAATTCTACTCTGTTAACCTGGTCAAGAACTCCTTGAAGTGAGCATTTTCTTACCATTTTTATGGTCAAATTAGTTATTCGACATGAGAATATAGTTGAAGAGCATATTTTTGGTAAAAATGTTAGGACGCTTGCACCATAGAGTCATTAAAAAGTTAAAGTGCAGAGCTGATTCTACTCCATAAGCTAGGTCAAGAACTCCTTGAAGTGAACATTTTCTTGCCATTTTTATGCTCAAATTTGTTATTAGAAACGAGAATATATTTGGAGAACTTGTTTTCTGAGTATAAAAATGATGGGAAGCTTGCACCATTGAGCCACTAAAAACTCACAGTGCAGAGCTGATTCTACTTTGTCAACCTAGTCAAGAACTCCTGGAAGTGAGCATTGTCTTGCAATTTTTATGGTCAAATTAGTTAATTGACATGAGAATATAGTTGGAGAACATATTTTTAGAGTATAAAAATTTTTGGAAGCTTGCGCCATAGGGTCACTTTATGTCAAAGTGCAGTGCTGATTCTACTCCGTGATCCAGGTCAAGAACTACTAGAAGTGAGCAATTTCTTGCCATTTTTATGATAAAATTATTTATTATAAATGAGTATATAGTTGGAGAAAATATTTTCATAGTATACAGCTGCTACAAAGTTTGCACCATAGTCACTGAAAACACACAGTGTAGAGTTGATTCTACTCCTTGATCCATTTCAATAACTCCTTGAAGTGAGCATTTTCTTGCCATTTTTATGGTTAAATTATATATTAGACATGAGAATATAGTTGAATAACATGTTTTTAGAGTAAAAAAAATGCTAGGAAGCTTGCACCATAGAGTCACTAAAAACTCACAGTGCAGAGCTGATTATACTCTGTCAACCTGGTCAAGAACTCCTGGAAGTCAGCATTGTCTTGCAATTTCTCTGGTAAAATTAGTTAATTGACATGAGAATATAGTTGGAGAACATGTTTTCAGAGTATAAAAATGTTAGGAAGCTTGCACCAAAAAGACACTTTATTTTAAAGTGCAGAGCTGATTCTACTCCGTGATCCAGGTCAAGAACTACTTGAAGTGATCGATTTATTACCATTTTATGATCAAATTATTTATTATACATGAGTATATAGTTGGAGAACATGTTTTCAGAGCATATAACTGCTACAAAGCTTGCGCCATAGAGTCACTGGCAACACAAAGTGCAGAGTTGATTCTACTCCGTGAGCCATTTCAATAACTCCTTGAAGTGAGCATTTTCTTGCCATTTTTATGGTAAAATTAGTTAATTGTCATGAGAATATAGTTGGAGAACATGTTTTTAGAATAAAAAATGCTAGGAAGCTTGCGCCATAGAGTCACTAAAAACTCACAGTACAGAGCTGATTCTACTCTGGCAACCTAGTCAAGAACTCCTTGAAGTGAGCATTGTCTTGAAATTTTTATGGTAAAATTAGTTAATAGATATGAGAATATAATTGGAGAACATGTTTTCAGAGTATAAATTTTTAGGATGCTTGCGTTATAGAGTCACTAAAAAGTTAAAGTGCAGAGCTGATTCTACTATGTAAGCCAGGTCATGAACTCCTTGAATTGAACATTTTCTTTCTCAAATTAGTTATTAGAAATGAGAATATAGTTGGAGAACATGTTTTCAGAGTATAAAAATGCTAGGAAGCTTGCATCATAAATTCACTAAAAAGCCAAAGCGCAGAGCAGATTCTACTCCGTGAGTCAGGTCAAGAACTCCTTGAAGTGAGCAATTTCATACTATTTTATGATCAAATTATTTATTATACATGAGTATATCATTTAAGAACATGTTTTCAGAATATATAACTGCTACAAAGCCTGCACCAAAGAGTCACTGAAAACACACAGTGTAGAGTTGATTCTACTCCGTGAGCCATTTCAATAACTCCTTGTAGTGAGCATTTTCTTGCCATTTTTATGGTTAAATTAGATATTAGAAATGAGAATATAGTTGAATAACATGTTTTCAGAGTAAAAAAATGCTAGGAAGCTTGCACCATAGAGTCACTAAAAACTCACAGTGCAGAGCTGGTTCTACTCTGTCAACCTGGTCAAGAACTCCTGGAAGTGAGCATTGTCTTGCAATTTCTTTGGTAAAATTAGTTAATTGACATGAGAATATAGTTGAAGAACATGTTTTCAGAGTATAAAAATGTTAGGAAGCTTGCACCATAAAGACACTTTATTTTAAATTGCAGAGCTGATTCTACTCCTTGATCCAGGTCAAGAACTACTTGAAGTGATCAATTTCTTACCATTTTATGATCAAATTATTTATTATACATGAGTATATAGTTGGAGAACATTTTTTTAGAGCATATAACTGCTACAAAGCTTGCGCCATAAAGTCACTGGCAACACAAAGTGCAGAGTTGATTCTACTCCGTGAGCCATTTCAATAACTCCTTGAAGTGAGCATTTTCTTGCCATTTTTATGGTAAAATTAGTTAATTGTCATGAGAATATAGTTGGAGAACATGTTTTTAGAATAAAAAATGCTAGGAAGCTTGCGACATAGAGTCACTAAAAACTCACAGTGCAGAGCTGATTCTACTCTGTCAACCTAGTCAAGAACTCCTTGAAGTGAGCATTGTCTTGAAAATTTTATGGTAAAATTAGTTAATAGATACGAGAATATAATTGGAGAACATGTTTTCAGAGTATAAATTTTTAGGATGCTTGCGTTATAGATTCACTAAAAAGTTAAAGTGCAGAGCTGATTCTACTATGTAAGCCAGGTCATGAACTCCTTGAATTGAACATTTTCTTTATCAAATTAGTTATTAGAAATGAGAATATAGTTGGAGAACATGTTTTCAGAGTACAAAAATGCTAGTAAGCTTGCATCATAAATTCACTAAAAAGCCAAAGCGCAGAGCAGATTCTACTCCATGAGTCAGGTCAAGAACTCCTTGAAGTGAGCAATTTCTTACTCTTTTATGATCAAAATATTTATTATACATGAGTATATCATTTAAGAACATGTTTTTAGAATATATAACTGCTACAAAGCCTGCACCATAGAGTCACTGAAAACACACAGTGTAGAGTTGATTCTACTCCGTGAGCCATTTCAATAACTCCTTAAGTGAGCATTTTCATGACATTTTTATGATTACATTAGTTATTAGACATGAGAATATAGTTGGAGAACATGTTTTTAGTGTATAAAAATTTTAGGAAGCTTGCACCATAGAGTCACTAAAAACTCACAGTGCAGAGCTGATTCTACTCCGTGATCCAGGTCAAGAACTACTCGAAGTGAGCAATTTCTTACCATTTTTATGATCAAATTATTTTTTATACATGAATATATAGTTGAAGAACATATTTTCAGAGTATATAACTCCATAAAAATGGCACGAAAATGCTAACTTCAAGGAGTTCTTGACCTGGATCACGGAGTAAAATTAGCTCTGCAATTTGACTCTTTAATGACTCTATGACGTATTCTTTCTAGCATTTTTATACTCTGAAAACTTGTTCTCCAACTATATTCTCTTGTCAAATAACTAATTTGACCATAAAAATGGTAATAAAATGCTCACTTCAAGGAGTTGTTAAGATGGCTCACGGAGTAGAATCAACTCTGCACATTGAGTTTTTAGTGACTTTATGGTGGAAGCTTCCTAGTATTTTTATACTCCAAAAACATGTTCTCCAACAACATTCTAATGTCTAATAACTAATTTGACCATAAAAATTGCATGAAAATGCTCACTTCAAGGAATTCTTGACCTGGATCACGGAGTAATATTAGCTCTACACTTTGACTTTTTAGTTACACTATAGTGAAAACTTCCTAGCATTTTTATACTCTTTAAACATGTTCTCCAACAAAATTATCATGTCTAATAACTAATTTGACCATAAAAATGGCAATAAAATGGGTCAAGGAGTAGAATCAACTCTGCACTTTGACTTATTAGTGACTCTATGGCGCAAGTTTCCTAGCATATTTATATTATAAAACATTTTCTCCAACTATATACTCATGTCTTGTAACTAATTTATCCATAAAAATTGCAAGAAAATGTTCACTTCGAGGAGTTCTTGACCTGGCTCATTGAGTAGAATCAGCTCTACCCTTTGACTTCTTAGTGATTCTATGGCGCAAGCTTCCTAGCATTTTTATACTCTAAAAACATGTTCTAAAATGATATTCTAATGTCTAATAACTAATTTGAATGTAAAAATGGCATGAAAATGCTCACTTCAAGGAGTTTTGACCTGGCTCACGGAGTAGAATCGGCCCTGCACTTTATGTTTTTAGTGACACTATGGCGTGAACTTCGTAGTAGTTATACACTCTAAAAACATGTTTTCCAACTATATACTCAAATGTAATAACTAATTTCACCATTAAAATGGCAAGAAAATGCTCACTTCAAGGATTTCTTAACCTGGCTCATGCAGTAGAATCAGCTCTGCACTGTACGATTTCAGTGACTCTATGGAGCAAGCTTCGTAGCAGTTATATACTCTAATAACATGTTCCCCAACTATATACTCATGTATAATAACTAATTTCACCATAAATATGGTAAGAAAATGCTCATTTCAAGTAGTTCTTTACCTGGATCATGGAGTAGAATCAGCTCTGTACTTTGACTTTTTAGTGACTATATGACGCATTCTTCCTAGCATTTTTACACTCTGTAAACATATTCTCCAACTATATTCTCTTGTCTATTTACTAATTTGACCATAAAAATGGCAATAAAATGCTCACTTCAAGGAGTTCTTGAGCTGGCTCTGGAGTAGAATCTGTTGTGCACTGTGAGTTTTTAGAGACTTTATGGTGGAAGCTTCCTAGAATTTTTATACTCTAAAAACATATTCTCCAAAAATATTCTAATGTCTAATAACTAATTTGACCATAAAAATTGCATGAAAATTCTTACTTCAAGGAGTTCTTGACCTGGATCACGGAGTAGAATCTGCTCTGCACTGTATGTTTTTAGTGACTTTATGGGGCAAGCTTCGTAGCAGTTATATACTCTAAAAATATGTTCCCCAACTATATACTCACGTATAATAACTAATTTCACCATAAAATGCCAAGAAAATGCTCACTTCAAATAGTTTTAACCTGGCTCACGGAGTAGAATAAGCTCTACACTTTGACTTTTTAGCGACTCTATGGCGCAAGCTTTCTAGTATTTTTATACTCTGAAAACATGTTCTCCAACTATATTCTCATGACTAATAACTAATTTGACCAAAAAATGGTAAGAAAATGCTCAATTTAAGTAGTTCTAGACTTGGCTCATAGAGTAGAATCAGCTATGCACTTTGACTTTTTAGTTACTCTATGGTGTAAGCTTACTAGCATTTTTATACTGATCAAACATGTTCTCCAACAATATTATCATGTCTAATAACTAATTTCACCATAAAAATTGTAAGAAAATAGGTCACGAAGCAGAATCAACTTGCATTTTGACTTATTAGTGACTCTATGGCGCAAGTTACCTAGAATTTTATACTCTAAAAACATGTTCTCCAACTATATACTCATGTCTTATAAATAATTTATCCATAAAAATGGCAAGAAAATATTCACTTCGAGGAGTTCTTGACCTGGCTTATGGAGTAGAATCAGCTATGCGCTTTGACTTCTTAGTGATACTATAGCGCAAGCTTCCTAGCATTTTTATACTATAAAGACATGTTCTCCAATGATATTCTAATGTCTAATAACTAATTTGACCGTAAAAATGGCTTGAAAATGCTCACTTCAAGGAGTTTTTGACCTGGCTCATGGAGTAGAATCAGCCTTGCACTTTGTGTTTTTAGTGACACTATGGCGCAAGCTTCGTAGCTGTTATACACTCTAAAAACATGTTGTCCAACTATATATTCACATATAATAACTAATTTCACCATAAAAATGGCAAGAAAATGCTCACTTCAAGGAGTTTTTGACCTGGCTCATGGAGTAGAATCAGCCCTGCACTTTATGTTTTTAGTGACGCTATGGCACAAGTTTCAAAGTAGTTATAAACTCTAAAAACATGTTGTCCAACTATATACTCAAGTGTAATAACTAATTTCACCATAAAAATGGCAAGAAAATGCTCACTTCAAGGAGTTCTTGACCTGGCTCATGGAATAGAATCAGCTCAGCACTGTATGATTTTAGTGACTCTATGGCGCAAGCTTCGTAGTAGTTATATACTCTAAAAACATGTTCCCCACCTATATACTCATGTATAATAACTAATTTCACCATAAATATGGCAACAAAATGCTCAATTCAAGTAGTTCTTGACCTGGCTCATGGAGTATAATCAGCTCTGTACTTTGACTCTTTAGTGACTCTATGACGCATTCTTACTAGCATTTTTATACTAGAAAACATATTTTTCAACTATATTCTCTTGTCTATTAACTATTTTGACCTTAAAAATGACAATAAAATGCTCACTTCAAGGAGTTCTTGAGCTGCCTCACGGACTGCACTGTGAATTTTTAGAGACTATATGGTGGAAGATTCCTAGAATTTTTATACTCAAAAAATATATTCTCCTACAATATTCTAATGTCTAATAACTAATTTGACCATAAAAATGGCATGAAAATTCTTACTTCAAGGAGTTCTTGACCTGGATCACGGAGTAGAATCAGCTCTGCACTGTATGTTTTTAGTGACTCTATGGCACAAGCTTCGAAGCAATTATATAATCTAAAAATATGTTCCCCCACTATATACTCATGTATAATAACTAATTTCACCATAAAAAAGGCAAGAAAATGCTCACTTCAAGTAGTTTTGACCTGGCTCACGGAGTAGAATCAGCTCTACACTTTGACTTTTTGGCGACTCTATGGTGCAAGCTTCCTAGTATTTTTATACTCTGAAAACATGTTCTCCAAAATATTTTCATGACTAACAACTAATTTGACCATAAAAATGTCAAGAAAATGCTCAATTTAAGCAGTTCTAGACCCGGCTCATAGAGTAGAATCAGCTATGCACTTTGACTTTTTAGTTACTCTATGGTGCAAGCTTCCTAGAATTTTTTTACTATGCAAACATGTTCTCCAACAATATTATCATGTGTAATAACTAATTTCACCATAAAAATTGCAAGAAAATGGGTCACGGAGCAGAATCAACTCTGCATTTTGACTTATTAGTAACTCTTTGGCACAAGCTTCCTAGAATTTTTATACTCTAAATACATGTTCTCCAACTATATAATCATGTCTTATAACTAATTTGTCCATAAAAATGAAAAGAAAATATTCACTTCGAGGAGTTCTTGACCTGGCTCATGGAGTAGAATCAGCTATGCGCATTGACTTCTTAGTGATTCTATGGCGCAAGCTTCCTAGCATTTTTATACTATAAAAACATGTTCTCCAATGATATTCTAATGTCTAATAACTAATTTGACCGTAAAAATGGCTTGAAAATGCTCACTTCAAGGAGTTTTTGACCTGGCTCATGGAGTAGAATCAGCCCTGCACTTTGTGTTTTTAGTGACACTATGGCGCAAGCTTCGTAGCAGTTATACACTCTAAAAACATGTTGTCCAACTATATATTCACATATAATAACTAATTTCACCATAAAAATGGCAAGAAAATGCTCACTTCAAGGAGTTCTTGACCTGGCTCATGGAGTAGAATCAACTCTGCACTTTGACTTTTTAGTGACTCTATGGTACAAGCTTCCTAACATTGTTATACTCTAAAAACATTTTCTCTAACTATATTCTCATGTCTAATAACAAATTTGACCATAAAAATGGCAAGAAAATGCTCACTTCAAGAAGTTCTTGACCTGGCTCACAGAGTAGAATAAGCTCTGCACAGTGAGTTTTTAGTGACTCTATGTAAAAAGCTTCATTGCAGTTATATACTCTAAAAACATGTAATCCAACAATATTAGTGATAAGCCGTAATTTTACATGATTATTTTGGATGAAATTCACTTCTTTACCGTGAGTTTTGAATTATTTAGTGTAATTATGACTTATTAATATTTTTCATAGTTGAACCTTAATTATTTTATTTCTTATTGAAACAGACTAAAATTGAGATAAATTGTACAGTCATATAATTTATTTTGTGGGACAGTTACAATAATTTTAATTGCAGGAAAATAAAGAGTTGACCAAGATAATTAAAGAAAAAAGCATTTGGTGATCAACAATAAATAAAAACTTACCAAAGATGAGATACAACAAATTTGGACACACATTCAAGAAGGAAGGTCAATGATAAATTAATTTAGTATCTTTATATTAATCTTTAACATCATTCACGCCTCAACACATCATGATCTGCACTGCATACTTACGCTAGAAGCAGATTTGGAGGCGACGGGAAGAACTCCACCACTTAGAACATCAGTTTAGTCTTTTTAATTTATTTTATTTTATTTCAATTACGTAATTTCATTTCTAATCAGGGATTTGAACCTCCGTAGAAGAATTACATGTTTGATTAGGAGTAATATTATTAATTGTTTTATGAACTTATTTTGTGATTGAGTTTGATATGAATCTTGAATTTTCAATTGTTTGTTTAGACTACCCCACTAATAGGTGATTGATTGTTCAATAGGTATTTTATATATTATAATTCATAATTTTTATAATAAGTGAATCAAGTAGCAAAATGAGGGAGTACCTATTGAAATCACAAAATCTAGGTTGTATGATTCGCTGCCCCCATTTTCATAGCCTAATAGTCCTAATATCTAAACCTTAATGCATTGTCGAGTTTGAATCCATAGGGTCACTTGGGAATAGTTTAATCTAGAGGACGTGCCCTAGGTTATTAACTTAAGGATATTTCGAGTTAATTTGTCGTACCGTTAGCTTAGGGGCTTGAGTTTATGAACTTGTTGGTGTTTTTAGAATTTCGTACATGTGAATTAGGATATGGGAGGGGATCAAATCCTTGGACTAGGTTTTCATTTTAATTGTTGTCTCAATTTTATTCTTTTTGCATTTTTAATTATTTATATTATTTTCACGCTTGTTAGTAGTTGTAAGACTTAATCCAATCCCCCTTGTTTCTCTTTAAAAAACACAAATTATTTAATTGAAATTCGATTATTCCCTGTGGGTACGACCCTTACTTACCCCACTACATTCTTAGTGGTTTGTTTGGAAAATTACAAATCTTTTTTGGGTGTCAGCGACAGCACACCTATTAGCAAGTGTAATGACAAATTTTTCATGAAAAAGGAAATAAAATGCTCACTTCAAGGACTTCTTGACCTGGTTCACGGAGTAGAATCAACTCTGCACTTTGAATTTTTAGGTAATCTATGGCTCAAGCTTCCTAGCATTTTGATACTCTAAAAATATGTTCTCCAATTATATTCTTATGTCTAATAACTAATTTGACCATAAAAATGACAAGAAAATGCTCAATTTACGTAATTCTAGACCTGGCTAACAGAGTAGAATCAGCTCTGCACTTTGACTTTTTAGTTACTCTTATTGGCAATTGGATCTTGTGGTTCAAACGTGATCGTTAGGACAACGGGTAAACAAAATTCAGCGGAAGCATAATTAAACCGATTACCGTACTTCTGGGTTGGTGTAGAGGTTGATCGTTGCAGAGAACCACCTCTCGACCTTCTGCTGTATGACCCAAGTCGAATCCTGCTGTTGTGTGGGCAACAATCTGCAGGATTCTCTCAATCTGCTTCTTTCCCTAACTCACGTTGAAAGAGGCGCAGTTACTTAGGTTTCCAGAAGCTGAGATGACTATATATATTGGGCTACAGCAGGGACCAGGAGGAGAAATTGGGCTGGGCCTCAATTGAATTTAATTAACCAAGCTTAGCCCAAAGCTTTTAATTAAATCCAATAATAATAATATAGTCCACTAAAATATTATTACTGCACTACCCGTCCAATCCCAAAATTATGTTCTGGGCTCCTTCTTATTATAAGCCCGATAGTCTCCCCATGTTTAAGATATTCAATGTCCATTAATTAATTAAGTTACAGACAACTCTAATTAATTAATATCTCGTCCGAGAGTAGTACCACTCAACCTTATTATCATGCCAGAAATTAATTCACTTGCAAGATTCACATGATAAAACTTATGAGCTCCTCAAGGGGACATCATCAACCTATGTCGGACATGGATTCCTTCTACAATCAACAGCACACCATAGATACAGCACTACTTCCCAACTCACCGAGTTTGTTGATTTAATACTTATAAATCTCACCCATTGATGAATCAAAGAAATACATACTGCCCTACGTGTCGAGGTTATTGTATAAGGATTAAGAGCACAAACTTCCATAATAACAGAGATCAAGTTCTTCTATAAGTCAGTATAAGTCGAACGATCTCCGGCGGTCCTGCTCAATACACACAAGTGCACTAATGTGATTCTATAGCCAAGACAAGCTAATACCAAACCACACTACAACCATACCGATAGAGAGTCCCCGTCTATCTCAGTTGTGAGCATCTGTTTATACTTTATAAGGAAACCGATAATATGATCTTCCGCGTGTTGTCGCACAACATATTATCTATAGTATAAAGTATTTGGACTATTGCATCATGCATATAAAATAAATTATAAGATGCAATCATTTGATCAATGATTCTCATTTCAAATATTGTTATGACATTGTTCATACTAAAGCTAGACTTTTAGTATACAATCCAACAATCTCCCACTTATACTAAAAGACTATGATGTCATGTCTTCCGCCATACATCTGATTCCTACTCCCACTTACGCGACCATTAAAACTTTCGCCATAATGTCCTTGTAAATGGTTTACTAGGTCATCATCCGATGCAATCTAGGTGACAACAACCTACCCCTCATCATACGATTTCTCGTAACAGGTGGTACTCGCGCTCCATTTGTTTAATTGCCTTATGGACTTGTGATTTCTTCAAGTTTGCAACTGCACCAATATCATCAATATAAATTGTGATTACCTTGGGCAAACTTAGAAACACTTCAAAGTCCATCATGAAGTCTCTAGAGTCATATAGATACTTTGGCTGCCTCATAGGCTCCAATTCATCATCTTTCCATGATGGAGTCCGGAGTCTGAAATATATTTCTATATAACACTCCTCCACATTATGACTCTACTTCCTAAGATTAAACACATAACCTTTGAGGAGAATTTACTGCCGTCCAATCTGACTAAAATATCTGAATTTACGTAATTCACAAGAAGCAGTGAATCTGTTTAGTAAAACCACATATAATTTCCAGTCCTTCTCAGGCACTTTATATATGTCTTACTACAGTTCATCATTCTTGTTTCGGGTTACGTTGATACCTTCTGTTCATGCGTTCAGCAACACAGATGTTCAACTTCGTTCATAGCATTCTTTAGATTAAGCTTCCTTATTCGCCGAATCATAAGGAACCGCTTTCATCTACTTTATCTTCTTCTTGTGTCTCAAAGACGCATTCACTTAGATACATTACATGCTAAACGAGTATGGACTGTATCATTTTATGAAACTTGAGATAAGCATAACATCCTTTCTTGTGATCCGTATTACCGTGATCAAAAGGATGTATTTTGCCTTTCTTAAGTCCTTCATCTTTACCGCTTTATAAACCGTACCCATACGCCCGATAATACTCTTTCATTGTCTCCAATGAGCAAGATACTATCTACGTATAGTACAAGAAACACCACTACGTTTCCGTTACTCTTTACAACACACAAGACTCATTCGCTCATTGATTTAAATCCATGCCACTGGATTACCTAATCAAAACAGATGCTTCACGATCTTAAAGCTTGCTTTAGTCCATCGCTGGACAATTTTAAGCTTACTATCAAAATGCTATTAGTACTTTGCAATAAATTACTCTGGTTGCTTCACATAGATGTTTTCCTCAAGACTTCCAATCAGGAAAGCTGTCTTGACATCTATTTGCTGTTTTTCATAATTCAATATGAGCAGCAATAAATAAAAGAATCCGGATCAATTTAAGCATAGCTACCAGCGAATATGTTTCCTCATAATCGAACCATTTCTTTCTGAGTACACTTTTTCGCAACAAGCTTTGCTTCCAAGATTTTCACCTTTCTGTATGATCCTCTTTTATTTCCTTTGACCACTTTTAATGGCTTTTACACCATTTTAGTGATCCTTCAAGCTCCAGACTTAATTTAGAATCCGTAGATTCTATTTCAACATACATTGCAACTTACTAAGATTCCGCATTTTAATCTTGTAGTGATACGTCGTATTCGTGGGATAATACCATGTTCACTAGGGATCAAGTCTCACGACTCTCCCAAACATATATTTATGGGTTGTCATACAACCCTCCCACTACGACAAGGCACTACATGTAATTGTGTATCAGTCGTGACACGCGTTGCAGTTTACCTTGTGGTATATCCTCTTGTACACTTGGTACTTATACTTAGTGTTTTCCTCTCACTTCCTTTAGAACAAATTATACATGGGTTTGTAATTTATTACATAGTCCTTTTCCAAAAATCTGGTGTTTTGTGTTAACAGTCACCCTTCGATCTTTTGGACTAAATAAATCAACCTTTATTTTTCCAGGATGTCCCACAAACAGACAAATGTTTTACGAATTACTGTTTCTAGGGCATATCCATAAAATGAATTTAATTATTTCAAATAATTCATCATCTATCTAATCATAATCATAAGAGCCTAATACCTTCTACCCACCACACCATTCAGCTGGGGCATGCCCGGTGTAGTCAACTTGAGATTTAATCTCAACTTCTGATCAATAGCTCCTAACTATCCTAAGAGGTATTCATCATCACGATTGAATCATAATGATATGATATATTTTCCATGACGCTCACTGTACAAGCCTTACAATTCTTGAATTAATCCAAGAACTTAGATATGCAGTGCATCAAATAAATATATCGGTTCCCAGAATAATCTTTGAATATTCATAACCACCTCTCGCCTGGATATTGTTAGGTTCGCTTGAATCAGAATGAACTAATTCCAACATATATATCTTTGGCTCTACACCCCACAGCCTTGAAAAAGGCAGTTAATCATTTTTACTTCCAAGCAAGACTCGCAAGTCCGATAGTTTCCACTTCAGATAAACCTTACGGTCTATCGGCTATCAACTTTTGTATCCTACTTAAGTAAAATGAATTAGTCTTAGACGCCAAATGTATGTTTAGTTCATCTCCGAAGGTTCCTTTCTCTTACTAATATTAGAAGATGCATTATTTAATTATTATTTATTGCATCTGTGGGATGTACATGATTTAAGAGTTTACATATTATCCACCAATGTATTTTAACGGATTATAGCCTCATTCCTCATTACTATGACCATGTCATTTAAATGAAATGAAGTATTCATCCGTTAATGCATAGAAACTGAAATCAAATTCTTTCTATGAAACGTACGTAAAGACAATTTCTCATAATCAATCGTTTATTCTTATCATGAGATAAATAAACAACTCCCACTGCAATAGTCACTACCTTTGTAGTTTTACCCATGTTATTAACAATCTTATCCTTACTCAGTGATAAACATTTAGTGATTCCAGTATCTACATACTTCGTATCAGTAGATGCCATCACTAATCATGTTTAAACCATTAGTAAATGAGATGTTAAATTTGTTCACATCATGATGAAAATTGGCTTTCTTTTGCCCCATGTTTTGTTTAGAAGTTTCCCACCATATACAACCTTTTGTATTTCAGGTAGAACTTACACAAAACATCCAGGCAAATTGTGAAGAATAAATTGATTTAGGTTTCCCTTTCAATTTCTATTCCAAGCTTTTCCAATTCATTCATCAATTCAACCATGATCTTCTGCCTTTTAACTTACTCAAGTATCCGAAGAGTTACATGAGATCATCATATTTCTATGAACCTCTCATCTCTTCACTAGAGATTTTAATAGGCATCATGAGACGTCCTTTGTGAGAATACACATGTATTTCCTTAAGCAGTAATTATCAAAAACAAGATTCTTTCTAATCATCTAATTTGGACAAGTAAATATAATGTCTTTTAGTTAACAATTAGTGAAATAAAACCATTCAAAATTCAGAGAATCACAAATAAATTTACCGATCAAATCTTCGAATTTTATTCTTTTTATATCGATTCCCTCAAAACAATATAAAATAAAATTCACCGACATCTCAAGCACCGTGAGTCTGCAAGCCACGATAGTGTGGACGTTTACAAACCCGAACATTTACAAGAGAAGGTTTTACCCATTAATTTCATTTGTCAACCTAACTTTATGACAAAATAATTAATAGTCGGTTCCTCTTTAGCCATGCAAATAAAAGCAGTGACTCCGATGGGGAGGATACTTATTATTTACATCTAAGTGTACACCATTATTTGACCCCAAGTCCGCGGCCCAAGCTTGTGTGCCTTACAGATAGAGAAGTACACACGCGCTCGGATAACTTCCTACAGTCATCAATTACAAGTTTGTACCAGTGAACCGCATATAAACTCATCCGATAGGGAGGAAGGTCTAAGCCAACGCGCAAGTTCATATGCATCACATTACAAACGTAATTATTTAATGAAGTCTGTTCCAGCAATCCATGAATAAACTCATCCGATGGGGAGGAAGGCTCTAATGCCGACGCGCAAGTTTACTCACATCACTTACAAACCAATAATGGAGGCCGCGGGAATTAATTACCAATCCCCTCTCCCACTTAGTTATTTAATTACCGAGGGTTTTTAACATGCATATAATATTCCAGAATAAAATATACAACTTAGACATGCTTCTATTAACAGCAATTTAAATAAATAAATCACATAGAACATGCCTGTCACATATACAACAATAATTGACAATTAAATCAATTAATCAGTTATATAACATAATTAATTGTATAAATAGTGGATCAATTAATTTTGGGCCCAAGAGCAACAAATTAGCACAAAATGAGCAGCAGATTAAATAATTAATCAAGCCCATTATCCATGGCCCATAATCTTAGCCTAAAATCAAATTAAGTCCACCAAGCCCACTAGCACAATTAGTCCATTAATATAATTAATTAATCATGCTTGGCCCATTACCCACAATTAATTAAAATACGATTAGCCCAGCAGCCCATTAGCATTTAATTAAAATTGGGCCATTTGAAAACAGCCCAAAACCATTTAATTAAAAATGAGCAGCCCACAAGCTTAATAACTAGGCCCATCAAGACACCAACAGCACACTATTAAAATCAGAATTGGGCCCATCAGGCAGCCCAACATCAATTAAAGGGAGCCCAACAGCCCAACACCAATTCAAATGCTGCCCTAATCTAAATCAGCCGCATCATCAACCTAGCCGCTGCACCGGTGCCATCAGCAGCCGCTGCTGCCGGCGACCGCGCCAATAGCAACTGCCGGGACCGAGACGTCAGCCCTCCGACCGTGTGCTGCCACTGACCGCATGCTGCCAGCCCGGAAATTACAGCCGCAAATAGCAATCCACCGCACCGAGAAGCTGCTGACCAATGCTGCCGCCTCACGACGTCCCGCTAGCCACCTCCCTTCGCTGGCGTCGCCATTCGTTATAACTCCAGACAACGACGCGCCGCTGCCTGCCTCCGGTGTAGAGCCTCCAGCCTCCTGCCGTGCCTATATCCGCGCGATGCCAGCGACTATCACCAGCCATCGACTGACAGCACCGGCCCAGTCGCACACCAGGAATCTGCTCCGTCACGCTATCGGGCACCCATTGTCGGCTGGAGTCTTCACGCCGCTGCAACCGCATCACAACGCTGACATCTCCGCCGCTCAACCGCCGCGCTCAGCCCAGCAATCGCAGCACCGGTCGAGACAGGCGCCGCCAGACGTCAACCATCAGGGAACTTGCTTGGCGCTTTATCGATCTGAGTCAACAAGTTGACCCGCTGCCTTCGACTCAGCACCGCCACCTTCCTCCGCTTGCCGCCGCCTGACGACAGGACAGCCCAAACGGGATCCACTACGGATCGCGCCGCCCAAGGCCACCACTGTCCAAAATAGTATCGATCTAGATCCGCCCATACCAGCTTCGTCAGCTCCGCCAGAGCCGCCGTCGTACGAACGCTCACCGTCTTTTCAGCACCGCCGTGATAAATTTCTGACTCCGGCCGAAGCCACCAGCCGTCAATAGCCGGCACCGGTCAGACACCATTCTTCGTCGGATGTGCACCCACCGTACAGTGTGTGAGTGTATGTGATTTAAAGAATACAGCAGACTGATCAACTTTATGTGTATTAAAGCAGCATGAACAGTGTATACAATCAAACTCCAATCAAATAATCACAAACGTACTTCTCAACACATACAGACTGCTCAACATGCGATTAATCCAGATTATACACATTTAATCAAATAATCACAAACAATCCCAATCTAACGTCTCACGTTTCACCACAAAACCAACGCTCTGATACCATTGTTGGCAATTGGATCTTGTGGTTCAAACGTGATCGTTAGGACAACGGGTAAACAAAATTCAGCGGAAGCATAATTAAACCGATTACCGTACTTCTGGGTTGGTGTAGAGGTTGATCGTTGCAGAGAACCACCTCTCGACCTTCTGCTGTATGACCCAAGTCGAATCCTGCTGTTGTGTGGGCAACAATCTGCAGGATTCTCTCAATCTGCTTCTTTCCCTAACTCACGTTGAAAGAGGCGCAGTTACTTAGGTTTCCAGAAGCTGAGATGACTATATATATTGGGCTACAGCAGGGAACAGGAGGAGAAATTGGGCTGGGCCTCAATTGAATTTAATTAACCAAGCTTAGCCCAAAGCTTTTAATTAAATCCAATAATAATAATATAGTCCACTAAAATATTATTACTGCACTACCCGTCCAATCCCAAAATTATGTTCTGGGCTCCTTCTTATTATAAGCCCGATAGTCTCCCCATGTTTAAGATATTCAATGTCCATTAATTAATTAAGTTACTGACAACTCTAATTAATTAATATCTCGTCCGAGAGTAGTACCACTCAACCTTATTATCATGCCGGAAATTAATCCACTTGCAAGATTTACATGATAAACCTTATGAGCTCCTCAAGGGGACATCATCAACCTATGTCGGACATGGATTCCTTCTACAATCAACAGCACACCATAGATACAGCACTACTTCCCAACTCACCGAGTTTGTTGATTTAATACTTATAAATCTCACCCATTGATGAATCAAAGAAATACATACTGCCCTACGTGTCTAGGTTATTGTATAGGGATTAAGAGCACAAACTTCCATAATAACAGAGATCAAGTTCTTCTATAAGTCAGTATAAGTCGAACGATCTCCGGCGGTCCTGCTCAATACACACAAGTGCACTAATGTGATTATATAGCCAAGACAAGCTAATACCAAACCACACTACAACCATATCGATAGAGAGTCCCCGTCTATCTCAGTTGTGAGCATCTGTTTATACTTTATAAGGAAACCGATAATATGATCTTCCGCGTGTTGTCGCACAACATATTATCTACAGTATAAAGTATTTGGACTATTGCATCATGCATATAAAATAAATTATAAGATGCAATCATTTGATCAATGATTCTCATTTCAAATATTGTTATGACATTGTTCATACTAAAGCTAGACTTTTAGTATACAATCCAACAACTCTATGGTGCAAGCTTCCTAGCATTTTTATATTGTGCAAACATGTTCTCCAACAATATTATCATGTCTAATAACTAATTTCACCATAAAAATGGCAAGAAGCAGAATCAACTTTGCACTTTGACTTATTAGTGACTCTATGGCGCAAGCTTCCTAGAATTTTTATACTCTAAAAAAATGTTCTCCAACTACAATGTCATAACAATATTTGAAATGAGAATCATTGATCAAATGATTGCATCTTATAATTTATTTTATATGCATGATGCAATAGTCCATTTACTTTATACTGTAGATAATATGTTGTGCGACAAAACGCAGAAGATCATATTATCGGTTTCCTTATAAAGTATAAATAGATGCTCACAACTGAGATAGACGGGGACTCTCTATTGGTATGGTTGTAGTGTGGTTTGGTATTAGCATGTCTTGGCTATAGAATAACATTAGTGCACTTGTGTGTATTGAGCAGGACTGCCTGAGATCGTTCTTCTTATACTGACTATATAGTAGAACTTGATCTCTGTTATTATGGAAGTTCGTACTCTTAATCCCTATACAATAACCTCGACACGTAGGGCAGTATGTATTTCTTTGATTCATCAATGGGTGAGATTTATAAGTATTAAATCAACAAACTCGGTGAGTTGGGAAGTAGTGCTGTATCTATGGTGTGCTATTGATTGTAGAAGGAATCCATGTCCGTTATAGGTTGATGATATCCCCTTGAGGAGCTCATAAGATTTATCATGTAAATCTTGCAAGTGGATTAATTTCCGGCATGATAATAAGGTTGAGTGGTACTACTCTCGGATGATATATTAATTAATTTGAGTTGTCAGTAACTTAATTAATTAATGGACGTTGTATATCTTAAACATGGGGATACTATCGGGCTTATAATAAGAAGGAGCCCAGAACATAATTTTGGGATTGGACGGGTAGTGCAGTAATAATATTTTAGTGGACTATATTATTATTATTGGATTTAATTAAAAGCTTTGGGCTAAGCTTGGTTAATTAAATTCAATTGAGGCCCAGCCCAATTTCTCCTCCTGTTCCCTGCTGTAGCCCAACTATATAAGTCATCTCAGCTCCTGTTAACCCTAAGTTAGTGCCTCATTTGACAGTTAGAAAGAACAGGAGCAGATTGAGAGAATCCTGCGGATTGTTGCCCACACAACAGCAGGATTCGACTTGGGACATACAGCAGAAGATTGAGAGGTGGTTCTCTGCTGTTCATCCTCTACATCAACCCAGAAGTACGGTAAACAATTCTAATTGCTTCCGCTGTTATTGTTTGCCTATTTTCCTAACGATCACGGTTGAACCGCACGATCCAATTGCCAACAATTAGTATCAGAGCGTTGGTTTTGTGGTGAAACGTGAGACGTTAGATAGGGTTTGTGCCTTATGTGTGTTTATTGTCGATTTGAGAACATGTATGATATGGCTTTTGTGATTATATGATTTAATCTGGACATAATCACTTGATAATGCTTTGGGTTTAGTATTATTTGCCATATTTTATCTTGTTAATCGAACAAAGAAAGAAAGTTGTTGCTGCAAATATACAATGATTGTAAAACACACGAGAGAGAATTGGACCCAGAAGCCAGTTTGTCTATTCGCTGGAGAAGTCAGACGGTGGGTGACGATGGCATCGAGGCGGTGCCTGGAGTGATTACCACCGAAGCGGACTGGAGCATCCGGGAGTGAAAACGGAGACTGGTCGCGGTGGTCTTCAAGGGCTGCAAACTGATTATCCGGGCGGACCATCTCTGTTCCAATCGGGTCTGTGTATGGAGTCAACTGGAAAGGGGTCTTCATGGCGGCCGGTGAGGATGGTCGGCGGCGTGAATTCGCTGGCGCGGCGCGCCAGCTGGGGCTTCGGCCGGATCCAGTGGGCTGTTGATGGCAAAATCGTGGCGGATCGGCGGTGCTGTGAAAGGTGGGCTGTCGGGGCAAGTCGATTCCGGCGGTGAGTGATAGTGAACGATCGGGCCTGCCAAGGCCGACGATTGGTAGCAGCGTCGGATCTGTCGCCTGGCACGTAGGACGAAGGCTGAGGGCTTCTTGGCAGGCGGGTGCAGCTGGGGCTCCACGGCAATCGGCTGGCGGCGTGCTGTTTGGGACCTCAGCAGATTGCAGGCGATCATCGTCGGGCACTCTGAAATGTTGACAGTGTCGTCATCTGCTAGCGGTGCAGGTCGACGATTGACGGCACTGGGCATGATGGTCTCGGCTAGGACAGACGTTGATGCCGGTGACGTGTGGGCGGCTGGATTGCGGTTGATGCTGGTGGTTGTCGTCGGGCACACTGATTCGTCGCTGGATGGTGGGTTGCGGCAGCAGGGGCGTCAACTTCGCCGGTCGTTTGCTGGCAGTGTGTGCAGGCGACGGCTATTTGAACAAGGGACAGGGCTGGATTAATAGTGGGCTTCTCCTTTGGGGCTTGTTTTTAATTGATATTGGGTTGCCCCCCTTTAGGCCCAATTTTAATTGGTGTTGGGCTGGCTGCTGTTGGCCCAATTCAGTAATTAATATATAAGGCTGCTCATTTATTTAATTTGTTTTTGGGCTTTTGGGCCTAAATTTTAATTAAATGGAAATGGGCTGATGGGCTATTATTTTATTGTTGGTTTTAATTAATTGTGAGTAATGGGCCAAGCATGATAAATTAATTTTATTAATGGACTTTTTGTGCTAGTGGGCTTGGTGGATTTAATTTATTTTTGGGCTGAGTATATGGGTCATGGATAATGGGCTTGATTAATTAATTAATCTGCTGATCATTTTGTGCTTATTTGATGCTCTAGGACCCATTTAATTGATCCAACATATTATACAATTAATTATGATATATAACTGAGTTAATTGTTTTAACTTGACAATTAATTGTTATATATGTAAGGCATGTTCTATGTGATTTACTTATTTAAATTGATGTTAATAGAAGCATGTCTTAGTTGTATATTTTATTCTGGAATATTATATGCATGTTAAAAACCTCGGTAATTAAATAACTAAGTGGGAGAGGGGATTGGTAATTAATTCCCGCGGCCTCCATTATTGGTTTGTAAGTGATGTGAGTAAACTTGCGCGTTGGCAATAGAGTCTTCCTCCCTAACGGATGAGTTTATTCACGGATCACTGGTACAAACTTCTTTAAATAATTATTGTTTGTAATGTGATGCATATGGACTTGCGCGTTGGCTATAGTGCCTTCCTCCCTAACGGATGAGCTTATATGCGGTTCACTAGTACAAACTTATATAATTGATGGTTGAAGGAAGTTATCCGAGCGCGTGTGTACTTCTCCAACTGTAAGGCACACAAGCTCGCGCAGTGGACTTGGGATCAAATAATGGTGTACACTTAGGTGTAAATAATTAGTATCCTCCCCAACGGAGTCACTGCTATTATTTGCATGGCTAAAGAGGAACCGACTATTAATTATTTTGTCATAAAGTTAGGTTGACAAATGAAATTAATGGGTAAAACCTTCTCTTGTAAATGTTCGGGTTTGTAAACGTCCACACTAACGTGGCTTGCAGACTCACGGTGCTTGAGATGTCGGTGAATTTTATTTTTATATTGTTTTTGAGGGAATCAATATAAAAGGATAAAATTCGAATATTTGATCGGAATATTTATTTGTGATTCTCTGAATTTCGAATGGTTTTATTTCACTAATTGTTAACTAAAAGACATTATATTTACTTGTCCAAATTAGATGATTAGAAAAGAATCTTTGTTTTGAAAATTACTGCTTAAGAAAATACATGTGTATTCTCACAAAGGACGTCTCGTGATGACTATTAAAGTCTCTAGTGAAGAGATGAGAGGTTCATAGAAATATGATGGTCTCATGTAACTCTTCGGATACTTGAGTAAATTAAAAGACAGAAGATCATGGTTGAATTCATGAATGAATTGGAAAAGCATGGAATAGAAATTGAAAGGGAAACCTAAATCAATTTATTCTTCACAATTTCCTGGATGTTTTGAGCAAGTTCTACCTGAAATACGAAAGGTTGTATATGGTGGGAAACTTCTAACAAAACATATGGCAAAAGAAAGCCAATTTTCATCATGATGTGAATAAATTTAATATCTTATTTACTAATGGTTTGAACATGATTAGTGATGGCATCTACTGATACGAAGTATGTAGATACTGGAATCACTAAATGTTTATCACTGAGTAAGGATAAGATTGTTAATAACATGGGTAAAACTACAAAGGTAGTTGCTATTGCAGTGGGAGTTGTTTATTTATCTCATGATAAGAATAAACGATTCATTATGAGAAATTGTCTTTACGTACGTTTCATAGAAAGAATTCAATTTCGGTTTCTATGCATTAACGGATGGATACTTCATTTCATTTAAATGACATGGTCATAGTAATGAGGAATGAGGCTATAATCCGTTAAAGTACGTTGGTGGATAATATGTAAACTCTTGAATCATGTACATCCCACAGATGCAATAAATAGTAATTAATAATGCATATTCTAATATTTGTAAGAGAAAGGAACCTTCGAAAATGAACTAAACATACATTTGGCGTCTATGACTAATTCATTTTACTTGAGTAGGATTCAAAAGTTGATAGCCGATAGACCGTAAGGTTTATCTGAAGTGGAAACTATCGGACTTGCGAGTCTCGCTTGGAAGTAAAAATGATTAACTGCCTTTTCAAGGCTGTGGGGAGTAGAGCCTGTTGGATTGTATACTAAAAGTCTAGCTTTTTGTATGAACAATGTTATAACAATTAATTTGAAATGAGAATCATATGATCAAATGATTGCATCTTATAATTTATTTATATGTTCGATGCAATAGTCCACTTACTTTATACTGTAGATAATATGTTGTCCGACAACACGCGGAAGATCATATTATCGGTTTCCTTATAAAGTATAAACAGATGCTCACAACCGAGATAGACGGGGACTCTCTATCGGGATGGTTGTAGTGTGGTTTGGTATTAGCTTGTCTTGGCTATAGAATCACATTAGTGTACTTGTGTGTATTGAGCAGGACCGCTTGAGATCGTTCGACTTATACTGACTTATAGGAGAACTTGATCTCAGTTATTATGGAAATTCGTGCTATTAATCCCTATACAATAACCTCGACACGTAGGGCAGTATGTATTTCTTTGATTCATCAATGGGTGAGATTTACATGTAATTAAATCAACAAACTCGATGAGTTGGGAAGTAGTGCTGTCTCTATGGTGTGCTGTTGATTGTAGAAGGAATCCGTGTCCGTCATAGGTTGATGATGTCCCCTTGAGGAGCTCATAAGGATTATCATGTAAACCCTGCAGGTGGAATTTATTCCGGCATGATAATGAGGTTGAGTGGTACTACTCTTGGATGAGATATTAATTAATTAAGTTGTCAGTAACTTAAATTAATTAATGGACATTGTATATCTTAAACATGGGGAGACTAACGGGCTCATAATAAGAAGGAGCCCAAAACGTAATTTTGGGATTGGTACGGTATTGCAATAATAATATTTTAGTGGAATATATTATTATTATTGGACTTAAGTATAAGCTTTGGGCTAAGCTTGGATACTTAAGCCCAATGGAGGCCCAACCCAATTTCTCCTCCTGGTCTCTGCTGTAGCCCATGTATATAAGTCACCTCAGCTTATCTGGAACCCTAATCTAATCTAACTGATTATTCACGTGTGATGAGGGTTGAGAGCAGATTGAGTAGGTCTCGTAGATCGTCGCCCACACGATGTCGAGATCGGACTTGGGACATACAGCAGAAGACCGGAAGGTCATTTGCTGCTGCAGTTCGTCATGTTCCAAAATTCATATAAAATCGTACAGTTCTTCGATTTTGATGTATTATATACTGATGGAAAGCCGTCGAAGAGAGAATCGTCTGAGCATAAAGATCACTCAATTCCGACATCAGAAGTGGAACTTATGGCTATTCTAGTGGGACTGCGCAGACTGCTAGCGAGAATTCAACCTCTACATCAACCCTTGGTGAAAGGTAATGCGTTTCATGTTTACTTGCTTCCGCTGCTTGTTAGAAATACATGGAACCCTAACGGGTCACGTTAACCAAATGATCGAATGCCAACAATTGGTATCAGAGCTTCGGTTTCGTGGTGAAGCGTGACACGTTAGGCTAGGGTTTATGTGATTAATTTTTCGGAATTAGGATCACATGTTTAGGGTTTTTGTTTTATTGCGCAAACCATGAATATCCCTATGTAATATATACCCTATATCATATCTATTCGTCCATGGTTGTGTGTGAGAGGATTCGACGAAAACTGTTCGTCAATTTCACATGAAAGGAAGAAAGAGAGGGCAAAAATAGAATCACGCTTTTGAGAGAAAATCCAGCGTAGTGATATTGCAGAGGCAATAACCAGAGTTTCAACGGTCGGATTGATCTGTAATTTGGTCAACACGTTCAGACCTTGTGGATGTACATTCTGAACGGTGGAGATCGAATTTGGAGCTTTTTCTTGCTGGGAGTACGCTGAAAACAGAAGCAGATATTTGGGCGATTCTGTTTTGCGCAGTCGAGGGAAAAGTGCGGTTTCTGACAAACTAATTGTTGGATCGAGTTGTAATTTGGTCAACACGTTCAGACCTTGTGGATGTATATTCTGAACGGTGGAGATCGAATTTGGTGCCTTTTCTTGCTGGGAGTACGCTGAAAACAGAAGCAGATATTTGGGCGATTCTGTTTTGCGCAGTCGAGGTAAAAGTGCCGTTTCTCACAAACTAATCGTTGGATCAATCTGTAATTTGGTCAGCAGGTTCAGACCTTGTGGATGTACATTCTGAACGGTGGAGATCGAATTTGGAGTCTTTTCTTGCTGGGAGTATGCTGAAAACAGAAGCAGATATTTGGGCGATTCTGTTTTGCGCAGTCGAGAGAAAAGAGTTGTTTCTCACAAAATAACCGTTGGATCGATCTGTAATTTGGACAGCATGTTCAGGACTTACATTAGTAGATTCTGGACGGTGGAGATTGGATTCTGAGGTTCTTTCAGTTTCGAACTACGAACGACAGTTGGTGTAGTTTGGTGTTGCGAGTTGGGCTGAACTTGGTTCCATGCAAGTAGGCCCTTGGACGAGCGACAGTCCGGGCGAGGGGCGTTCGTCAAGGCACTTGGGGCGCTCCCTGACATAATTGGCGGTGGGATATGACGATGGACGTCTTGGGGCACAAGCAATCCTGCTTGTTGCGTAAGGCATCGATTCCACAGTAGGAGTGTCGGACAAGACATTAAAATTTAGAGGCGTTTTTATTCCTAATATATATAACTGTCATAATTGATTTAATTGTCTATTATTGTTATATATATATGGATGCCTGATCTCTATGATTTATTGTCTTATATAGAAGCATGCTAGATTGCGTATTATATTTGGTATATTATATGCATGTATTGCTAGAGTGTTGGATAAGACATCCAATTTTAGGAAAACTAATTCCTAATATATAACTGTCATAATAGATTGTATATTATTGTTATATATGGATGTCGAATTAATTCCTAATATATGACTGCTATAATTGATTTAATAATCTATTATTGTCATATATGAATGTCGAATTAATTCCTAATATATAACTGCTATAATTGATTGTCTATTATTGTTATATATGGATGTTGAATTGATTCCTAATATATAACTGACATAATTGATTTAATTATCTATTATTGTTATATATGGTTGCTCGTCGATATCGATGATTTTGATAATCTAGACGATATGATGATCAATATCAATAGTTTCGGAATTTTGATAATCTTGATGTTTTTCGAATATTTGATAATCTAGTCGATATCGATGATTTTGATAATCTGGACGACATCGATGGTCGATATCGATGGTTTCGAAAATTGGACAATCTGGAAATTTTGAAAATTTGATAGTCTGGAAGTCTTTGCTGATATTCGTGCCTGGTGGCGAACAATCGAATTCGCTGATATATAACTGTTAATGATTGATTTAATTATTGATTATTGTTATATATGTATGCATGACTCTCTGTGATTTACTGCCTTATGTGCCGTAATAGAAGCATGCTAGCGTTGCGTATTTTATTCTGAATATCATATGCATGTAAAAACCCTCGGTGTTAAATTACTAAGTGGGAGAGGGGATTGGTAATTAATTCCCGCGGCCTCCATTATTGGTTTGTAAGTGATGTGGGTAAACTTGCGCATTGGCAATAGAGCCTTCCTCCCTAACGGATGAGTTTATTCACGGATCACTGGTACAAACTTCTTTAAATAATTATTATTTGTAATGTGATGCATATGGACTTGCGCGTTGGCTATAGTGCCTTCCTCCCTAACGGATAAGCTTATATGCGGTTCACTAGTACAAACTTATATAATTGATGGTTGTAGAAAGTTATCTGAGCGCGTGTGTACTTCTCCAACAGTAAGGCACATAAGCTTGGGCAGCGGACTTGGAATCAAATAATGGTGCACACTTAGATGTAAATAATTAGTATCCTCCCCAACTGAGTCACTGCTATTATTTGCATGGCTAAAGAGGAACCGACTATTAATTATTTTGTCATGAAGTTAGGTTGACAAATGAAATTAATGGGTAAAACCTTCTCTTGTAAATGTTCGGGTTTGTAAACGTCCACACTAACGTGGCTTGCAGACTCACGGTGCTTGAGATGTCGGTGAATTTTATTTTTATATTGTTTTGAGGGAATCAATATAAAAGGATAAAATTCGAAGTTTTGATCGGTAAATTAATTTCTGATTCTCTAAATTTCAAATAGTTTTATTTCACTTATGGTTGACTAAAAGAAATTATATTTACTGGTCCAAAATTAGATGATTAGAAAAGAATCTTGGTTTTGAATTTTACTGCTTAAGAAAATACATGTGTGTTCTCACAATGGACGCCTCATGATGCCTATTAAAGTCTCTAGTGAAGAGATGAGAGGTTCATAGAAATATGATGGTCTCATGTAACTCTTCGGATACTTGAGTAAGTTAAAAGGCAGAAGATCATGATTTAATTTGATGAATGAATTGGGAAAGCATGGAGTATAAATTGAAGGGAAACCTAGATCAATTTAATTCTTTGTGAATTGCCTAGATGTTTTTGAGTAAGTTCCACCTGAATTACAATAGGATGTATATGGTGGAAAACTTCTGGCAAAACATGTGGCAAAGGAAAGCCATTTTCATCATAATGTGAACAAGTTTTATATCTTATTCACTAGTTGTTTAAAACATGATTAGTGATGGCATTTACTGACACGAAGTGTGTAGATACTGGAATCACTAAATGTTTATTACTAAGTGAGGATAAGATTGTTATGACATGGGTAAAACTACAAGAGTAGTGGCTATTGCAGTGGGAGTTATCTATTTATCTAATGATATGAGTAGACGTTTGATTTTATGAAATTGTCTTTACGTACATTTTCATAGAAAGAATTTAATTTCGGTTTCTATGCATTAATAGATGGATACTCCATTTCATTTAAATGACATGGTCATTATAATGAATGATAGAGTTGTAATCTGTTATGGTACGTTGGTGAACAATTTGTACACTCTTAAATCATGTTTATCCCCTGGATGCGACAAATAGTAATTAATAATGAGTCTTCTAATCTAGTAAGAGAAAGGTACCTTCGGAAATGAATTTTCTACCTTAATGGTGTGACGAATAGAAGGAATAGCACTCTTATGGTAGTGATTAGATAGATGATGAATTATTTGGAATTACTAAATTCATTTTATAGATATGCCCTAAGAACAGTAATTCGTAAGAATGTTTTTCTATTTGTGGGATATCCTAGAAAAATGAAGGATGATTTATTTAGTCCAAAAGATCGAAGAGTGATTGTTAACATAAACACTAGATTTTTGGAAAAAGAACTATGTAATAAATCAAATACCCATGTATAATTTGTTCTAAAGGAAGTGAGATGAAAACACAAAGTATAAGTACCAAGTGTACAAGAGGATATACCACAAGGTAAACTGCAACGCGTGTCACGTCTGATATACAATTGCATGTAGTGCCTTGTCGTAGTGGGAGGGTTCTTCGACAACTTGTAAGATACATGTTTTGGGAAAGTCGTGAGACTTGGTCCCTCGCAAACATGAAATGGACCCACGGATACGACGAAGCACTACAAGTTAGAAATGCCTAATCCTAGCAAAGTGCAATGAATATTAAATAGAACGATTTTAAATTAGGTCTGGATGCTTGTTGAACCGCTAAATGGCGTAAAAGCCATTGGAAGCGGGCATGCAAGAATAAAAGAGGATCATAGAATAAGGTGAAAACCTTGGAAGCAAGCTTGTTGCGAAAAGGTATACTCAGAAAGAAAGGGTTCGATTATGAGAAAACCTGTTCGCCGGTAGCTATGCCTAAGTTGATCCGAACTCTTTTATTTGTTGCTACTCATATGAAATATGAGGGATAGCAAATAGATGTCGAGACAGCTTTCCTGATTGGAAGTCTTAAGGGAAACATCTATGTGAAGCAACCAGAGTGATTCATTGCAAAGAGCTAAGAGCATTGTGATAGTGAGCTTAAAAGTGTCCATTAATGGACTAAAACAAGCTTCAAGATCATGAAACATCCGTTTTGATGAGGTAATCCAGTGACATGGATCTAATCAATGATCGGATGGGTCTTGTGTATTGAAAAGAGTGATGGAAACGTGGTGGTATTTCTTGTACTATACGTAGATGATATATTGCTCATTGGAGACAATGAAAGAGTATTGTCGGGCGTATGTGTATGGATAATAAAGCGGTATGAAATGAAGGACTTAAGAAGAGCAAAAATATCCTTTTGATCACGGTAATACGGATCACAAGAAAGGATATTATGCTTGTCTCAAGCTTCATGAATTGATACGATCCTTACTTATTTTAGCAAGTGACTTTATCTAAGAAAATATGTCTTGAGACACAAAAGGAAGATAAAGGTGATGAAAGCGGTTCCTTATGCTTCGGCGAATAAGGAAGCTTAATCTTAGGAATGCTATGCGGGAGAATGGATATCTATTTTGCTGAACGCAAGAACAGTGGGTATCAACGTAACCCAGAACAAGAATGATGAACTGTGGTAAGACATATATGAAGTGCCTGAGAAGGACTGGAAATTATATGTAAGCTTACTGGGCAAATTCACTGCTTCTTGTGGATTACGTAGATTCGGATTTTTTAGTCAGATTGGACGACAGTAAATCCACCTCATGGTTATGTGTTTAATTTTAGGAAGTTGAGTCATAATGTGGAGGAGTGTTATATAGAAATATATTTCAGACTCCGGACTCCATCATGGAAAGATGATAAATTGGAGCCTATGAGGCAGCCAAAGTATCTGTATGACTCTAGAAACTTCAAGATGGACTTCGAAGTGTTTCTAAGTTTGTCCAAGGATATCACAATTTATATTGATGATATTGGTGCAGTTGCAAACTTGAAGGAATCACGAGCCCATAAGGCAATTAAACACATGGAGTGCAAGTACCACCTGTTACGAGAAATCGTATGATGAGGGGAAGGTTGTTGTCGCCTAGATTGCATCGGATGATGACCTAGTAAATCCATTTACAAGGATATTAAGGCGAGAGCTTTTAATGGTCGTGTAGTGGGAGTGGGAATCAGATGTATGGCGGAAGACATGACAGCATAGTCTTTTAGTATAAGTGGGAGATTGTTGGATTGTATACTAAAAGTCTAGCTTTTTGTATGAACAATGTTATAACAATTAATTTGAAATGAGAATCATATGATCAAATAATTGCATCTTATAATTTATTTATATGTTCGATGCAATAGTCCACTTACTTTATACTGTAGATAATATGTTGTGCGACAACACGCGGAAGATCATATTATCGGTTTCCTTATAAAGTATAAACAGATGCTCACAACCGAGATAGACGGGGACTCTCTATCAGGATGGTTGTAGTGTGGTTTGGTATTAGCTTGTCTTGGCTATAGAATCACATTAGTGTACTTGTGTGTATTGAGCAGGACCGCTTGAGATCGTTCGACTTATACTGACTTATAGGAGAACTTGATCTCAGTTATTATGGAAGTTCGTGCTCTTAATCCCTATACAATAACCTCGACACGTAGGGCAGTATGTATTTCTTTGATTCATCAATGGGTGAGATTTACATGTAATTAAATCAACAAACTCGATGAGTTGGGAAGTAGTGCTGTCTCTATGGTGTGCTGTTGATTGTAGAAGGAATCCGTGTCCGTCATAGGTTGATGATGTCCCCTTGAGGAGCTCATAAGGATTATCATGTAAACCCTGCAGGTGGAATTTATTCCGGCATGATAATGAGGTTGAGTGGTACTACTCTTGGATGAGATATTAATTAATTAAGTTGTCAGTAACTTAAATTAATTAATGGACATTGTATATCTTAAAAATGGGGAGACTAACGGGCTCATAATAAGAAGGAGCCCAAAACGTAATTTTGGGATTGGTACGGTAGTGCAATAATAATATTTTAGTGTAATATATTATTATTATTGGACTTAAGTATAAGCTTTGGGCTAAGCTTGGATACTTAAGCCCAATGGAGGCCCAACCCAATTTCTCCTCCTGGTCCCTGCTGTAGCCCATGTATATAAGTCACCTCAGCTTATCTGGAACCCTAATCTAATCTAACTGATTATTCACGTGTGATGAGGGTTGAGAGCAGATTGAGTAGGTCTCGTAGATCGTCGCCCACACGATGTCGAGATCGGACTTGGGACATACAGCAGAAGACCGGAAGGTCATTTGCTGCTGCAGTTCGTCATGTTCCAAAATTCATATAAAATCGTACAGTTCTTCGATTTTGATGTATTATATACTGATGGAAAGCCGTCGAAGAGAGGATCGTCTAAGCACAAAGATCACTCAATTCCGACATCAGAAGAGGAACTTATGGCTATTCTCGTGGGACTGCGCAGACTGCCAGCGAGAATTCAACCTCTACATCAACCCTTGGTGAAAGGTAATGCGTTTCATGTTTACTTGCTTCCGCTGCTTGTTAGAAATACATGGAACCCTAACGGGTCACGTTAACCAAATGATCGAATGCCAACAGAGCCAAAGATATATATGTTGGAATTAGTTCATTCTGATTCAAGCGAACCTAATATTATCCAGGTGAGAGGTGGTTATGAATATTCGAAGATTATTCTGGAAACCGATATATTTATTTGATGCACTGCATGTCTAAGTTCTTGGATTAATTCAAGAATTGTAAGGCTGGTACAGTGAAGCGTCATGGAAAATATATCATATCATTACGATTCAATCGTGATGATGAAAACCTCTTAGGATAGTTAGGAACTAATAATCAGAAGTTGAGATTAAATCTCAAGTTGACTACACCGGACATGCCCCAGCTGAATGGTGTGGTGGGTAGAAGGTATAAGGCTCTTATGGTTATGATTAGATAGATGATGAATTATTTGGAATAATTAAATTCATTTTATGGATATGCCCTAGAAACAGTAATTCGTAAAACATTTGTCTGTTTGTGGGACATCCTAAAAAAATGAAGTGTGATTTATTTAGTCTAAAAGATTGAAGGGTGATTGTTAATACAATCACTAGATTTTTTGGAAAAGGACTATGTAATAAATCACAAACCCATGTATAAGTTGTTCTAAAGGAAGTGAGAGGAAAACACTAAGTATAAGTACCAAGTGTACAAGAGGATATACCACAAGGTAAACTGCAACGCGTGTCACGTCTGATACACAATTACATGTAGTGCCTTGTCGTAGTGGGAGGGTTGTATGACAACCCATAAATATATGTTTTGGGAGAGTCGTGAGACTTGATCCCTAGTAAACATGGTATTGTCCCACGGATACGAAGTAGCACTACAAGATAAAAATGCGGAATCTTAGCAAGATGCAATGAATGATGAAATAGAATCTATGGATTCTAAATTAAGTCTGGAGCTTGAACGATCACTAAAATGGTGTAAAAGCCATCGCAAGTTGTCATAAGGAAATAAAAGAGGATCATACGGAAAGGTGAAAATCTCGGAAGCAAAGCTTGTTGCGAAAAGATGTACTCAGAAAGAAATGGTTCGATTATGAGGGAACATATTCGCTGGTAGCTATGCTTAAATTGATTCAGATTCTTTTATTTATTGCTGCTCATATTGAATTATGAGGGACAACAAATAGATGTCAAGACAGCTTTCCTGATTGGAAGTCTTGAGGAAAACATCTATGTGAAGCAACTAGAGTGATTCATTGCAAAGTACTAATAGCATTTTGATAGTAAACTTAAAAGTGTCCAGCGATGGACTAAAGCAAGCTTTGAGATCGTGAAGCATCTGTTTTGATTAGGTAATCCAGTGGCATGGATTTAAATCAATCAGCGGATGTATCTTGTGTATTGAAAAGAGTGACGGAAACGTGGTGGTGTTTTTTGTACTATACGTAGATAGTATCTTGCTCATTGGAGACAATGAAAGAGTATTATCGGGCGTATGGGTACGGTTAATAAAGCGGTAGATATGAAGGACTTAAGAAAGGCAAAATATATCCTTTTGATCACGGTAATACAGATCACAAGAAAGGATATTATGCTTATCTCAAGTTTCATAAAATGATACAGTCCATACTCATTTAGCATGTAAATTTATCTTAGTGATTGTGTCTTAAGACACAAAAAGAAGATAAAGAGGATGAAAGCGGTTCCTTATGCTTCGGCGAATAAGGAAGCTTAATACAAGAAATGCTATGAACGATGTTGGACATCTGTTTTGCTAAATGCAAGAACAGTGGGTATCAACGTAACCCGGAACAAGAATTATGAACTGTGGTAAGACATTTATAAAGTGCCTGAGAAGGACTGGAAATTATATGTGGACTTACTGGACAGATTCACTGCTTCTTGTAGATTACGTAGATTCAAATTTTTTAGTCAGATTGGACGGCAGTAAATGTTGGATTATATACTAAAAGTCTAGCTTTAGTATGAACAATGTCATAACAATATTTGAAAAGAGAATCATTGATCAAATGATTGCATCTTATAATTTATTTTATATGCATGATGCAATAGTCCATTTACTTTATACTGTAGATAATATGTTGTGCGACAACACGCGGAAGATCATATTATCGGTTTCCTTATAAAGTATAAACAGATGCTCACAACTGAGATAGACAGGGACTCTCTATCGGTATGGTTGTAGTGTGGTTTGGTATTAGCTTGTCTTGGCTATAGAATCACATTAGTGCACTTCTGTGTATTGAGCAGGACCGCCTAAGATCGTTCGACTTATACTGACTTATAGAAGAACTTGATCTCTGTTATTATGGAAGTTCATGCTCATAATCCCTATACGATAACCTCGACACGTAGGGCAGTATGTATTTCTTTGATTCATCAATGGGTGAGATTTATAGGTATTAAATCAATATACTCGGTGAGTTGGGAAGTAGTGATGTCTCTATGGTGTGCTGTTGATTGTAGAAGGAATCCATGTCCGTCATAGGTTGATGATGTCCCCTTGAGGAGCTCATAAGGTTTATCATGTAAATCTTGCAAGTGGATTAATTTCCGGCATGATAATAAGGTTGAGTGGTACTACTCTCGGATGAGATATTAATTAATTTGAGTTGTCAGTAACTTAATTAATTAATGGACATTGTATATCTTAAACATGGGGAGACTATCGGGCTTATAATAAGAAGGAGCCCAGACATAATTTTGGGATTGGACGGGTAGTGCAGTAATAATATTTTAGTGGACTATATTATTATTATTGGATTTAATTAAAAGCTTTGGGCTAAGCTTGGTTAATTAAATTCAATTGAGGCCCAGCCCAATTTCTCCTCCTGGTCCTTGCTGTAGCCCACTATATAAGTCATCTCAGCTCCTGTTAACCCTAAGTCAGTGCCTCATTTGACTGTTAGAAAGAACAGGAGCAGATTGAGAGAATCCTGCGGATTGTTGCCCACACAACAGCAGGATTCGACTTGGGACATACAGCAGAAGATTGAGAGGTGATTCTCTGCAGTTCATCCTCTACACCAACCCAGAAGTACGGTAAACACGTTTTATGCTTCCGCTGATTTTGTTTGCCTATTAATCCTAACGATCACGTTGAAGCACACAATCCAATTGCCAACAATTGGTATCAGAGTGAGGTTTCGTGGTGAAACGTGAACCGTGAGGTTTGGGTTATTGTGATTATATGATTATTTGACATGATTTGGATATAATCACATGTTGTTGTGTTTTCTCGTGATTCTATTATCATAGAAAGAAAGCATGATATTAGGATTTTATATATGTGAATTATCCTAAATTCCTATGTGCTTTGTCTATGTTATTCGGCGTGTTATATTGTTGATTGCACACACGATTGGACCAACACAACTGCTGCTGTGCAATATTGTATGAATATACGAGCGATATTTACACCATGAACGACAAAGAAAGAAAGGACTGTTGTCCTGTATCACGACGATGGGCGCAGTGCGCCTAATGATGATTCAGGCAATAGGGATCGTTGGCAACCTTCAACAGGTTCCAGTTGGGGACAGTGTCGAATAGCAACATTTCGATTGAGTGCGGCGCAGATTCAAGGGCAGTCGAAGCAGTCAGGTGGGGCGTGACTGACCGGCGTTGATAGTCGATGGCTGGAGGCTCTTGACTGTTGACGGTGGTGTCTGGTGTATATCTCCACGGCGGCGGCTGTCTCGACTGGATGCACGGCGGATAAGTCGGAACCCCTGGTGAATCAAATCGATGGCTGGAAAACTGACTGTCGCTGCCGCTTGGTGGGAGGCTCTAGTGTCGATCTTGTAGTGGCGTCGGATTAGTAGCGGCCGAGTCCAGGAGCGGCTAATTAAGTTTTCGAGCACCTGGATTCTTCCCAGCGAGCCGACTTGGGTCTTCGCAGTGTGCTGGCTATCGGATGATGGCAGTCGTTAGCCGGTAGTGGCTCCTAGAAGCGCCGACGGTAAGCTACTGCAGGTTGTGAGATGGCACCGGCGGAAAGCGGACCAGGCATGGTCTTCGAGCATCATCACGTCGCATTTGCAAGTAGCTGTCGGTGATCATGCGATAGGCCAGGGAGGTGTCGTGGCAGGCGGACGATGCTGGGCAGATTGTGTGCTTGGTCAGGGGTGCCGGCGACATTGCAGCAGTAATGGAGATGGAATCGAGATGACTGTTGGCGCTGAAGGATGCGAGTTCAAGACGAGACGTCAGCGACTTCTAAGCGAATTGAAGGCGGCGCTGATGGAGGGTCTCGGTTTGGAACCACGCACGACAGGTGGCTGGCATCACGATTCCGGTTGGGCTGAAGCAGAGGCGCTGGTGGATTCTGCGGTGATTAACGCTGTGTGATTGTTGTCGCGTAAGGGGCAGAATGCGGCTGCTATTCTAGGGCATCAGTTGGGCTGATGGACTCCATTCCTATCAATTGGTTTTGGGCTGCTGGGCCCAAATGTTTGTTTAGGTTTGGGCCAAGTTTTCTTGGACTGCTGGGCCGTACATGTTTTGGATTATAGGGCCCAATTCAGTAATATATTAGGGGCTGCTCATTTATTTAATTTGTTTTTGGGCTTTTGGGCCCAAAATTTAATTAAATGGTCTTGGGCTGCTGGACCTATTATTAATTGCTGGTTTTTAATTAATTGTGGGTAATGGGCCAAGCATGATTAATTAATTTTATTAATGGACTTTTTGTGCTAGTGGGCTTGGTGGATTTAATTTATTTTTGGGCTGAGTATATGGGTCATGGATAATGGGCTTGATTAATTATTTAATCTGCTGCTCATTTTGTGCTAATTTGTTGCTCTTGGGCCCAAATTAATTGATCCACCATTTATGCAATTAATTATGATATATAACTGATTTAATTGTTTTAACTTGACAATTAATTGTTATATATGTAAGGCATGTTCTATGTGATTTACTTATTTAAATTACTGTTAATAGAAGCATGTCTTAGTTGTATATTTTATTCTAGAATATTATATGCATGTTAAAAACCCTCGGTAATTAAATAACTAAGTGGGAGAGGGAATTGGTAACTAATTCCCGCGGCCTCCATTATTGGTTTGTTAGCAATGTGAATAGACTTGCGCGTCGGCATTAGAGCCTTCCTCCCCATCGGATGAGTTTATTTATGGATTGCTGGAACAGACTTCATTAAATAATTACGTTTGTAATGTGATGCATATGAACTTGCGCGTTGGCTTAGACCTTCCTCCCTATCGGATGAGTTTATATGCGGTTCACTGGTACAAACTTGTAATTGATGACTGTAGGAAGTTATCCGAGCGCGTGTGTACTTCTCCATCTGTAAGGCACACAAGCTTGGGCCGCGGACTTGGGGTCAAATAATGGTGTACACTTAGATGTAAATAATAAGTATCCTCCCCAACGGAGTCACTGCTATTATTTGCATGGCTAAAGAGGAACCGACTATTAATTATTTTGTCATAAAGTTAGGTTGACAAATGAAATTAATGGGTAAAACCTTCTCTTGTAAATGTTCGAGTTTGTAAACGTCCACCCTAACGTGGCTTGCAGACTCACGGTGCTTGAGATGTCGGTGAATTTTATTTTTATATTTTTTTGAGGGAATCAATATAAAAGGATAAAATTCGAAGATTTGATCGGAATATTTATTTGAGATTCTCTGAATTTCGAATGGTTTTATTTCACTAATTATTAACTAAATGAAATTATATTTACTTGTCCAAAATTAGATGATTAGAAAAGAATCTTGGTTTTGAAAATTACTGCTTAAGAAAATACATGTGTATTCTCACAAAGGACGTCTCATGATGCCTATTAAAGTCTCTAGTGAAGAGATGAGAGGTTCATAGAAATATGATGATCTCATGTAACTCTTCGGATACTTGAGTAAATTAAAAGGCAGAAGATCATGGTTGTATTGATGAATGAATTGGAAAAGCTTGGAATAGAAATTGAAAGGGAAACCTAAATCAATTTATTCTTCACAATTTGCCTAGATGTTTTGAGCAAGTTCTACCTGAAATACGAGAGGTTGTATATGGTGGTAAACTTCTAACAAAACATGTGGCAAAAGAAAGCCAATTTTCATCATGATGTGAACAAATTTAATATCTTATTTACTAATGGTTTAAACATGATTAGTGATGGCATCTACTCACACGAAGTATGTAGATACTGGAATCACTAAATGTTTATCACTGAGTAAGGATAAGATTGTTAATAACATGGGTAAAACTACAAAGGTAGTGGCTATTGCAGTGGGAGTTGTTTATTTATCTCATGATAAGAATAAACGATTGATTATGAGAAATTGTCTTTACGTACGTTTCATAGAAAGAATTTAATTTCGGTTTCTATGCATTAACGGATGGATACTTCATTTCATTTAAATGACATGGTCATAGTAATGAGGAATGAGGCTATAATCCGTTAAAGTACGTTGGTGGATAAAAAGTATACTCTTGAATCATGTACATCCCACAGATGCAATAAATAGTAATTAATAATGCATCTTCTAATATTAGTAAGAGAAAGGAACCTTCGAAAATGAACTAAACATACATTTGGCGTCTATGACTAATTCATTTTACTTGAGTAGGATTCAAAAGTTGATAGCCGATAGACTGTAAGGTTTATCTGAAGTGGAAACTATCGGACTTGCGAGTCTTGCTTGGAAGTAAAAATGATTAACTGCCTTTTCAAGGCTGTGGGGTGTAGAGCCAAAGATATATATGTTGGAATTAGTTCATTCTGATTCAAGCGAACCTAATATTATCCAGGCGAAAGGTGGTTATGAATATTCAAAAATTATTCTGGAAACCAATATATTTATATGATGCACTGCATGTCTACGTTCTTTGATTAATTCAAGAATTGTAAGGCTGGTACAGTGAAGCGTCATGGAAAATATATTAAGTCATTACGATTCAATCATGATGGCGAATACCTCTTGGGATAGTTAGGAGCTATTGATCAGAAGTTGAGATTAAATCTCAAGTTGACTACACCGGGTATGCCCCAGCTGAATGGTGTGGTGGGTAGAAGGTATTAGGCTCTTATGGTTATGATTAGATAGATGATAAATTATTTGGAATAATTAAATTCATTTTATAGATATGGCCTAGATACAGTAATTCGTGAAACGTTTGTCTGTATATGGGATATCCTAGAAAAATATAGGGTGATTTATTTAGTCCAAAAGATCGAAGGATAATTGTTAACTCAATAACTAGATTTTTGGAAAAGGACTATGTAATAAATCACAAACCCATGTATAAGTTGTTCTAAAGGAAGTGAGAAGAAAACACTAAGTATAAGTACCAAGTGTACAAGAGGATATACCACAAGGTAAACTGCAACGCGTGTCACGTCTGATACACAATTACATGTAGTGCCTTGTCGTAGTGGGAGGGTTGTATGACAACCCATAAATATATGTTTTGGGAGAGTCGTGAGACTTGATCCCTAGTGAACATGGTATTATCCCACGGATATGACGTAGCACTACAAGATGAAAATGAGGAATCTTAGTAAGTTGCTATTAAATCTGGGAACTTGTATGACCACTAAATGGTGTAAAAGCCATTGCAAGGGTCAAAGGAAATAAAAGAGGATCATATGGAAAGGTGAAAACCTTGGAAGCAGAGCTTGTTGCGAAAAGATGTACTCAGAAAGAAATGGTTCGATTATGAGGGAACATATTCGCTGGTAGCTATGCTTAAATTGATCCGGATTCTTTTATTTATTGCTGCTCATATTGAATTATGAGGGACAACAAATAGATGTCAAGACAGCTTTCCTGATTGGAAGTCTTGAGGAACACATCTATGTAAAGCAACCAGAGTGATTCATTGCAAAGTACTAATAGCATTTTGATAGTAAGCTTAAAAGTGTCCAGCGATGGACTAAAGCAAGCTTTGAGATCGTGAAGCATCTGTTTTGATTAGGTAATCCAGTGGCACGGATTTAAATCAATCAGCGGATGTATCTTGTGTATTGTAAAGAGTGACGGAAATATGGTGGTGTTTTTTGTACTACACGTAGATAGTATCTTGCTCATTGGAGATAATGAAAGAGTATTATCGGGCGTATGGGTACGGTTAATAAAACGGTAGAGATGAAGGACTTAAGAAAGGTAAAATATATCCTTTTGATCACGGTAATACGGATCACAAGAAAGGTTATTAGGCTTATCTCAAGTTTCATAAAATAATACAGTCCATACTCGTTTAGCATGTAAATTTATCTAAGTGAATGTGTCTTTGAGACACAAGAAGAAGATAAAGAGGATGAAACGGTTCCTTATGCTTCGGTGAATAAGGAAGCTTAATCTAAGGAATGCTATGAACGATGTTGGATATCTGTTTTGCTGAATGCATGAACAGTGGGTATCAACGTAACCCTGAACAAGAATGATGAACTGTGGTAAGACATTTATAAAGTGCCTGAGAAGGACTGGAAATTATATGTGGACTTACTGGACAGATTCGCTACTTCTTGTGGATTACGTAGATTCAGATTTTTTAGTCAGATAGGACGGCAGTAAATTCACCTCAAAGGTTATGTGTTTAATCTTAGGAAGTAGAGTCATAATGTGGAGGAGTGTTATATAGAAATATATTTCAGACTCCGGACTCCATCATGGAAAGATGATGAATTGGAGCCTATGAGGCAGCCAAAGTATCTATATAACTCTAGAGACTTCATGATGGACTTTGAAGTGTTTCTAAGTTTGCCAAAGGTAATCACAATTTAAATTGATGATATTGGTGCAGTTGCAAACTTGAAGAAATCACAAGTTCATAAGGCAATTAAACACATGGAGCGCGAGTACCACCTGTTACGAGAAATCGTATGATGAGGGGAAGGTTGTTGTCGCCTAGATTGCATCAGATGATGACCAAGTAAACCATTTACAAGGACCTTAAGGCGAGAGCTTTTAATGGTCGTGTAGTGGGAGTAGGAATCAGATGTATGGCAGAAGACATGACAGCATAGTCTTTTAGTATAAGTGGGAGATTGTTGGATTATATACTAAAAGTCTAGCTTTAGTATGAACAATGTCATAACAATATTTGAAATGAGAATCATTGATCAAATGATTGCATCTTATAATTTATTTTATATGCATGATGCAATAGTCCATTTACTTTATACTGTAGATAATATGTTGTGCGACAACACGCGGAAGATCATATTATCGGTTTCCTTATAAAGTATAAACAGATGCTCACAACTGAGATAGACAGGGACTCTCTATCGGTATGGTTGTAGTGTGGTTTGGTATTAGCTTGTCTTGGCTATAGAATCACATTAGTGCACTTCTGTGTATTGAGCAGGACCGCCTGAGATCGTTCGACTTATACTGACTTATAGAAGAACTTGATCTCTGTTATTATGGAAGTTCGTGCTCTTAATCCCTATACGATAACCTCGACACGTAGGGCAGTATGTATTTCTTTGATTCATCAATGGGTGAGATTTATAGGTATTAAATCAATATACTCGGTGAGTTGGGAAGTAGTGCTGTCTCTATGGTGTGCTGTTGATTGTAGAAGGAATCCATGTCCGTCATAGGTTGATGATGTCCCCTTGAGGAGCTCATAAGGTTTATCATGTAAATCTTGCAAGTGGATTAATTTCCGGCATGATAATAAGGTTGAGTGGTACTACTCTCGGATGAGATATTAATTAATTTGAGTTGTCAGTAACTTAATTAATTAATGGACATTGTATATCTTTAACAAGGGGAGACTATCGGGCTTATAATAAGAAGGAGCCCAGAACATAATTTTGGGATTGGACGGGTAGTGCAGTAATAATATTTTAGTGGACTATATTATTATTATTGGATTTAATTAAAAGCTTTGGGCTAAGCTTGGTTAATTAAATTCAATTGAGTCCCAGCCCAATTTCTCCTCCTGGTCCCTGCTATAGCCCACTATATAAGTCATCTCAGCTCCTGTTAACCCTAAGTCAGTGCCTCATTTGACAGTTAGAAAGAACAGGAGCAGATTGAGAGAATCCTGCGGATTGTTACCCACACAACAGCAGGATTCGACTTGGGACATACAGCAGAAGATTGAGAGGTGGTTCTCTGCAATTCATCCTCTACACCAACCCAGAAGTACGGTAAACACGTTTTATGCTTCCGCTGATTTTGTTTGCCTGTTAATCCTAACGATCACGTTGAACCACACGATCCAATTACCAACAGTAAAATCACCTCAAAGGTTATGTGTTTAATTTTAGGAAGTAGAGTCATAATGTGGAGGAGTGTTATATAGAAATATATTTCAAACTCCGGACTCCATCATGGAAAGATGATAAATTGGAGCCTATGAGGCAGCCAAAGTATCTATATGACTCTAGAGACTTCATGATGGACTTTGAAGTGTTTCTAAGTTTGCCCAAGGTAATCACAATTTACATTGATGATATTGGTGCAGTTGCAAACTTGAAGAAATCACAAGTCCATAAGGCAATTAAACACATGGAGCGCGAGTACCACCTGTTACGAGAAATCATATGATAAGGGGAAGGTTGTTGTCGCCTAGATTGCATCGGATGATGACCTAGTAAACCATTTACAAGGACCTTAAGGCGAGAGCTTATAATGGTCGTGTAGTGGGAGTAGGAATCAGATGTATGGCAGAAGACATGACAGCATAGTCTTTTAGTATAAGTGGGAGATTGTTGGATTGTATACTAAAAGTCTAGCTTTAGTATGAACAATGTCATAACAATATTTGAAATGAGAATCATTGATCAAATGATTGCATCTTATAATTTATTTATATGCATGATGCAATAGTCCATTTACTTTATACTGTAGATAATATTTTGTGCGACAACACGCAGAAGATCATATTATCGGTTTCCTTATAAAGTATAAACAGATGCTCACAACTGAGATAGACGGGGACTCTCTATTGGTATGGTTGTAGTGTGGTTTGGTATTAGCTTGTCTTGGCTATAGAATAACATTAGTGCACTTGTGTGTATTGAGCAGGACCGCCTGAGATCGTTCTTCTTATACTGACTATATAGTAGAACTTGATCTCTGTTATTATGGAAGTTCGTACTCTTAATCCCTATACAATAACCTCGACACGTAGGGCAGTATGTATTTCTTTGATTCATCAATGGGTGAGATTTATAAGTATTAAATCAACAAACTCGGTGAGTTGGGAAGTAGTGCTGTATCTATGGTGTGCTATTGATTGTAGAAGGAATCCATGTCCGTTATAGGTTGATGATGTCCCCTTGAGGAGCTCATAAGGTTTATCATGTAAATCTTGCAAGTGGATTAATTTCCGGCATGATAATAAGGTTGAGTGGTACTACTCTCGGATGAGATATTAATTAATTTGAGTTGTCAGTAACTTAATTAATTAATGGACATTGTATATCTTAAACATGGGGAGACTATCGGGCTTATAATAAGAAGGAGCCCAGAACATAATTTTGGGATTGGACGGGTAGTGCAGTAATAATATTTTAGTGGACTATATTATTATTATTGTATTTAATTAAAAGCTTTGGGCTAAGCTTGGTTAATTAAATTCAATTGAGGCCCAGCCCAATTTCTCCTCCTGGTCCCTACTGTAGCCCAACTATATAAGTCATCTCAGCTCCTGTTAACCCTAAGTTAGTGCCTCATTTGACAGTTAGAAAGAACAGGAGCAGATTGAGAGAATCCTGCGGATTGTTGCCCACACAACAGCAGGATTCGACTTGGGACATACAGCAGAAGATTGAGAGGTGGTTCTCTGCTGTTCATCCTCTACATCAACCCAGAAGTACGGTAAACAATTCTAATTGCTTCCGCTGTTATTGTTTGCCTATTTTCCTAACGATCACGGTTGAACCGCACGATCCAATTGCCAACAAATTTTTCATCATGATGCATATTTTCTTCATCATGATGCATATTTTCTAAGTCATGATGCTTATTTTCTTCATCATGATGCATATTTTCTTCAACATGATGCTCAATTTCTTCATTTGATGCTCATTTTCCTCATCATGATGCTCATTTCCTTCATCATGATGAATATTTTCTTTATCATGATGCTCATTTTCTTCATCATGATGCATATTTACTTCATCATAATGATCATTTTCTTCATCATGATGCTCATTTTCTTCATCATGATGCATATTTTATTCACCATGATGCCTATTTTTTTAATCATGATGCATATTTTTTTCCTCATGATGCTCATTTTCTTCATCATGATGCATATTTTCTTCATCATGATGTATATTTGCTTCATCATGATGCAAATTTTCTTCATCATGATGCTCATTTCCTTTATCAGGATGCTCATTTTGTTCATTATGATACTCATTTTCTTCATGCTCATTTTCTTCATCATGATGCATATTTTCTTCATCATGATGCATATTTTCTTCATCATGATGCTCATTTTCTTCATATAATACCCATTTTCTTCATCATGACGCATATTTTCTTCATCATGACGTATATTTTCTTTATCATGATGCATATTTTTTTCATCATGATGCTCATTTTCTTCATCATGATGCATATTTTCTTCAACATGATGCTTATTTTTTTACCATGATGCATATTTTCTTCATCATGATGCTCATTTTCTAAATCATGATGCTCATTTTCTTCCTCATTATGCTTATTTTATTTATCATGATTCTTATTTCCCTCATCATGATGCTCATTTTCTTCATCATGATGCTCATGTTCTTCATCATGATGCATATTTTCTTAATCATGATGCATATTTTCTTCATCATGATGCTCATTTTCTTCATCATGATACTCATTTTCTTCATCATAATGCAATTTTCTTCATCATGATACATATTTTCTTCATCATGATGCTCATTTTCTTCATCATGATATATATTTTCTTCATCATGATGCTTATTTTCTTCATCATGATTCTCATTTTATTCATCATTATGCATATTTTCTTCATCATGATGATCTTTTTCTTCATCATGATGCTCATTTCCTTCATCATTATTCTCATTTTCTTCATCATGATGCTCATTTTCTTCATCATGATGCCCATTTTCTTCATCTTGATGATCATTTTCTTAATCATGATGCATATTTTTTTCATCATGAGATTCATCATGATGCACATTTTCTTTATCATGATGCATATTTTTTCATCATGATGCTCATTTCCTTAATCATGATGCACATTTCCTTCATCATGACGCTTAATTTCTTCATCATGAAGCTTATTTTCTTCATTATAATGCACATTTTCTTTATCATGATGCATATTTTCTTCATCATGAAGCTCATTTACTTCATCATGATGCTCATTTTTTTCATCATGATGCTTATTTTTTCATCATGATGCATATTTTCTTCATCATGATGCATATTTTCTTAGTCATGATGCTCATTTTCTTCATCATGATGCATATTTTTTCAACATGATGCTCAATTTCTTCATTTGATGCTCATTTTCTTCATCATGATGCTCATTTCCTTCATCATGATGAATATTTTTTTTTATCATGATGCTCATTTTCTTCATCATGATGCATATTTACTTCATCATGATGCTCATTTTCTTCATCATGATGCTCATTTTCTTCATCATGATGTATATTTTCTTCACCATGAGGCATATTTTTTTGATCATGATGCATATTTTTTCCCTCATTATGCTCATTTTCTTCATCATGATGCATATTTTTTTCATCATGTTGCTCATTTTCTGCATCATAATGCATATTTTCTTAATCATGATGCATATTTTCTTCATCATTATGTATATTTTTTTTCATCATGATGCTCATTTTCTTCATCATGATGCATATTTTCTTCATCATGATGCATATTTTCTTCATCATTATGCTCATTTTCTTTATCATGATGCATATTTTCTTCATCATGATGCTCATTGTCTAAATCATGATGCTCATTTACTTCATCATGATGCATATTTTATTCATCGTGATGCTCATTTCCCTCATCATGATGCTCATTTTCCTCATCATGATGCTCACTTTATTCATCATGATGCATATTTTCTTAATCATGATACTCATTTTCTTCATCATGACACTCATTTTCTTCATCATAATACAAATTTTCTTCATCGTGATGCTTATTTTCTTCATCATGATGCATATTTTCTTCATCATGATGCACATTTTCTTCATCATGATGCTCATTTCCTTCATCATGATGCATAATTCCTTCATCATGACGCTTAATTTCTTCATCATGAAGCTTATTTTCTTCATCATGATGCACATTTTCTTCATCATGATGCATATTTTCTTCATCATGATTCTCATTTTTTTCATCATGATGCATATTTTCTTAGTCATGATGCTCATTTTCTTCATCATGATGCATATTTTTTCAACATGATGCTCAATTTCTTCATCTTGATGCTCATTTTCTTCATCATGATGCTCATTTCCTTCATAATGATGAATAATTTTTTTATCATGATGCTCATTTTCTTCATCATGATGCATATTTACTTCATCATGATGCTCATTTTCTTCATCATGATGCTCATTTTCTTCATCATGATGTATATTTTCTTCACCATGAGGCATATTTTTTTGATCATGATGCATATTTTTTTCCCTCATTATGCTCATTTTCTTCATCATGATGCATATTTTTTTCATCATGTTGCTCATTTTCTTCATCATAATGCATATTTTCTTAATCATGATGCATATTTTCTTCATCATTATGTATATTTTTTTCATCATGATGCTCATTTTCTTCATCATGATGCATATTTTCTTCATCATGATGCATATTTTCTTCATCATTATGCTCATTTTCTTTATCATGATGCATATTTTCTTCATCATGATGCTCATTGTCTAAATCATGATGCTCATTTTCTTCATCATGATGCATATTTTATTCATCGTGATGCTCATTTCCCTCATTATGATGCTCATTTTCCTCATCATGATGCTCACTTTATTTATCATGATGCATATTTTCTTAATCATGATACTCATTTTCTTCATCATGACACTCATTTTCTTAATCATAATACAAATTTTCTTCATCGTGATGCTTATTTTCTTCATCATGATGCATATTTTCTTCATCATGATGCACATTTTCTTCATCATGATGCTCATTTCCTTTATCATGATGCATAATTCCTTCATCATGAGGCTTAATTTCTTCATCATGAAGCTTATTTTCTTCATCATGATGCACATTTTCTTCATCATGATGCATATTTTCTTCATCATGATGCTCATTTCCTTCATCATGATGCATATTTTCTTCATCATGATACTCATTTTCTTCATCATGTGTTCATTTTCTTCATCATGATGCATATTTTCTTCATCATGATGCTCATTTTCTTCATTATGATGTGTTCATTTCCTTCATCATGATGCTTAATTTCTTCATCATGATTCATATTTTCTTCATCATGATGCTTATTTTCTTCATCACGATGCTCATTTTCTCCATCATGATATTCATTTTCTTCATCATGATACATATTTTCTTCGTCATGATGCTCATTTTCTTCATCATGATATATATTTTCTTCATCATGATGCTTATTTTCTTCTTCATGATGCTCATTTTAATCATCATTATGCATATTTTCTTCATCATGATGCTCATTTCCTTCATCATTATTCTCATTTTCTTCATCATGATGCTCATTTTCTTCATCATGATGCCCATTTTCTTCATCTTGATGATCATTTTCTTAATCATGATGCATATTTTTTTCATCATGAGATTCATCACGATGCACATTTTCTTCATCATGATGCATATTTTTTCATCATGATCCTCATTTCCTTAATCATGATGCACATTTCCTTCATCATGATGCTTAATTTCTTCATCATGAAGCTTATTTTCTTCATTATGATGCACATTTTCTTCATCATGATGCATATTTTCTTCATCATGAAGCTCATTTACTTCATCATGATGCTCATTTTCTTCATCATGATGCTTAATTTTTCATCATGATGCATATTTTCTTCATCATGATGCATATTTTCTAAGTCATGATGCTCATTTTCTTCATCATGATGCATATTTTCTTCAACATGATGCTCAATTTCTTCATTTGATGCTCATTTTCTTCATCATGATGCTCATTTCCTTCATCATGATGAATATTTTCTTTATCATGATGCTCATTTTCTTCATCATGATGCATATTTACTTCATCATGATGATCATTTTCTTCATCATGATGCTCATTTTCTTCATCATGATGCATATTTTATTCACCGTGATGCCTATTTTTTTAATCATGATGCATATTTTTTTCCTCATGATGCTCATTTTCTTCATCATGATGCATATTTTCTTCATCATGATGTATATTTGCTTCATCATGATGCATATTTTCTTCATCATGATGCTCATTTCCTTCATCAGGATGCTCATTTTGTTCATCATGATACTCATTTTCTTCATGCTCATTTTCTTCATCATGATGCATATTTTCTTCATCATGAGCATATTTTCTTCATCATGATGCTCATTTTTTTCATATAATACCCATTTTCTTCATCATGACGCATATTTTCTTCATCATGATGCATATTTTTTCATCATGATGCTTATTTTCTTCATCATGATGCACATTTTCTTCATCATGATGCTCATTTTTTTCATCATGATGCATATTTTCTTAGTCATGATGCTCATTTTCTTCATCATGATGCATATTTTTTCAACATGATGCTCAATTTCTTCATCTTGATGCTCATTTTCTTCATCATGATGCTCATTTTCTTCATCATGATACTCATTTTCTTCATCATAATGCAATTTTCTTCATCATGATGCATATTTTCTTCATCATGACGCTCATTTTCTTCATCATGATGCATATTTTCTTCATCATGATGCATATTTTCTTCATCATGATGCTCATTTTCTTCATCATGATGCTCATTTCCTTCATCATGATGCATATTTTCTTCATCATGATGCTCATTTCCTTCATCATGATGCATATTTTCTTCATCATGATGCTCATTTTCTTCATTATGATGTGTTCATTTCCTTCATAAAGATGCTTATTTTCTTCATCATGATGCATATTTTCTTCATCATGATGCTTATTTTCTCCATCATGATAATCATTTTCTTCATCATGATACATATTTTCTTCATCATGATGTTCATTTTCTTCATCATGATATATATTTTCTTCATCATGATGCTCATTTTCTTCATCATGATGCCCATTTTCTTCATCTTGATGATCATTTTCTTAATCATGATGCATATTTTTTTCATCATGAGATTCATCATGATGCACATTTTCTTTATCATGATGCATATTTTTTCATCATGATGCTCATTTCCTTAATCATGATGCACATTTCCTTCATCATGACGCTTAATTTCTTCATCATGAAGCTTATTTTCTTCATTATAATGCACATTTTCTTTATCATGATGCATATTTTCTTCATCATGAAGCTCATTTACTTCATCATGATGCTCATTTTCTTCATCATGATGCTTATTTTTTCATCATGATGCATATTTTCTTCATCATGATGCATATTTTCTTAGTCATGATGCTCATTTTCTTCATCATGATGCATATTTTTTCAACATGATGCTCAATTTCTTCATTTGATGCTCATTTTCTTCATCATGATGCTCATTTCCTTCATCATGATGAATATTTTTTTTATCATGATGCTCATTTTCTTCATCATGATGCATATTTACTTCATCATGATGCTCATTTTCTTCATCATGATGCTCATTTTCTTCATCATGATGTATATTTTCTTCACCATGAGGCATATTTTTTTGATCATGATGCATATTTTTTCCCTCATTATGCTCATTTTCTTCATCATGATGCATATTTTTTTCATCATGTTGCTCATTTTCTGCATCATAATGCATATTTTCTTAATCATGATGCATATTTTCTTCATCATTATGTATATTTTTTTCATCATGATGCTCATTTTCTTCATCATGATGCATATTTTCTTCATCATGATGCATATTTTCTTCATCATTATGCTCATTTTCTTTATCATGATGCATATTTTCTTCATCATGATGCTCATTGTCTAAATCATGATGCTCATTTACTTCATCATGATGCATATTTTATTCATCGTGATGCTCATTTCCCTCATCATGATGCTCATTTTCCTCATCATGATGCTCACTTTATTCATCATGATGCATATTTTCTTAATCATGATACTCATTTTCTTCATCATGACACTCATTTTCTTCATCATAATACAAATTTTCTTCATCGTGATGCTTATTTTCTTCATCATGATGCATATTTTCTTCATCATGATGCACATTTTCTTCATCATGATGCTCATTTCCTTCATCATGATGCATAATTCCTTCATCATGACGCTTAATTTCTTCATCATGAAGCTTATTTTCTTCATCATGATGCACATTTTCTTCATCATGATGCATATTTTCTTCATCATGATGCTCATTTTTTTCATCATTATGCATATTTTCTTAGTCATGATGCTCATTTTCTTCATCATGATGCATATTTTTTCAACATGATGCTCAATTTCTTCATCTTGATGCTCATTTTCTTCATCATGATGCATATTTTTTCAACATGATGCTCAATTTCTTCATCTTGATGCTCATTTTCTTCATCATGATGCTCATTTCCTTCATAATGATGAATAATTTTTTTATCATGATGCTCATTTTCTTCATCATGATGCATATTTACTTCATCATGATGCTCATTTTCTTCATCATGATGCTCATTTTCTTCATCATGATGTATATTTTCTTCACCATGAGGCATATTTTTTTGATCATGATGCATATTTTTTTCCCTCATTATGCTCATTTTCTTCATCATGATGCATATTTTTTTCATCATGTTGCTCATTTTCTTCATCATAATGCATATTTTCTTAATCATGATGCATATTTTCTTCATCATTATGTATATTTTTTTCATCATGATGCTCATTTTCTTCATCATGATGCATATTTTCTTCATCATGATGCATATTTTCTTCATCATTATGCTCATTTTCTTTATCATGATGCATATTTTCTTCATCATGATGCTCATTGTCTAAATCATGATGCTCATTTTCTTCATCATGATGCATATTTTATTCATCGTGATGCTCATTTCCCTCATTATGATGCTCATTTTCCTCATCATGATGCTCACTTTATTTATCATGATGCATATTTTCTTAATCATGATACTCATTTTCTTCATCATGACACTCATTTTCTTAATCATAATACAAATTTTCTTCATCGTGATGCTTATTTTCTTCATCATGATGCATATTTTCTTCATCATGATGCACATTTTCTTCATCATGATGCTCATTTCCTTTATCATGATGCATAATTCCTTCATCATGAGGCTTAATTTCTTCATCATGAAGCTTATTTTCTTCATCATGATGCACATTTTCTTCATCATGATGCATATTTTCTTCATCATGATGCTCATTTCCTTCATCATGATGCATATTTTCTTCATCATGATACTCATTTTCTTCATCATGTGTTCATTTTCTTCATCATGATGCATATTTTCTTCATCATGATGCTCATTTTCTTCATTATGATGTGTTCATTTCCTTCATCATGATGCTTAATTTCTTCATCATGATTCATATTTTCTTCATCATGATGCTTATTTTCTTCATCACGATGCTCATTTTCTCCATCATGATATTCATTTTCTTCATCATGATACATATTTTCTTCGTCATGATGCTCATTTTCTTCATCATGATATATATTTTCTTCATCATGATGCTTATTTTCTTCTTCATGATGCTCATTTTAATCATCATTATGCATATTTTCTTCATCATGATGCTCATTTCCTTCATCATTATTCTCATTTTCTTCATCATGATGCTCATTTTCTTCATCATGATGCCCATTTTCTTCATCTTGATGATCATTTTCTTAATCATGATGCATATTTTTTTCATCATGAGATTCATCACGATGCACATTTTCTTCATCATGATGCATATTTTTTCATCATGATCCTCATTTCCTTAATCATGATGCACATTTCCTTCATCATGATGCTTAATTTCTTCATCATGAAGCTTATTTTCTTCATTATGATGCACATTTTCTTCATCATGATGCATATTTTCTTCATCATGAAGCTCATTTACTTCATCATGATGCTCATTTTCTTCATCATGATGCTTAATTTTTCATCATGATGCATATTTTCTTCATCATGATGCATATTTTCTAAGTCATGATGCTCATTTTCTTCATCATGATGCATATTTTCTTCAACATGATGCTCAATTTCTTCATTTGATGCTCATTTTCTTCATCATGATGCTCATTTCCTTCATCATGATGAATATTTTCTTTATCATGATGCTCATTTTCTTCATCATGATGCATATTTACTTCATCATGATGCATATTTTCTTCATCATGATGCATATTTTCTTCATCATGATGCTCATTTTCTTCATCATGATGCTCATTTCCTTCATCATGATGCATATTTTCTTCATCATGATGCTCATTTCCTTCATCATGATGCATATTTTCTTCATCATGATGCTCATTTTCTTCATTATGATGTGTTCATTTCCTTCATAAAGATGCTTATTTTCTTCATCATGATGCATATTTTCTTCATCATGATGCTTATTTTCTCCATCATGATAATCATTTTCTTCATCATGATACATATTTTCTTCATCATGATGTTCATTTTCTTCATCATGATATATATTTTCTTCATCATGATGCTCATTTTCTTCATCATGATGCCCATTTTCTTCATCTTGATGATCATTTTCTTAATCATGATGCATATTTTTTTCATCATGAGATTCATCATGATGCACATTTTCTTTATCATGATGCATATTTTTTCATCATGATGCTCATTTCCTTAATCATGATGCACATTTCCTTCATCATGACGCTTAATTTCTTCATCATGAAGCTTATTTTCTTCATTATAATGCACATTTTCTTTATCATGATGCATATTTTCTTCATCATGAAGCTCATTTACTTCATCATGATGCTCATTTTCTTCATCATGATGCTTATTTTTTCATCATGATGCATATTTTCTTCATCATGATGCATATTTTCTTAGTCATGATGCTCATTTTCTTCATCATGATGCATATTTTTTCAACATGATGCTCAATTTCTTCATTTGATGCTCATTTTCTTCATCATGATGCTCATTTCCTTCATCATGATGAATATTTTTTTTATCATGATGCTCATTTTCTTCATCATGATGCATATTTACTTCATCATGATGCTCATTTTCTTCATCATGATGCTCATTTTCTTCATCATGATGTATATTTTCTTCACCATGAGGCATATTTTTTTGATCATGATGCATATTTTTTCCCTCATTATGCTCATTTTCTTCATCATGATGCATATTTTTTTCATCATGTTGCTCATTTTCTGCATCATAATGCATATTTTCTTAATCATGATGCATATTTTCTTCATCATTATGTATATTTTTTTCATCATGATGCTCATTTTCTTCATCATGATGCATATTTTCTTCATCATGATGCATATTTTCTTCATCATTATGCTCATTTTCTTTATCATGATGCATATTTTCTTCATCATGATGCTCATTGTCTAAATCATGATGCTCATTTACTTCATCATGATGCATATTTTATTCATCGTGATGCTCATTTCCCTCATCATGATGCTCATTTTCCTCATCATGATGCTCACTTTATTCATCATGATGCATATTTTCTTAATCATGATACTCATTTTCTTCATCATGACACTCATTTTCTTCATCATAATACAAATTTTCTTCATCGTGATGCTTATTTTCTTCATCATGATGCATATTTTCTTCATCATGATGCACATTTTCTTCATCATGATGCTCATTTCCTTCATCATGATGCATAATTCCTTCATCATGACGCTTAATTTCTTCATCATGAAGCTTATTTTCTTCATCATGATGCACATTTTCTTCATCATGATGCATATTTTCTTCATCATGATGCTCATTTTTTTCATCATTATGCATATTTTCTTAGTCATGATGCTCATTTTCTTCATCATGATGCATATTTTTTCAACATGATGCTCAATTTCTTCATCTTGATGCTCATTTTCTTCATCATGATGCATATTTTTTCAACATGATGCTCAATTTCTTCATCTTGATGCTCATTTTCTTCATCATGATGCTCATTTCCTTCATAATGATGAATAATTTTTTTATCATGATGCTCATTTTCTTCATCATGATGCATATTTACTTCATCATGATGCTCATTTTCTTCATCATGATGCTCATTTTCTTCATCATGATGTATATTTTCTTCACCATGAGGCATATTTTTTTGATCATGATGCATATTTTTTTCCCTCATTATGCTCATTTTCTTCATCATGATGCATATTTTTTTCATCATGTTGCTCATTTTCTTCATCATAATGCATATTTTCTTAATCATGATGCATATTTTCTTCATCATTATGTATATTTTTTTCATCATGATGCTCATTTTCTTCATCATGATGCATATTTTCTTCATCATGATGCATATTTTCTTCATCATTATGCTCATTTTCTTTATCATGATGCATATTTTCTTCATCATGATGCTCATTGTCTAAATCATGATGCTCATTTTCTTCATCATGATGCATATTTTATTCATCGTGATGCTCATTTCCCTCATTATGATGCTCATTTTCCTCATCATGATGCTCACTTTATTTATCATGATGCATATTTTCTTAATCATGATACTCATTTTCTTCATCATGACACTCATTTTCTTAATCATAATACAAATTTTCTTCATCGTGATGCTTATTTTCTTCATCATGATGCATATTTTCTTCATCATGATGCACATTTTCTTCATCATGATGCTCATTTCCTTTATCATGATGCATAATTCCTTCATCATGAGGCTTAATTTCTTCATCATGAAGCTTATTTTCTTCATCATGATGCACATTTTCTTCATCATGATGCATATTTTCTTCATCATGATGCTCATTTCCTTCATCATGATGCATATTTTCTTCATCATGATACTCATTTTCTTCATCATGTGTTCATTTTCTTCATCATGATGCATATTTTCTTCATCATGATGCTCATTTTCTTCATTATGATGTGTTCATTTCCTTCATCATGATGCTTAATTTCTTCATCATGATTCATATTTTCTTCATCATGATGCTTATTTTCTTCATCACGATGCTCATTTTCTCCATCATGATATTCATTTTCTTCATCATGATACATATTTTCTTCATCATGATGCTCATTTTCTTCATCATGATATATATTTTCTTCATCATGATGCTTATTTTCTTCTTCATGATGCTCATTTTAATCATCATTATGCATATTTTCTTCATCATGATGCTCATTTCCTTCATCATTATTCTCATTTTCTTCATCATGATGCTCATTTTCTTCATCATGATGCCCATTTTCTTCATCTTGATGATCATTTTCTTAATCATGATGCATATTTTTTTCATCATGAGATTCATCACGATGCACATTTTCTTCATCATGATGCATATTTTTTCATCATGATCCTCATTTCCTTAATCATGATGCACATTTCCTTCATCATGATGCTTAATTTCTTCATCATGAAGCTTATTTTCTTCATTATGATGCACATTTTCTTCATCATGATGCATATTTTCTTCATCATGAAGCTCATTTACTTCATCATGATGCTCATTTTCTTCATCATGATGCTTAATTTTTCGTCATGATGCATATTTTCTTCATCATGATGCATATTTTCTAAGTCATGATGCTCATTTTCTTCATCATGATGCATATTTTCTTCAACATGATGCTCAATTTCTTCATTTGATGCTCATTTTCTTCATCATGATGCTCATTTCCTTCATCATGATGAATATTTTCTTTATCATGATGCTCATTTTCTTCATCATGATGCATATTTACTTCATCATGATGATCATTTTCTTCATCATGATGCTCATTTTCTTCATCATGATGCATATTTTATTCACCGTGATGCCTATTTTTTTAATCATGATGCATATTTTTTTCCTCATGATGCTCATTTTCTTCATCATGATGCATATTTTCTTCATCATGATGTATATTTGCTTCATCATGATGCATATTTTCTTCATCATGATGCTCATTTCCTTCATCAGGATGCTCATTTTGTTCATCATGATACTCATTTTCTTCATGCTCATTTTCTTCATCATGATGCATATTTTCTTCATCATGAGCATATTTTCTTCATCATGATGCTCATTTTTTTCATATAATACCCATTTTCTTCATCATGACGCATATTTTCTTCATCATGATGCATATTTTTTCATCATGATGCTTATTTTCTTCATCATGATGCACATTTTCTTCATCATGATGCTCATTTTTTTCATCATGATGCATATTTTCTTAGTCATGATGCTCATTTTCTTCATCATGATGCATATTTTTTCAACATGATGCTCAATTTCTTCATCTTGATGCTCATTTTCTTCATCATGATGCTCATTTTCTTCATCATGATACTCATTTTCTTCATCATAATGCAATTTTCTTCATCATGATGCATATTTTCTTCATCATGACGCTCATTTTCTTCATCATGATGCATATTTTCTTCATCATGATGCATATTTTCTTCATCATGATGCTCATTTTCTTCATCATGATGCTCATTTCCTTCATCATGATGCATATTTTCTTCATCATGATGCTCATTTCCTTCATCATGATGCATATTTTCTTCATCATGATGCTCATTTTCTTCATTATGATGTGTTCATTTCCTTCATAAAGATGCTTATTTTCTTCATCATGATGCATATTTTCTTCATCATGATGCTTATTTTCTCCATCATGATAATCATTTTCTTCATCATGATACATATTTTCTTCATCATGATGTTCATTTTCTTCATCATGATATATATTTTCTTCATCATGATGCTCATTTTCTTCATCATGATGCCCATTTTCTTCATCTTGATGATCATTTTCTTAATCATGATGCATATTTTTTTCATCATGAGATTCATCATGATGCACATTTTCTTTATCATGATGCATATTTTTTCATCATGATGCTCATTTCCTTAATCATGATGCACATTTCCTTCATCATGACGCTTAATTTCTTCATCATGAAGCTTATTTTCTTCATTATAATGCACATTTTCTTTATCATGATGCATATTTTCTTCATCATGAAGCTCATTTACTTCATCATGATGCTCATTTTCTTCATCATGATGCTTATTTTTTCATCATGATGCATATTTTCTTCATCATGATGCATATTTTCTTAGTCATGATGCTCATTTTCTTCATCATGATGCATATTTTTTCAACATGATGCTCAATTTCTTCATTTGATGCTCATTTTCTTCATCATGATGCTCATTTCCTTCATCATGATGAATATTTTTTTTATCATGATGCTCATTTTCTTCATCATGATGCATATTTTCTTCATCATGATGCATATTTTCTTCATCATTATGCTCATTTTCTTTATCATGATGCATATTTTCTTCATCATGATGCTCATTGTCTAAATCATGATGCTCATTTACTTCATCATGATGCATATTTTATTCATCGTGATGCTCATTTCCCTCATCATGATGCTCATTTTCCTCATCATGATGCTCACTTTATTCATCATGATGCATATTTTCTTAATCATGATACTCATTTTCTTCATCATGACACTCATTTTCTTCATCATAATACAAATTTTCTTCATCGTGATGCTTATTTTCTTCATCATGATGCATATTTTCTTCATCATGATGCACATTTTCTTCATCATGATGCTCATTTCCTTCATCATGATGCATAATTCCTTCATCATGACGCTTAATTTCTTCATCATGAAGCTTATTTTCTTCATCATGATGCACATTTTCTTCATCATGATGCATATTTTCTTCATCATGATGCTCATTTTTTTCATCATGATGCATATTTTCTTAGTCATGATGCTCATTTTCTTCATCATGATGCATATTTTTTCAACATGATGCTCAATTTCTTCATCTTGATGCTCATTTTCTTCATCATGATGCATATTTTTTCAACATGATGCTCAATTTCTTCATCTTGATGCTCATTTTCTTCATCATGATGCTCATTTCCTTCATAATGATGAATAATTTTTTTATCATGATGCTCATTTTCTTCATCATGATGCATATTTACTTCATCATGATGCTCATTTTCTTCATCATGATGCTCATTTTCTTCATCATGATGTATATTTTCTTCACCATGAGGCATATTTTTTTGATCATGATGCATATTTTTTTCCCTCATTATGCTCATTTTCTTCATCATGATGCATATTTTTTTCATCATGTTGCTCATTTTCTTCATCATAATGCATATTTTCTTAATCATGATGCATATTTTCTTCATCATTATGTATATTTTTTTCATCATGATGCTCATTTTCTTCATCATGATGCATATTTTCTTCATCATGATGCATATTTTCTTCATCATTATGCTCATTTTCTTTATCATGATGCATATTTTCTTCATCATGATGCTCATTGTCTAAATCATGATGCTCATTTTCTTCATCATGATGCATATTTTATTCATCGTGATGCTCATTTCCCTCATTATGATGCTCATTTTCCTCATCATGATGCTCACTTTATTTATCATGATGCATATTTTCTTAATCATGATACTCATTTTCTTCATCATGACACTCATTTTCTTAATCATAATACAAATTTTCTTCATCGTGATGCTTATTTTCTTCATCATGATGCATATTTTCTTCATCATGATGCACATTTTCTTCATCATGATGCTCATTTCCTTTATCATGATGCATAATTCCTTCATCATGAGGCTTAATTTCTTCATCATGAAGCTTATTTTCTTCATCATGATGCACATTTTCTTCATCATGATGCATATTTTCTTCATCATGATGCTCATTTCCTTCATCATGATGCATATTTTCTTCATCATGATACTCATTTTCTTCATCATGTGTTCATTTTCTTCATCATGATGCATATTTTCTTCATCATGATGCTCATTTTCTTCATTATGATGTGTTCATTTCCTTCATCATGATGCTTAATTTCTTCATCATGATTCATATTTTCTTCATCATGATGCTTATTTTCTTCATCACGATGCTCATTTTCTCCATCATGATATTCATTTTCTTCATCATGATACATATTTTCTTCATCATGATGCTCATTTTCTTCATCATGATATATATTTTCTTCATCATGATGCTTATTTTCTTCTTCATGATGCTCATTTTAATCATCATTATGCATATTTTCTTCATCATGATGCTCATTTCCTTCATCATTATTCTCATTTTCTTCATCATGATGCTCATTTTCTTCATCATGATGCCCATTTTCTTCATCTTGATGATCATTTTCTTAATCATGATGCATATTTTTTTCATCATGAGATTCATCATGATGCACATTTTCTTCATCATGATGCATATTTTTTCATCATGATCCTCATTTCCTTAATCATGATGCACATTTCCTTCATCATGATGCTTAATTTCTTCATCATGAAGCTTATTTTCTTCATTATGATGCACATTTTCTTCATCATGATGCATATTTTCTTCATCATGAAGCTCATTTACTTCATCATGATGCTCATTTTCTTCATCATGATGCTTAATTTTTCATCATGATGCATATTTTCTTCATCATGATGCATATTTTCTAAGTCATGATGCTCATTTTCTTCATCATGATGCATATTTTCTTCAACATGATGCTCAATTTCTTCATTTGATGCTCATTTTCTTCATCATGATGCTCATTTCCTTCATCATGATGAATATTTTCTTTATCATGATGCTCATTTTCTTCATCATGATGCATATTTACTTCATCATGATGATCATTTTCTTCATCATGATGCTCATTTTCTTCATCATGATGCATATTTTATTCACCGTGATGCTTATTTTTTTAATCATGATGCATATTTTTTTCCTCATGATGCTCATTTTCTTCATCATGATGCATATTTTCTTCATCATGATGTATATTTGCTTCATCATAATGCATATTTTCTTCATCATGATGCTCATTTCCTTCATCAGGATGCTCATTTTGTTCATCATGATACTCATTTTCTTCATGCTCATTTTCTTCATCATGATGCATATTTTCTTCATCATGAGCATATTTTCTTCATCATGATGCTCATTTTTTTCATATAATACCCATTTTCTTCATCATGACGCATATTTTCTTCATCATGATGCATATTTTTTCATCATGATGCTTATTTTCTTCATCATGATGCACATTTTCTTCATCATGATGCTCATTTTTTTCATCATGATGCATATTTTCTTAGTCATGATGCTCATTTTCTTCATCATGATGCATATTTTTTCAACATGATGCTCAATTTCTTCATCTTGATGCTCATTTTCTTCATCATGATGCTCATTTTCTTCATCATGATACTCATTTTCTTCATCATAATGCAATTTTCTTCATCATGATGCATATTTTCTTCATCATGACGCTCATTTTCTTCATCATGATGCATATTTTCTTCATCATGATGCATATTTTCTTCATCATGATGCTCATTTTCTTCATCATGATGCTCATTTCCTTCATCATGATGCATATTTTCTTCATCATGATGCTCATTTCCTTCATCATGATGCATATTTTCTTCATCATGATGCTCATTTTCTTCATTATGATGTGTTCATTTCCTTCATAAAGATGCTTATTTTCTTCATCATGATGCATATTTTCTTCATCATGATGCTTATTTTCTCCATCATGATAATCATTTTCTTCATCATGATACATATTTTCTTCATCATGATGTTCATTTTCTTCATCATGATATATATTTTCTTCATCATGATGCTCATTTTCTTCATCATGATGCTCATTTTATTCTTCATGAAGCATATTTTCTTCATCATGATGCTCTTTTTCTTCATCATAATGCTCATTTCCTTCATCATTATGCTCATTTTCTTCATCATGATGCATATTTTCTTCATCACGATGCTCATTTTCTTCATCTTGATATCATTTTCTAAATCATGATGCATATTTTTTCATCATGAGATTCATCATGATGCACATTTTCTTCATCATGATGCTCATTTCCTTCAACATGATGCACATTTTCTTCATCATGACGCTTAATTTCTTCATCATGAAGCTTATTCTCTTCATCATGATGCTCATTTACTTCATCATGATGCATATTTTCTTCATCATTATACTCATTTTCTTCATAATGATGCTCATTTTCTTCATCATGATGCATATTTTCTTCATAATGATGCTCATTTTCTTAATCATGATACATATTTTTTTCCTCATGATGGTCATTTTCTTCATCATGATGCATATTTTAATCATCATGATGCATATTTTCTTCATCATGATGCTCATTTCCTTCATCATGATGCTCATTTTGTTCATCATGATACTCATTTTCTTCATGCTCACTTTCTTCATCATGATGCATATTTTTTTCATCACGATGCTCATTTTCTTCATCATAATGCCCATTTTCTTCATCATGACGCATATTTTCTTCATCATGATGCATATTTTTTTCATCATGATGCTCATTTTCTTCATCATGATGCATATTTTCTTCATCATGATGCATATTTTCTTCATCATGATGTACATTTTCTTTATCATGATGCATATTTTCTTCATCATGATGCTCATTTTCTAAATCATGATGCTCATTTTCTTCCTCATGATGCTTATTTTCTTCATCATGATGCTCATTTCCCTCATCATGATGCTCATTTTCTTCATCATGATGCTCATTTTCTTCATCATGATGCTCATTTTCTTCATCATGTGTTCATTTTCTTTATCATGATGCATATTTTCTGTTGGATTGTATACTAAAAGTCTAGCTTTAGTATGAACAATGTTATAACAATATTCGAAATGAGAATCATTGATCAAATGATTGCATCTTATAATTTATTTTATATGCATGATGCAATAGTCCATTTACTTTATACTGTAGATAATATGTTGTGCGACAACACGCGGAAGATCATATTATCGGTTTCCTTATAAAGTATAAACAGATGCTCACAACTGAGATAGACGGGGACTCTCTATCGGTATGGTTGTAGTGTGGTTTGGTATTAGCTTGTCTTGGCTATAGAATCACATTAGTGCACTTGTGTGTATTGAGTAGGACCGCCTGAGATCGTTCGACTTATACTGACTTATAGAAGAACTTGATCTCTGTTATTATGGAAGTTCGTGCTCTTAATCCCTATACAATAACCTCGACACGTAGGGCAGTATGTATTTCTTTGATTCATCAATGGGTGAGATTTATAATTATTAAATCAACAAACTCGGTGAGTTGGGAAGTAGTGCTGTATCTATGGTGTGCTGTTGATTGTTGAAGGAATCCATGTCCGTCATAGGTTGATGATGTCCCCTTGAGGAGCTCATAAGGTTTATCATGTAAATCTTGCAAGTGGATTAATTTCTGGCATGATAAAAAGGTTGAGTGGTACTACTCTCGGATGAGATATTAATTAATTTGAGTTGTCAGTAACTTAATTAATTAATGGACATTGAATATCTTAAACATGGGGAGACTATCGGACTTATAATAAGAAGGAGCCCAGAACATAATTTGGGATTGGACGGGTAGTGCAATAATAATATTTTAGTGGACTATATTATTATTATTGGATTTAATTAAAAGCTTTGGGCTAAGCTTGGTTAATTAAATTCAATTGAGGCCCAGCCCAATTTCTCCTCCTGGTCCCTGCTGTAGCCCAATATATATAGTCATCTCAGCTTCTGGAAACCTAAGTAACTGCGCCTTTTTTGACAGTTAGGGAAAGAAGCAGATTGGGAGAATCCTGCAGATTGTTGCCCACACAACAGCAGGATTCGACTTGGGACATACAGCAGAAGATTGAGAGGTGGTTCACTGCTGTTCATCCTCTACATCGACCCAGAAGTACGGTAAACATTGATTTTCGCTTCCTCTTATTGTTTGCCTGTTTACTAACGATCACGTTTGAGCCACAAGATCCAATTGCCCAACAATTGGTATCAGAGCGTTGGTTTCGTGGTGAGACGTGAGACGTTAGGTTTGGGTTTTTGTGATTATTTGATTATATGGTATAATCTGGTTTTAATCAATTTTTTTTATGCTTATCGTGATTTATTATCGTTAATCAGATAGCATGTTTTTAGGGTTTGTTTAATTATGCATTATCATGAAATCCCTTTTGATTATTCTGCCCTTTTTGTGATCGTTATCGCTGGATGTTCACACTGGATATTGATGTTCAATTACATGGCAATTCCAAAACACACACGAGTACGATACCACCATACATTATGTTTCCTTTCACCCTCTCTGTTCACGGAGAAGACGCGACTGTACGACGGATCTGATGGCATAACATCGAGTCGGTGATGGGCGCTGTGGACTGGTGATCGAGGCGATGAACGGGCAAGGCAGATTCACGGCAATCTGACACCGGCTGACGGAAGGCTTCGTGGCGGATCAGCGGCGTGGACGCGGCTGAAGGATGAGGTCAGTCCGGGATGTGTGACTGTGGGTTGGCTAATCTGATGCAAGCTCTGGCATGTCCACGGCGGGTCCGCTGTGATCTTCTGCGGCGACGGACGATTCAGGCGATGGTGGTTCCCAGCCAGTCGACTCGACGTTTTTGGTGCGGTCAGAGGTTCCAATTGGCTATCGACGGTGGCTGCTGGGAGCAAGGGTCTGCGGGTTTTGGGCAGCGGCGGCAGCATCACCTGATATCGCCGGTTTTGCACTGGGAAGTTGGAGCATCGGTCCACGGCTGGCGGGTGTTATGATCGGCGCTGCCAACAGACGACGAGTTCCGGCAGTCTGCGCTGCAACTTGCCGAGTCGTTTGCGACTTCCCTCAGGCTGGAGATGGTTGGTGGCAAGCGAGGCAGCAGCGTCGGATCAGTCGCAACGCGCTGGAAGGCGGCTCTATTCCGGCTGATTGATGGCGCGCCCTCCGCTGCTGCAGCGCCCGGCAACAACTGGTGTGGTGGCAGGAAGGAGGCGCGATCGGTTGCGGCTGGAAGGATTAGGGCAGCATAATGATCTTGCTGGGCCTTTCCTATTTTTTTAATTTGGTTATGGGCTCTCCTTTGGGCCCATATTTAATTAAATACAAATGGGCTAATTGGGCCTATTTTTGTTTGATGGGCTGGGCAATTTTTATTGCTGGACTTAACTGCTGCTTGGGCTTGAACTTATAGGCTGCTCAATTTTTTTTAATTTGGTTTTGGGCTACTGGGCTCAATTTTAATTAAAATTGGTTTTGGGCTGGCAGGTTTAGTTATATGGCCCAATTCAGTAATATATTTTGGGCTGCTCATTAATTTTAATTTGGTTTTGGGCTGTTGGGCCCAATTTTAATTAAAATGGTAATGGGTTGCTAGACAATATGGATTGCTGAATTTAATTAATTGTGGGTAATGGGCCAAGCATGATAAGTTATTTATTAATGGGCTTGATTAATTATTTTTGGGTTAAGATTATGGGCCATGGATAATGGGCTTGATTAATTATTTAATCTGCTGCTCATTTTGTGCTTATTTGTTGCTCTTGGGCCCAAATTGATTGATCCACTAATTATGCAATTAATTAATGTTATATAACTGATTAATTGATTTAATTGTCAATTATTGTTGTATATATGATAGGCATGCTCTATGTGATTTATTTATTTAAATTGCTGTTAATAGAAGCATGTCTAAGATGTATATTTTATTTATGAAATATTATATGCATGTTTAAAACCCTCGGTGTTAAATAACTAAGTGGGAGAGGGGATTGGTAATAAATTCCCGCGGCCTCCATTATTGGTTTGTAAGTGATGTGAGTAAACTTGCGTGTTAGCATAGGCCTTCCTCCCTAACGGATGAGTTTATTAACGGATCACAGGTACAGACTTCATAAATAATTATTGTTTGTAATGTGGCACATAAACTTGCGTGTTGGCATAGGCCTTCCTCCCTAACGGATGAGTTTGTGTGCGGTACACTGGTACAAACTTATAATTGATGATTGTAGGAAGCTACCCGAGCGCGTGTGTACTTCTCCAACTGTAAGGCACATAAGCTCGCGCAGTGGACTTGGGATCAAATAATGATGTACACTTAGGTGTAAATAATTAGTATCCTCCCCAACGGAGTCACTGCTATTATTTGCATGGCTAAAAAGTAACCGACTATTAATTATTTTGTCATAAAGTTAGGTTGACAAATGAAATTAATGGGTAAAACCTTCTCTTGTAAATGTTCGGGTTTGTAAACGTCCACACTAACGTGGCTTGCAGACTCACGGTGCTTGAGATGTCGGTGAATTTTATTTTTATATTGTTTTGAGGGAATCAATATAAAAGGATAAAATTCGAAGATTTGATCTGAATATTTATTTGTGATTCTCTGAATTTCGAATAGTATTATCTCACTAATTGTTAACTAAAAGACATTATATTTACTTGTCCAAATTAGTTGATTAGAAAAGAATCTTGGTTTTGAAAATTTACTGCTTAAGAAAATACAAGTGTGTTCTCTCATAGGACGGCTCATGATGCCTGTTAATGTCCCTAGTGAAGAGATGAGAGGTTCATAGAAATATGATGGTCTCATGTAACTCTTTGGATACTTGAGTAATTTAAAAGGCGTAAGATCATGATAGAATTTGATGAATGAATTGGAAATATATATGGAATAGAAGTTGAAAGGGAAACCTAAGTCAATTTTATTTTCCATAATTGCCTAGATGTTTTGAGAAAGTTCCACCTCAATTACAAGAGGATGTAAATGGTGGGAAACTTCTAACAAAACATGTGGCAAAGGAAAGCCATTTTCATCATAAAGTGAACAAGTTTAATATCTTATTTACTAATGGCTTAAACATGATTAGTGATGGCATCTACTGACACGAAGTGTGTAGATACTGGAATCACTAAATGTTTATCACTTAGTAAGGATAAGATTGTTATGACATGGGTAAAACTACAAAGGTAGTGGCTATTGCAGTGGGAGTTGTTTATTTATCTCATGATAAGAATAAACGATTGATTATGAGAAATTGTCTTTACGTACGTATCATAGAAAGAATTTGATTTCGGTTTCTATGCATTAACGGATGGACACTTCATTTCATTTAAATGACATGGTCATAGTAATGAGGAATGAGGCTATAATCCGTTAAAGTACATTGGTGGATAATAAGTATACTCTTAAATCATGTTCATCCCACAGATGCAATAAATAATAATTAATAATGCATCTTCTAAAATTAGTAAGAGAAAGGAACCTTCGGAGATGAACTAAAAATACATTTGGCGTCTAAGACTAATTCATTTTACTTGAGTAGGATTCAAAAGTTGATAGCCGATAGACCGTAAGGTTTATCTGAAGTGGAAACTATCAGACTTGCGAGTCCTGCTTGGAAGTAAAAATGATTAACTACCTTTTCAAGGCTGTGGGGTGTAGAGCCAAAGATATATATGTTGGAATTAGTTCATTCTGATTCAAGCGAACCTAATATTATCCAGGCGAGAGGTGAATATGAATATTCGAAAATTATTCTGGAAACCAATATATTTATATGATGCACTGCAAGTCTAAGTTCTTTGATTAATTCAAGAATTGTAAGGCTGGTACAGTGAAGCGTCATGAAAAATATATTAAGTCATTACGATTCAATCATGATGGTGAATACCTCTTGGGATAGTTAGGAGCTATTGTTCAGAAGTTGAGATTAAATCTCAAGTTGACTACACCGGGTATTCCCCAGCTGAATGGTGTGGTGGGTAGAAGGTATTAGGCTCTTATGGTTATGATTAGATAGATGATGAATTATTTGAAATAATTAAATTCATTTTATGGATATGCCCTAGATACAGTAATTCGTGAAACGTTTGTCTGTATATGGGATATCCTAGAAAAATGAAGAGTGATTTATTTAGTCCAAAAGATCGAAGGATAATTGTTAACTCAATAACTAGATTTTTGGAAAAGGACTATGTAATAAATCACAAACCCATGTATAAGTTGTTCTAAAGGTAGTGAGAGGAAAACACTAAGTATAAGTACCAAGTGTACAAGAGGATATACCACAAGGTAAACTGCAACGCGTGTCACGTCTGATACACAATTACATGTAGTGCCTTGTCGTAGTGGGAGTGTTGTATGACAACCCATAAATATATGTTTTGGGAGAGTCGTAAGACTGAATCCCTAGTGAACATGGTATTGTCCCACGGATACGACGTAGCACTACAAGATTAAAATGCGGAATCTTAGTAAGTTGCAATGTATGTTGAAATAGAATCTACAGATTCTATATTAAATTTGGGAACTTGTATGACCACTAAATGGTGTAAAAGCCATTGCAAGGGTCAAAGGAAATAAAAGAGGATCATACAGAAAGGTGAAAATCTTGGAAGCAAAGCTTGTTGCGAAAAGATGTACTCAGAAAGAAATGGTTCGATTATGAGGAAACATGTTCGCTGGTAGCTATGCTTATGTTGATTCGGATTCTTTTATTTATTGCTGCTCATATAAAATTATGAGGGACAGCAAATAGATGTCAAGACAGCTTTCCTGATTGGAAGTCTTGAGGAAAACATCTATGTGAAGCAACCAGAGTAATTCATTGCAAAGTACTAATAGCATTTTGATAGTAAGCTTAAAAGTGTCCAGCGATGGACTAAAGCAAGCTTTAAGATTGTGAAGCATCTGTTTTGATTAGATAATCCAGTGGCATGGATTTAAATCAATGAGCAGATGAGTCTTGTGTATTGTAAAGAGTGACAGAAACGTGGTGGTATTTCTTGGACTATATGTAGATAGTATCTTGCTCATTGGAGACAATGAAAGAGTATTATCGGGCGTATGGGTACGGTTATTAAAGCGGTAGATATGAAGGACTTAAGAAAAGTAAAATATATCCTTTTGATCACGGTAATACGGATCATATGAAAGGATGTTATGCTTATCTCAAGTTTCATAAATGATACAATCCATACTCGTTTAGCATGTGAATTTATCTTATTGGATGTGTCTTGAGACATAAATGAAGATAAAGGAGATGAAAGCGGTTCCTTATGCTTCGGCAAATAAGGAAGCTTAATCTAAAGAATGCTATGAACGAGATTGTATATTTGTTTTGCTGAATGCATGAACAGTGGGTATCAACGTAACCCGGAACAAGAATAATGAACTGTGGTAAGATATATATGAAGTGCCTGAGAAGGACTGGTTATCATATATACACTTACTGGACAAATTCACTGCTTCTTGTGGATTACGTAGATTCGGATTTTTAGTCAGATTGGACGGCAGTAAATTCTCCTTAAAGGTTATGTGTTTAATCTTAGGAAGTAGAGTCATAATGTGGAGGAGTGTTATATAGAAATATATTTCAGACTCCGGACTCCATCATGGAAAGATGATGAATTGGAGCCTATGAGGCAGCCAAAGTATCTATATGACTCTAGAGACTTCATGATGGACTTCGAAGTGTTTCTAAGTTTGCCCAAGGTAATCACAATTTACATTGATGATATGGGTGCAGTTGCAAACTTGAAGAAATCACAAGTCCATAAGGCAATTAAACACATGGAGCGCGAGTACCACCTGTTACGAGAAATCGTATGATGAGGCGAAGGTTGTTGTCGCCTAGATTGCATCGGATGATGATCTAGTAAACCATTTACAAGGACCTTAAGGCGAGAGCTTTTAATGGTCGTGTAGTGGAAGTAGGAATCAGATGTATGGCAGAAGACATGACAGCATAGTCATTTAGTATAAGTGGGAGATTGTTGGATTGTATACTAAAAGTCTAGCTTTAGTATGAACAATGTTATAACAATATTCGAAATGAGAATCATTGATCAAATGATTGCATCTTATAATTTATTTTATATGCATGATGCAATAGTCCATTTACTTTATACTGTAGATAATATGTTGTGCGACAACACGCGGAAGATCATATTATCGATTTCCTTATAAAGTATAAATAGATGCTCACAACTGAGATAGACGGGGACTCTCTATCGGTATGGTTGTAGTGTGGTTTGGTATTAGCTTGTCTTGGCTATAGAATCACATTAGTGCACTTGTGTGTATTGAGTAGGACCGCCTGAGATCGTTCGATTTATACTGACTTATAGAAGAACTTGATCTCTGTTATTATGGAAGTTCGTGCTCTTAATCCCTATACAATAACCTCGACACGTAGGGCAGTATGTATTTCTTTGATTCAACAATGGGTGAGATTTATAAGTATTAAATCAACAAACTCGGTGAGTTGGGAAGTAGTGCTGTATCTATGGTGTGCTGTTGATTGTAGAAGGAATCCATGTCCGTCATAGGTTGATGATGTCCCCTTGAGGAGCTCATAAGGTTTATCATGTAAATCTTGCAAGTGGATTAATTTCCGGCATGATAAAAAGGTTGAGTGGTACTACTCTCGGATGAGATATTAATTAATTTGAGTTGTCAGTAACTTAATTAATTAATGGACATTGAATATCTTAAACATGGGGAGACTATCGGACTTATAATAAGAAGGAGCCCAGAACATAATTTGGGATTGGACGGGTAGTGCAATAATAATATTTTAGTGGACTATATTATTATTATTGGATTTAATTAAAATCTTTGGGCTAAGCTTGGTTAATTAAATTCAATTGAGGCCCAGCCCAATTTCTCCTCCTGGTCCCTACTGTAGCCCAATATATATAGTCATCTCAGCTTCTGGAAACCTAAGTAACTGCACCTTTTTTGACAGTTAGGGAAAGAAGCAGATTGGGAGAATCCTGCAGATTGTTGCCCACACAACAGCAGGATTCGACTTGGGACATACAGCAGAAGATTGAGAGGTGGTTCACTGCTGTTCATCCTCTACATCGACCCAGAAGTACGGTAAACATTGATTTTCGCTTCCGCTTATTGTTTGCCTGTTTACAAACGATCACGTTTGAGCCACAAGATCCAATTGCCCAACATTTTCTTCATCATGATGCTCATTTTCTTCATCATGTGTTCATTTTCTTTATCATGATGCACATTTTCTTCAATATGATGTGTTCATTTCCTTCATCATGATGCTTAATTTCTTCATCATGATTCATATTTTCTTCATCATGATGCTTATTTTCTTCATCACGATGCTCATTTTCTCCATCATGATATTCATTTTCTTCATCATGATACATATTTTCTTCATCATGATGCTCATTTTTTTCATCATGATATATATTTTCTTCATCATGATGCTTATTTTCTTCATCATGATGCTCTTTTTCTTCATCATGATGCTCATTTCCTTCATCATTATTCTCATTTTCTTCATCATGATGCTCATTTTCTTCATCATGATGCTCATTTGTTTCATCTTGATGAGTATTTTCTTAATCATGATGCATATTTTTTTCTTCATGAGATTCATCATGATGCACATTTTCTTCATCATGATGCATATTTTTTCATCATGATGCTCATTTCCTTAATCATGATGCACATTTCCTTCATGATGACGCTTAATTTCTTCATCATGAAGCTTATTTTCTTCATCATGATGCACATTTTCTTCATCATGATGCATATTTTCTTCATCATGAAGCTCATTTACATCATCATGATGCTCATTTTCTTCATCATGATGCTTATTTTTTTATCATGATGCATATTTTCTTCATCATGATGCATATTTTCTTAGTCATGATGCTCATTTTCTTCCTCATGATGCATATTTTCTTCAACATGATGCTCAATTTCTTCATTTGATGCTCATTTTCTTCATCATGATGCTCATTTCCTTCATCATGATGAATATTTTCTTTATCATGATGCTCATTTTCTTCATCATGATGCATATTTACTTCATATTGATGATCATTTTTTTCATCATGATGCTCATTTTCTTCATCATGATGCATATTTTCTTCACCATGATGCATATTTTTTTAATCATGATGCATATTTTTTTTCTCATGATGCTCATTTTCTTCATCATGATGCATATTTTCTTCATCATGATGCATATTTGCTTCATCATGATGCATATTTTCTTCATCATGATGCATATTTTCTTCATCATGATGCTCATTTTCTTCATCATAATGCCCATTTTCTTCATCATGACGCATATTTTCTTCATCATGATGCATATGCATATTTTTTTCATCATGATGCTCATTTTCTTTATCATGATGCATATTTTCTTCATCATAATGCTCACTTTTTTACCATGATGCATATTTTCTTCATCATGATGCTCATTTTCTAAATCATGATGCTCATTTTCTTCCTCATTATGCTTATTTTATTTATCGTGATGCCCATTTCCCTAATCATGATGCTCATTTTCTTCATCATGATGCATATTTTCTTCATCATTATGCATATTTTCTTAATCATGATGCTCATTTACTTCATCGTGATGCTCTTTTTCTTCATCATTATGCTCATTTTTTTCATCATGATGCATATTTTCTTTGTCATGATGCTCATTTTCTTCATCATGATGCATATTTTTTCAACATGATGCTCAATTTCTTCATCTTGATGCTCATTTTCTTCATCATGATGCTCATTTCCTTCATCATGATGAATATCTTTTTATCATGATGCTCATTTTCTTCATCATGATGCATATTTACTTCATCATGATGCTCATTTTCTTCATCACGATGCTCATTTTCTTCATCATGATGCATACTTTCTTCACCATGAGGCATATTTTTTTGATCATGATGCATATTTTTTTTCCTCATTATCCTCATTTTCTTCATCATGATGCATATTTTTTTAATCATGTTGCTCATTTTCTTCATCATAATGCATATTTTCTTCATCGTGATGCTTATTTTCTTCATCATGATGCATATTTTCTTCATCATGATGCATATTTTCTTCATCATGATGCACATTTTCTTCATCATGATGCTCATTTTCTTCATCATGATGCATAATTCCTTCATCATGACGCTTAATTTCTTCATCATGAAGCTTATTTTCTTCATCATGATGCACATTTTCTTCATCATGATGCATATTTTCTTCATCATGATGCTCATTTCCTTCATCATGATGCATATTTTCTTCATCATGATGCTCATTTTCTTCATCATGTGTTCATTTTCTTCATCATGATGCATATTTTCTTCATCATGATGCTCATTTTCTTCATTATGATGTGTTCATTTCCTTCATCATGATGCTTAATTTCTTCATCATGATTCATATTTTCTTCATCATGATGCTTATTTTCTTCATCACGATTCTCATTTTCTCCATCATGATATTCATTTTCTTCATCATGATACATATTTTCTTCATCATGATGCTCATTTTCTTCATCATGATATATATTTTCTTCATCATGATGCTTATTTTCTTCATCATGATGCTCATTTTATTCATCATTATGCATATTTTCTTCATCATGATGCTCTTTTTCTTCATCATGATGCTCATTTCCTTCGTCATTATTCTCATTTTCTTCATCATGATGCTCATTTTCTTCATCATGATGCCCATTTTCTTCATCTTGATGATCATTTTCTTAATCATGATGCATATTTTTTTCATCATGAGATTCATCATGATGCACATTTTCTTCATCGTGATGCATATTTTTTCATCATGATGCTCATTTCCTTAATCATGATGCACATTTCCTTCATCATGACGCTTAATTTCTTCATCATGAAGCTTATTTTCTTCATTATGATGCACATTTTCTTCATCATTATGCATATTTTCTTCATCATGAAGCTCATTTACTTCATCATGATGCTCATTTTCTTCATCATGATGCTTATTTTTTCATCATGATGCATATTTTCTTCATCATGATGCATATTTTCTTAGTCATGATGCTCATTTTCTTCATCATGATGCATATTTTCTTCAACATGATGCTCAATTTCTTCATTTGATGCTCATTTTCTTCATCATGATGTTCATTTCCTTCATCATGATGAATATTTTCTTTATCATGATGCTCATTTTCTTCATCATGATGCATATTTACTTCATCATGATGATCATTTTCTTCATCATGATGCTCATTTTCTTCATCATGATGCATATTTTATTCACCATGATGCCTATTTTTTTAATCATGATGCATATTTTTTCCTCATGATACTCATTTTCTTCATCATGATGCATATTTTCTTCATCATGATGTATATTTGCTTCATCATGATGCATATTTTCTTCAACATGATGCTCATTTCCTTCATCAGGATGCTCATTTTGTTCATCATGATACTCATTTTCTTCATGCTCATTTTCTTCATCATGATGCGTATTTTCTTCATCATGATGCTCATTTTCTTCATCATAATACCCATTTTCTTCATCATGACGCATATTTTCTTCATCATGATGCATATTTTCTTCATCATGATGCATATTTTTTCATCATGATGCTCATTTTCTTCATCATGATGCATATTTTCTTCATCATGATGCTCATTTTTTTACCATGATGCATATTTTCTTCATCATGATGCTCATTTTCTAAATCATGATGCTCATTTTCTTCCTCATTATGCTTATTTTATTTATCATGATTCCTATTTCCCTCATCATGATGCTCATTTTCTTCATCATGATGCTCATGTTCTTCATCATGATGCATATTTTCTTCATCATGATGCTCATTTTCTTCATCATGATACTCATTTTCTTCATCATAATGCAATTTTCTTCATCATGATGTATATTTTCTTCATCATGACGCTCATTTTCTTCATCATGATGCATATTTTCTTATCATGATGCATATTTTCTTCATCATGATGCTCATTTTCTTCATCATGATGCTCATTTCCTTCATCATGATGCATATTTTCTTCATCATGATGCTCATTTTCTTCATTATGATGTGTTCATTTCCTTCATAAAGATGCTTATTTTCTTCATCATGATGCATATTTTCTTCATCATGATGCATATTTTCTTCATCATGATGCTCATTTTCTTCATCATGATGCTCATTTCCTTCATCATGATGCATATTTTCTTCATCATGATGCTCATTTTCTTCATCATGATGCATATTTTCTTCATCATGATGCTCATTTTCTTCATTATGATGTGTTCATTTCCTTCATAAAGATGCTTATTTTCTTCATCATGATGCATATTTTCTTCATCATGATGCTTATTTTCTCCATCATGATAATCATTTTCTTCATCATGATACATATTTTCTTCATCATGATGCTCATTTTCTTTATAATGATATATATTTTCTTCATCATGATGCTCATTTTCTTCATCATGATGCTCATTTTATTCTTCATGAAGCATATTTTCTTCATTATGATGCTCTTTTTCTTCATCATGATGCTCATTTCCTTCATCATTATGCTCATTTTCTTCATCATGATGCATATTTTCTTCATCACGATGCTCATTTTCTTCATCTTGATATCATTTTCTAAATCATGATGCATATTTTTTCATCATGAGATTCATCATGATGCACATTTTCTTCATCATGATGCTCATTTCCTTCAACATGATGCACATTTTCTTCATCGTGGCGCTTAGTTTCTTCGTCATGAAGCTTATTCTCTTCATCATGATGCTCATTTACTTCATCATGATGCATATTTTCTTCATCATTATACTCATTTTCTTCATAATGATGCTCATTTTCTTCATCATGATGCATATTTACTTCATCATGATGCTCATTTTCTTCATCACGATGCTCATTTTCTTCATCATGATGCATACTTTCTTCACCATGAGGCATATTTTTTTGATCATGATGCATATTTTTTTTCCTCATTATGCTCATTTTCTTCATCATGATGCATATTTTTTTAATCATGTTGCTCATTTTCTTCATCATAATGCATATTTTCTTAATCATGATGCATATTTTCTTCATCATTATGTATATTTTTTCATCATGATGCTCATTTTCTTCATCATGATGCATATTTTCTTCATCATGATGCATATTTTCTTCATCATTATGCTCATTTTCTTTATCATGATGCATATTTTCTTCATCATGATGCTCATTGTCTAAATCATGATGCTCATTTTCTTCATCATGATGCATATTTTATTCATCGTGATGTTCATTTCCCTCATCATGATGCTCATTTTCCTCATCATGATGCTCACTTTATTCATCATGATGCATATTTTCTTAATCATGATACTCATTTTCTTCATCATGACACTCATTTTCTTCATCATAATACAAATTTTCTTCATCGTGATGCTTATTTTCTTCATCATGATGCATATTTTCTTCATCATGATGCACATTTTCTTCATCATGATGCTCATTTTCTTCATCATGATGCATAATTCCTTCATCATGACGCTTAATTTCTTCATCATGAAGCTTATTTTCTTCATCATGATGCACATTTTCTTCATCATGATGCATATTTTCTTCATCATGATGCTCATTTCCTTCATCATGATGCATATTTTCTTCATCATGTGTTCATTTTCTTCATCATGATGCATATTTTCTTCATCATGATGCTCATTTTCTTCATTATGATGTGTTCATTTCCTTCATCATGATGCTTAATTTCTTCATCATGATTCATATTTTCTTCATCATGATGCTTATTTTCTTCATCACGATTCTCATTTTCTCCATCATGATATTCATTTTCTTCATCATGATACATATTTTCTTCATCATGATGCTCATTTTCTTCATCATGATATATATTTTCTTCATCATGATGCTTATTTTCTTCATCATGATGCTCATTTTATTCATCATTATGCATATTTTCTTCATCATGATGCTCTTTTTCTTCATCATGATGCTCATTTTCTTCATCATGATGCCCATTTTCTTCATCTTGATGATCATTTTCTTAATCATGATGCATATTTTTTTCATCATGAGATTTATCATGATGCACATTTTCTTCATCATGATGCATATTTTTTCATCATGATGCTCATTTCCTTAATCATGTTGCACATTTTCTTCATCATGACGCTTAATTTCTTCATCATGAAGCTTATTTTCTTCATTATGATGCACATTTTCTTCATCATTATGCATATTTTCTTCATCATGAAGCTCATTTACTTCATCATGATGCTCATTTTCTTCATCATGATGCTTATTTTTTCATCATGATGCATATTTTCTTCATCATGATGCATATTTTCTTAGTCATGATGCTCATTTTCTTCATCATGATGCATATTTTCTTCAACATGATGCTCAATTTCTTCATTTGATGCTCATTTTCATCATCATGATGCTCATTTCCTTCATCATGATGAATATTTTCTTTATCATGATGCTCATTTTCTTCATCATGATGCATATTTACTTCATCATGATGATCATTTTCTTCATCATGATGCTCATTTTCTTCATCATGATGCATATTTTATTCACCATGATGCCTATTTTTTTAATTATGATGCATATTTTTTCCTCATGATGCTCATTTTCTTCATCATGATGCATATTTTCTTCATCATGATGTATATTTGCTTCATCATGATGCATATTTTCTTCATCATGATGCTCATTTCCTTCATCAGGATGCTCATTTTGTTCATCAGGATACTCATTTTCTTCATGCTCATTTTCTTCATCATGATGCATATTTTCTTCATCATGATGCATATTTTCTTCATCATGATGCTCATTTTCTTCATCATAATACCCATTTTCTTCATCATGATGCATATTTTCTTCATCATGATGCATATTTTCTTCATCATGATGCATATTTTTTCATCATGATGCTCATTTTCTTCATCATGATGCATATTTTCTTCATCATGATGCTCATTTTTTTACCATGATGCATATTTTCTTCATCATAAAGCTCATTTTCTAAATCATGATGCTCATTTTCTTCCTCATTATGCTTATTTTATTTATCATGATTCCTATTTCCCTCATCATGATGCTCATTTTCTTCATCATGTTGCTCATGTTCTTCATCATGATGCATATTTTCTTTATCATGATGCTCATTTTCTTCATCATGATACTCATTTTCTTCATCATAATGCAATTTTCTTCATCATGATGCATATTTTCTTCATCATGACGCTCATTTTCTTCATCATGATGCATATTTTCTTCATCATGATGCATATTTTTTTCATCATGATGCTCATTTTCTTCATCATGATGCTCATTTCCTTCATCATGATGCATATTTTCTTCATCATGATGCTCATTTTCTTCATCATGATGCATATTTTCTTCATCATGATGCTCATTTTCTTCATTATGATGTGTTCATTTCCTTCATAAAGATGCTTATTTTCTTCATCATGATGCATATTTTCTTCATCATGATGCATATTTTCTTCATCATGATGCTCATTTTCTTCATCATGATGCTCATTTCCTTCATCATGATGCATATTTTCTTCATCATGATGCTCATTTTCTTCATCATGATGCATATTTTCTTCATCATGATGCTCATTTTCTTCATTATGATGTGTTCATTTCCTTCATAAAGATGCATATTTTCTTCATCATGATGCATATTTTCTTCATCATGATGCTTATTTTCTCCATCATGATAATCATTTTCTTCATCATGATACATATTTTCTTCATCATGATGCTCATTTTCTTTATAATGATATATATTTTCTTCATCATGATGCTCATTTTCTTCATCATGATGCTCATTTTATTCTTCATGAAGCATATTTTCTTCATTATGATGCTCTTTTTCTTCATCATGATGCTCATTTCCTTCATCATTATGCTCATTTTCTTCATCATGATGCATATTTTCTTCATCACGATGCTCATTTTCTTCATCTTGATATCATTTTCTAAATCATGATGCATATTTTTTCATCATGAGATTCATCATGATGCACATTTTCTTCATCATGATGCTCATTTCCTTCAACATGATGCACATTTTCTTCATCGTGACGCTTAGTTTCTTCATCATGAAGCTTATTCTCTTCATCATGATGCTCATTTACTTCATCATGATGCATATTTTCTTCATCATTATACTCATTTTCTTCATAATGATGCTCATTTTCTTCATCATGATGCATATTTTCTTCGTAATGATGCTCATATTCTTAATCATGATGCATATTTTTTCCTCATGATGGTCATTTTCTTCATCATGATGCATATTTTATTCATCATGATGCATATTTTCTTCATCATAATGCTCATTTCCTTCATCATGATGCTCATTTTGTTCATCATGATACTCATTTTCTTCATGCTCATTTTCTTCATCATGATGCATATTTTCTTCATCATGATGCTCATTTTCTTCATCATAATGCCCATTTTCTTCATCATGACGCATATTTTCTTCATCATGATGCATATTTTTTTCATCATGATGCTCATTTTCCTCATCATGATGCATATTTTCTTCATCATGATGCACATTTTCTTTATCATGATGCATATTTTCTTCATCATGATGCTCATTTTCTAAATCATGATTCTCATTTTCTTCCTCATGATGCTTATTTTCTTCATCATGATGCTCATTTCCATCATCATGATGTTCATGTTGGCAATTGGATCGTGCGGATCAACGTGATCGTTAGGATTTAAGGCAAACAATTAGCGGCGGAAGCAATTAAACCGTTTACCGTACTTCTGGGTTGATGTAGAGGATGAACTGCAGAGAACTACCTCTGATCTTCTACTGTATGTCCCAAAGTCAACTCTGGTGTTGGGTCGTCAACAATCCCCAGAGTTCTCTCAATCTGCTCTCTGTTCTCTCCCGTATGTTAACAGGAGCTGAGATGACTTATATAGTTGGGCTACAGCAGGGACCAGGAGGAGAAATTGTGCTGGGCCTCAATTGAATTTAATTAACCAAGCTTAGCCCAAAGCTTTTAATTAAATCCAATAATAATAATATAGTCCACTAAAATATTATTACTGCACTACCCGTCCAATCCCAAAATTATGTTCTGGGCTCTTTCTTATTATAAGCCCGATAGTCTCCCCATGTTTAAGATATACAATGTCCATTAATTAATTAAGTTACTGACAACTCAAATTAATTAATATCTCATCCGAGAGTAGTACCACTCAACCTTATTATCATGCCGAAAATTAATCCACTTGTAAAATTTACATGATAAACCTTATGAGCTCCTCAAGGGGACATCATCAACCTATAACGGACATGGATTCCTTCTACAATCAACAGCACACCATAGATACAGCACTACTTCCCAACTCACCGAGTTTGTTGATTTAATACTTATAAATCTCACCCATTGATGAATCAAAGAAATACATACTGCCCTACGTGTCGAGGTTATTGTATAGGGATTAAGAGCACGAACTTCCATAATAACAGAGATCAAGTTCTTCTATAAGTCAGTATAAGTCGAACGATCTCAAGCGGTCCTACTCAATACACACAAGTGCACTAATGTGATTCTATAGCCAAGACAAGCTAATACCAAACCACACTACAACCATACCGATAGAGAGTCCCCATCTATCTCAGTTGTGATCATCTTTTATACTTTATAAGGAAACCGATAATATGATCTTCCGCATGTTGTCGCACAACATATTATCTACAGTATAAAGTAAATGGACTATTGCATCATGCATATAAAATAAATTATAAGATGCTATCATTTGATCATATGATTCTCATTTCAAATATTGTTATAACATTGTTCATACTAAAGCTAGACTTTTAGTATACAATCCAACAATCTCCCACTTATACTAAAAGACTATGCTGTCATGTCTTCCGCCATACATCTGATTCCTACTCCCACTACACGACCATTAAAAGCTCTCGCCTTAAGGTCCTTGTAAATGGTTTGCTAGGTCATCATCCGATGCAATCTAGGCGACAACAACCTTCCCCTCATCATACGATTTCTCGTAATAGGTGGTACTCGCGCTCCATGTGTTTAATTGCCTTATGGACTTGTGATTTCTTCAAGTTTGCAACTGCACCAATATCATCAATGTAAATTGTGATTACCTTGGGCAAACTTAGAAACACTTCAAAGTCCATCATGAAGTCTCTAGAGTCATATAGATACTTTGGCTGCCTCATAGGCTCCAATTTATCATCTTTCCATGATGGAGTCCGGAGTTTGAAATATATTTCTATATAACACTCCTCCACATTATGACTCTACTTCCTAAGATTAAACACATAACCTTTGAGGTGAATTTACTGCCATCCAATCTGACAAAAAATCTGAATCTACGTAATCCACAAGAAGCAGTGAATCTGTCCAGTAAGTCCACATATAATTTTCAGTCCTTCTCAGGCACTTTATAAATGTCTTACCACAGTTCATCATTCTTATTCCGGGTTACGTTGATACCCACTGTTCTTGCATTTAGCAAAACAGATGTCCAACATCGTTCATAGCATTTCTTAGATTATATACTAAAAGTCTAGCTTTAGTATGAACAATGTTGGATTATATACTAAAAGTCTAGCTTTAGTATGAACAATGTCATAACAATATTTGAAATGAGAATCATTGATCAAATGATTGCATCATATAATTTATTTTATATGCATGATGCAATAGTCCATTTACTTTATACTGTAGATAATATGTTGTGCGACAACACGCGGAAGATCATATTATCGGTTTCCTTATAAAGTATAAGCAGATGCTCACAACTGAGATAGACAGGGACTCTCTATCGGTATGGTTGTAGTGTGGTTCGGTATTAGCTTGTCTTGGCTATAGAATCACATTAGTGCACTTCTGTGTATTGAGCAGGACCGCCTGAGATCGTTCTTCTTATACTGACTATTTAGTAGAACTTGATCTCTGTTATTATGGAAGTTCGTGCTCTTAATCCCTATACAATAACCTCGACACGTAGGGCAGTATGTATTTCTTTGATTCATCAATGGGTGAGATTTATAAGTATTAAATCAACAAACTCGGTGAGTTGGGAAGTAGTGCTGTATCTATGGTGTGCTGTTGATTGTAGAAGGAATCCATGTCCGTCATAGGTTGATGATGTCCCTTTGAGGAGCTCATAAGGTTTATCATGTAAATCTTGCAAGTGGATTAATTTCTGGCATGATAATAAGGTTGAGTTACTACTCTCGGATGAGATGTTAATTAATTTAAGTTGTCAGTAACTTAATTAATTAATGGGCATTGTATATCTTAAACATGGGGAGACTGTCGGGCTTATAATAAGAAGGAGCCCAGAACATAATTTTGGGATTGGACAGGTAGTGCAGTAATAATATTTTAGTGAACTATATTATTATTATTGGATTTAATTAAAAGCTTTGGGCTAAGCTTGGTTAATTAAATTCAATTGAGACCCAGCCCAATTTCTCCTCCTGGTCCCTGCTGTAGCCCAACTATATAAGTCATCTCAGCTCCTGTTAACCCTAAGTCAGTGCCTCATTTGACAGTTAGAAAGAACAGGAGCAGATTGAGAGAATCCTGCAGATTGTTGCCCACACAGCAGCAGGATTCTACTTGGGACATACAGCAGAAGATTGAGAGGTGGTTCTCTGCAACGGTTCATCCTCTACACCAACCAAGAAGTACGGTAAACAAGATTTAATTGCTTCCGCTGCTAATTGTTTACCTTAAATCCTAACAGATCACGTTGAACTGCACGATCCAATTGCCAACAATTGGTATCAGAGCGTTGGTTTCGTGGTGAAACGTGAGTCGTTAGGTGTGTTGTGATTATTTGATTAATTGAAATAATCTGTATTAATCGCATAGTTGTTGATCTAGAAGTATGTGATTATGTGATCGGAGTTTTATCTTTGTTATCGCATATTACTTTGTGATCGGCTGTTGTGTACCTCTTTGGATGTATACTGTTCTCGTTTTTTTACTGGACATGATATCATAACGAATCATGAAGTAATTTAGAAAAGAATAAGAGAATATACATAATATCTCACGCCACACCCTGCTGATGGGACTGCATGTGGCGGCGCGTGATCATCTGACTAAGCAGTAGCTAGTGGTGAAGGCGGCACGACGGTGATGATTCCAAGGCGACGACGCTTATGCCGAGTTTAGCGGTCCCGAATCATGGTGAGTGACGATCTGATGGCGGTGCGGCGTCGAGGCGCGTTTGGGCAACGAGTCGGCGTGACCTGGAGCCTCACTAACGGTCGGCGTCTGGACGGCGCTGGAAGCGGCGCGACTGGACGGACCAGAACAGAAGGTCCCGGGTGAGTTCACGCCGATCCCGGTCGGATCGGAGATGATCGGTGACACTCGAGACTGGAGGACGGCCCTGGTGGTGGCGCACGGCTGACCGGCGATGGCTATGGAGCGGCTGCCTACGGGGGCGGCATCTTATTGTGCCGCTGTCGTTGAAACCAGGCAACGGCGCAAGTGGATGGTCTCGGTAGTAGGCGGCGATACGCGGCGAAGCGCCGCGGTGCTGGACAGCTACGAGTCTCGCCGGTGATGCTTCGGACTGCATGCGCATCTGAGTGCGTGGTTGCGGCGGCAGCGGCGACTGGCTGCTGGGCAACACGCGCGGTGCAGACTTCAATGGCGATCTCCGGCAGTTGGTTCATCGGAGAAGTACTGATGGCGGCACCACCGGCGGCAGTGGCGCTGGTTGCGCCGATGATCCTTGCAGGATGAAGAGGAGGCGGGCGGCTCGAAGGATAGGGCAACACTGATTTAATGGGCCCAATTTTATTTTATTTTGGTTATGGGCTATTGGGCCCATATTTAATTAAAATGTTGTGGGCTGTTGTAGTTGGGCTGCTCCTTTGGGCCGGATATTAATTGTGTGGAAATGGGACAGAGGCTGCCTTATTGGGCTTGATGCCTTGATGGCCCAATTCAGTAATTAATAGTGGGCTGCTCATTTTTTTTTAATTAAATAGTTTTGGGCTGTGGTTATGGGCCCAATTTTAATTAAATGGTAATGGGCTGTTGGGCCAAATCCTAATTTTAATTAATTGTGGGTAATGGGCCAAGCATGAAATTAATTTTAATGGGCTAATTTTGTGCTAGTGGGCTTGGTGGATTTAATTTGATTTTGGGCTAAGATTATGGGCCATAGATAATGAGCATGATTAATTAATTTAGTCTGCTATTCATTTTGTGCTTATTTATTGCTCTAGGGCCCAATTAATTGATCCAACATATTATACAATTAATTATGATATATAACTGAGTTAATTGTTTTAACTTGACAATTAATTGTTATATATGAAAGGCATGTTCTATGTGATTTACTTATTTAAATTGCTGTTAATAGAAGCATGTCTTAGTTGTATATTTTATTCTAGAATATTATATGGATGTTAAAAACCCTCGGTAATTAAATAACTAAGTGGGAGAGGGGATTGGTAATAAATTCTCGCGGCCTCCATTATTGGTTTGTTAGCAATGTGAATAGACTTGCGCGTCGGCATTAGAGCCTTCCTCCCCATCGGATGAGTTTATTCATGGATTGCTGGAACAGACTTCATTAAATAATTACGTTTATAATGTGATGCATATGAACTTGCGCGTTGGCTTAGACCTTCCTCCCTGTCGGATGAGTTTATATACGGTTCACTGGTACAAACTTGTAATTGATGACTGTAGGAAGTTATCCGAGCGCGTGTGTACTTGTCCATCTGTAAGGCACACAAGCTTGGGCCGCGGACTTGGGGTCAAATAATGGTGTACACTTAGATGTAAATAATAAGTATCCTCCCCATCGGAGTCACTGCTTTTATTTGCATGGCTAAAGAGGAACCGACTATTAATTATTTTGTCTTAAAGTGAGGTTGACAAATGAAATTAATGGGTAAAACCTTCTCTTGTAAATGTTCGGGTTTGTAAACATCCACACTATCGTGGCTTGCAGACTCACGGTGCTTGAGATGTTGGTGAATTTTATTTTATATTGTTTTGAGGGAATCAATATAAAAGGATAAAATTCGAAGATTTGATCGGTATATTTATTTGTGATTCTCTGAATTTCGAATGGTTTTATTTCACTAATTGTTAACTAAAAGACATTACATTTACTTGTCCAAATTAGATGATTAGAAAGAATCTTGGTTTTGATAATTACTGCTTAAGAAAATACATGTGTATTCTCACAAAGGACGTCTCATGATGCCTATTAAAGTCTCTAGTGAAGAGATGAGAGGTTCATAAAAATATGATGGTCTCATGTAACTCTTCGGATACTTGAGTAAATTAAAAGGCAGAAGATCATGGTTCAATTGATGAATGAATTGGAAAAGCTTGGAATAGAAATTGAAAGGGAAACCTAAATCAATTTATTCTTCACAATTTGCCTGGATGTTTTGAGCAAGTTCTACCTGAAATACGAGAGATTGTATATGGTGGGAAACTTCTAACAAAACATGTGGCAAAAGAAAGCCATTTTTCATCATGATGTGAACAAGTTTAATATCTTATTTACTAATGGTTTAAACATGATTAGTGATGGCATCTGCTGACTCGAAGTATGTAGATACTGGAATCACTAAATGTTTATCACTGAGTAAGAATAAGATTTTTAATAACATGGGTAAAACTACAAAGGTAGTGGCTATTGCAGTGGGAGTTGTTTATTTATCTCATGATAAGAATAAACGATTGATTATGAGAAATTGTCTTTACGTACGTTTCATAGAAAGAATTTAATTTCGGTTTCTATGCATTAACGGATGGATACTTCATTTCATTTAAATGACATGGTCATAGTAATGAGGAATGAGGCTATAATCCGTTAAAGTATGTTGGTGGATAAAGAGTATACTCTTGAATCATATACATCCCACAGATGCAATAAATAGTAATTCATTTTACTTGAGTAGGATTCAAAAGTTGATAGCCGATAGACCGTAAGGTTTATCTAAAGTGGAAACTATCGGACTTGCGAGTCTTGCTTGGAAGTAAAAATGATTAACTGCCTTTTCAAGACTTTGGGGAGTAGAGCCAAAGATATATATGTTGGAATTAGTTCATTCTGATTCAAGCGAACCTAATATTATCCAGGCGAGAGGTGGTTATAAATATTCGAAGATTATTCTGGAAACCGATATATTTATTTGATGCACTGCATGTCTAAGTTCTTTGATTAATTCAAGATTTGTAAGGCTGGTACAGTGAAGCGTCATGGAAAATATATCATATCATTACGATTCAATCGTGATGATGAAAACCTCTTAGGATAGTTAGGAACTAATAATCAGAAGTTGAGATTAAATCTCAAGTTCACTACACCGGGCATGCCCCAGCTGAATGGTGTGGTGGGTAGAAGGTATAAGGCTCTTATGGTTATGATTAGATAGATGATGAATTATTTGGAATAATTAAATTCATTTTATGGATATGCCCTAGAAACAGTAATTCGTAAAACATTTGTCTGTTTGTGGGACATCCTAGAAAAATGAAGTGTGATTTATTTAGTCTAAAAGATTGAAGGGTGATTGTTAATCCAATCACTAGATTTTTGGAAAAGGACTATGTAATAAATCACAAACCCATGTATAAGTCGTTCTAAAGGAAGTGAGAGGAAAACACTAAGTATAAGTACCAAGTGTACAAGAGGATATACCACAAGGTAAACTGCAACGCGTGTCACGTCTGATACACAATTACATGTAGTGCCTTGTCGTAGTGGGAGGGTTGTATGGCAACCCATAAATATATGTTTTGGGAGAGTCGTGAGACTTGATCCCTAGTAAACATGGTATTGTCCCACGGATACGAAGTAGCACTACAAGATGAAAATGCGGAATCTTAGCAAGATGCAATGAATGATGAAATAGAATCTATGGATTCTAAATTAAGTCTGGAGCTTGAACGATCACTAAAATGGTGTAAAAGCCATTGCAAGTGGTCATAGGGAAATAAAAGAGGATCATACGGAAAGGTGAAAATCTTGGAAGCAAAGTTTGTTGTGAAAAGATGTACTCAGAAAGAAATGGTTCGATTATGAGGGAACATATTCGCTGGTAGCTATGCTTAAATTGATCCGGATTCTTTTATTTATTGCTGCTCATATTGAATTATGAGGGACAACAAATAGATGTCAAGACAGCTTTCCTGATTGGAAGTCTTGAGGAAAACATCTATGTGAAGCAACCAGAGTGATTCATTGCAAAGTACTAATAGCATTTTGATAGTAAGCTTAAAAGTGTCCAGCGATGGACTAAAGCAAGCTTTGAGATTGTGAAGCATCTGTTTTGATTAGGTAATCTAGTGGCACGGATTTAAATCAATCAGCGGATGTATCTTGTGTATTGAAAAGAGTGACGGAAACGTGGTGGTGTTTTTTGTACTATACGTAGATAGTATCTTGCTCATTGGAGACAATGAAAGAGTATTATCGGGAGTATGGGTACGGTTAATAAAGCGGTAGAGATGAGGACTTAAGAAAGGCAAAATATATCCTTTTGATCACGGTAATACGGATCACAAGAAAGGATATTATGCTTATCTCAAGTTTCATAAAATGATACAGTCCATACTCGTTTAGCATGTAAATTTATCTAAGTGAATGTGTCTTTGAGACACAAGAAGAAGATAAAGAGGATGAAAGCGGTTCCTTATGCTTCGGCAAATAAGGAAGCTTAATCTAAGGAATGCTATGAACGATGTTGGATATCTGTTTTGCTGAATGCATGAACAGTGGGTATCAACGTAACCCGGAACAAGAATGATGAACTGTGGTAAGACATTTATAAAGTGCCTGAGAAGGACTGGAAATTATATGTGGACTTACTGGATAGATTCACTGCTTCTTGTGGATTACGTAGATTCAGATTTTTTAGTCAGATTGGACGGCAGTAAATTCACCTCAAAGGTTATGTGTTTAATCTTAGGAAGTAGAGTCATAATGTGGAGGAGTGTTATATAGAAATATATTTCAGACTCCGGACTCCATCATGGAAATATGATGAATTGGAGCCTTTGAGGCAGCCAAAGTATCTATATGACTCTAGAGACTTCATGATGGACTTTGAAGTGTTTCTAAGTTTGCCCAAGGTAATCACAATTTACATTGATGATATTGGTGCAGTTGCAAACTTGAAGAAATCACAAGTCCATAAGGCAATTAAACACATGGAGCGCGAGTACCACCTGTTACGAGAAATTGTATGATGAGGCGAAGTTTGTTGTCGCCTAGATTGCATCGGATGATGACCTAGTAAACCATTTACAAGGACCTTAAGGCGAGAGCTTTTAATGGTCGTGTAGTGGGAGTAGGAATCAGATGTATGGCAGAAGACATGACAGCATAGTCTTTTAGTATAAGTGGGAGATTGTTGGATTATATACTAAAAGTCTAGCTTTAGTATGAACAATGTCATAACAATATTTGAAATGAGAATCATTGATCAAATAATTGCATCTTATAATTTATTTTATATGCATGATGCAATAGTCCATTTACTTTATACTGTAGATAATATGTTGTGCGACAACACGCGGAAGATCATATTATCGGTTTCCTTATAAAGTATAAACAGATGCTCACAACTGACATAGACAGGGACTCTCTATTGGTATGATTGTAGTGTTGTTCGGTATTAGCTTGTCTTGGCTATAGAATCACATTAGTGCACTTCTGTGTATTGAGCAGGACCGCCTGAGATCGTTCTTCTTATACTGACTATATAGTAGAACTTGATCTCTGTTATTATCGAAGTTCGTGCTCTTAATCCCTATACAATAACCTCGACACGTAGGGCAGTATGTATTTCTTTGATTCATCAATGGGTGAGATTTATAAGTATTAAATCAACAAACTCGGTGAGTTGGGAAGTAGTGATGTATCTATGGTGTGTTGTTGATTGTAGAAGAAATCCATGTCCGTCATAGGTTGATGATGTCCCCTTGAGGAGCTCATAAGGTTTATCATGTAAATCTTGCAAGTGGATTAATTTCCGGCATGATAATAAGGTTGAGTGGTACTACTCTCGGATGAGATGTTAATTAATTTAAGTTGTCAGTAACTTAATTAATTAATGGGCATTGTATATCTTAAACATGGGGAGACTGTCGGGCTTATAATAAGAAGGTGCCCAAAACATAATTTTGGGATTGGACGGGTAGTGCAGTAATAATATTTTAGTGGACTATATTATTATTATTGGATTTAATTAAAAGCTTTGGGCTAAGCTTGGTTAATTAAATTCAATTGAGGCCCAGCCCAATTTCTCCTCCTGGTCCCTGCTGTAGCCCAACTATATAAGTCATCTCAGCTCCTGTTAACCCTAAGTCAGTGCCTCATTTGACAGTTAGAAAGAATAGGAGCAGATTGAGAGAATCCTGCGGATTGTTGCCCACACAACAGCAGGATTCGACTTGGGACATACAGCAGAAGATTGAGAGGTGGTTCTCTGCAACGGTTCATCCTCTACACCAACCCAGAAGTACGGTAAACAAGGTTTAATTGCTTCCGCTGCTAATTGTTTGCCTTAAATCCTAACGGATCACGTTGAACCGCACGATCCAATTGCCAACAAAATTTACATGCTAAACGAGTATGGACTGTATCATTTTATGAAACTTAAGATAAGCATAATATCCTTTCTTGTGATCCGTATTACCGTGATCAAAAGGATATATTTTGCCTTTCTTAAGTCCTTCATCTCTACTGCTTTATTTACCATACCCATACGCCCGATAATACTCTTTCATTGTCTCCAATGAGCAAGATACTATCTACGTATAGTATAAGAAATACCACCACGTTTCTGTTACTCTTTACAACACAAAGACTCATCCGCTCATTGATTTAAATCCATGCCACTAGATTACCTTATCAAAACAGATGATTCACAATCTTAAAGCTTGCTTTAGTCCATCGCTGGACACTTTTAAGCTTACTATCAAAATGCTATTAGTACTTTGCAATGAATCACTCTGGTCGCTCCACATAGATGTTTTCCTCAAGACTTCCAATCAGGAAAGTTGTCTTGACATCTATTTGCTGTTCCTCATAGCAGCAATAAATAAAAGAATCCGGATCAATATAAGCATAGCTACCAGCGAACATGTTTCCTCATAATCGAACCATTTCTTTCTGAGTTCACCTTTTCGCAACATGCTTTGCTTCCAAGGTTTTCACCTTTCTGTATGATCCTCTTTTATTTCCTATGATCACTTGCAATGGCTTTCACACCATTTTAGTGATCCTTCTAGCTCCAGACTTAATTTAGAATCCGTAGATTCTATTTCAACATTCATTGCATCTTGCTAAGATTCCGCATTTTCATCTTGTAGTGCTACGTCGTATCCGTGGGACAATACCATGTTCACTAGGGATCAAGTCTCACGACTCTCCCAAAACATATATTTATGGGTTGACATACAACCCTCCCACTACGACAAGGCACTACATATAATTGTGTATCAGACGTGACACGCGTTGCAGTTTACCTTGTGGTATATCCTCTTGTACACTTGGTACTTATACTTAGTGTTTTCCTCTCACTTCCTTTAGAACAACTTATACATGGGTTTGTGATTTATTACATAGTCCTTTTCCAAAAATCTAGTTATTGAGTTAACAATTATCTTTCGATCTTTTGGACTAAATAAATCACCCTCCATTTTTCTAGGATATCCCATATACAGACAAACGTTTCACGAATTACTGTATCTAGGGCATATCCATAAAATGAATTTAATTATTCCAAATAATTCATCATCTATCTAATCATAACCATAAGAGCCTAATACCTTCTACCCACCACACCATTCAGCTGGGGCATACTCGGTGTAGTCAACTTGAGATTTAATCTCAACTTCTGATCAATAGCTCCTAACTATCCCAAGAGGTATTCGCCATTATGATTGAATCGTAATGACTTAATATATTTTCCATGACGCTTCACTGTACCAGCCTTACAATTCTTGAATTAATCAAAGAACTTAGACATGCAGTGCATCATATAAATATATTGGTTTCCAGAATAATCTTCGAATATTCATAACCACCTCTCGCCTGGATAATATTAGGTTCGCTTGAATCAGAATGAACTAATTCCAACATACATATATTTTGCTCTACACCCCATAGCCTTGAAAAGACAGTTAATCATTTTTACTTCCAAGCAAGACTCGCAAGTCCGATAGTTTCCACTTCAGATAAACCTTACGGTCTATCGGCTATCAACTTTTGAATCTTACTCAAGTAAAATGAATTAGCCTTAGATGCCAAATGTATGTTTAGTTCATCTCCGAAGGTTCCTTTCTCTTACTCATATTAGAAGATGCATTATTTAATTACTATTTATTGCATCTGTGGGATGTACATGATTCAAGAGTATACTTTTTATCCACCAACGTACTTTAACGGGTTATAACCTCATTCCTCATTACTATGACCATGTCATTTAAATGAAATAAAGTGTCCATCCATTAATGCATAGAAACTGAAATTAAATTCTTTCTATGAAACGTACGAAAAGACAATTTCTTATAATCAATCGTTTATTCTTATCATGAGATAAATAAACAACTCCCACTGCAATAGCCACTACATTTGTAGTTTTACCCATGTTATTAAAAATCTTATTCTTACTCAGTGATAAACATTTAGTGATTCCAGTATCTACATACTTCGAGTCAGTAGATGCCATCACTAATCATGTTTAAATCATTAGTAAATAAGATATTAAACTTGTTCACATCATGATGAAAAATGGCTTTCTTTTGCCACATGTTTTGTTAGAAATTTCCCACCATATACAATCTCTCGTATTTCAGGTAGAACTTGCTCAAAACATCCAGACAAATTGTGAAGAATAAATTGATTTAGGTTTCCCTTTCAATTTCTATTCCAAGCTTTTCCAATTCATTCATCAATTGAACCATGATCTTCTGCCTTTTAATTTACTCAAGTATCCGAAGAGTTACATGAGACCATCATATTTCTATGAACCTCTCATCTCTTCACTAGAGACTTTAATAGGCATCATGAGACGTCCTTTGTGAGAACACACATGTATTTTCTTAAGCAGTAAAGTTCAAAACTAAGATTCTTTTCTAATCAGTTAATATTGGACGAGTAAATATAATGTCTTTTAGTTAACAATTAGTGAAATAAAACCATTCGAAATTCAAAGAATCACAAATAAATATTCCGATCAAATCTTCGAATTTTATCCTTTTATATTGATTCCCTCAAAACAATATAAAATTAAAATTCACCGTCATCTCAAGCACCGCGAGTCTGCAAGCCACGTTAGTGTGGACGTTTACAAACCCGAACATTTACAAGAGAAGGTTTTACCCATTAATTTCATTTATCAACCTAACTTTATGATAAAATAATTAATAGTCGGTTCCTCTTTAACCATGCAAATAATAGCAGTGACTCCGTTGGGGAGGATACTAATTATTTACGCCTAAGTGTACACCATTATTTGATCCCAAGTCCACTGCGCGAGCTTGTGTGCCTTACAGTTGGAGAAGTACACACGCGCTCGGATAGCTTCCTACAATCATTTATTATTAGTTTGTACTAGTGAACCGCACACAAACTCATCCGTTAGGGAGGAAGGCCTATTGCCAACACGCAAGTTTATGCGCCACATTACAAACAATAATTATTTAATGAAGTTTGTACCAATGATCCGTAAATAAACTCATCCGTTAGGGAGGAAGGCCTATTGCCAACACGCAAGTTTACTCACATCACTTACAAACCAATAATGGAGGCCGTGGGAATTTATTACCAATCCCCTCTCCCACTTAGTTATTTAACACCGAGAGTTTTTAACATGCATATAATATTCGAGAATAAAATATACAACCTAGACATGCTTCTATTAACAGTAATTTAAATAAATAAATCACATAGAACATGCCTTTCACATATACAACAATAATTGACAATTAAATCAATTAATCAGTTATATAACATTAATTAATTGCATAATTAGTGGATCAATCAATTTGGGCCCAAGAGCAACAAATAAGCACAAAATGAGCAGCAGATTAATTAATTAATCAAGCCCATTATCCATGACCCATATACTCAGCCCAAAATTAAATTAAATCCACCAAGCCCACTAGCACAAAAAGTCCATTAATAAAATTAATTAATCATGCTTGGCCCATTACCCACAATTAATTAAAAATATGCAGCAATTAAAGCCCAGCAGCCCAAAACACATTTTAATAAAATTTGTGCCCAATAGCCCAAAACCAAATTAAAAGTAAAGGGGAACAAAGGCTTAATGCATACATATCAAACAGGCCCAGCTGAAATATAAGGTCCAACAGCCCATTATCCAGAAAATCAAGCCCAAATACACCTTAATTAAAATAGGGCCCAGCAGCCCATTTCCTTTTAATTAAAATTTGCGCCCAAATCCCATTCTTTAAACTGCTGCCTATTCAACCATAAACAAGGCCCAACATCAATCCAAGCCTGCAGCATGTGCTCGGCCCATCAGCCCAATACCATGCTGCCCTAAAAACTGCCAGCCGCTAGGGATGGCAATTTGGGCCCGCCCCGGTTCGGCCCGCCCCGGCCCGCCCCGATTGGGCCGGGTCCGCCCCGCCCCGCACAGAGAATGGGGCGGGTCTGCCCCGCCCCGTGTACGGGCCAGGTCGGATCTGGGTCCTAGCCTCGCCCCGCCCCGCCCCGGCCCGGCCCGCCCCGCCCCTAAAATATAAAATTTTTTATTTAAAATATTTATTATATAATATAATTTATTAATTTATATTAAATATTATACATACATTTTTATTTAACTTAAATAAAAAAATCATATATAGGAATTATATATAACTATTACAAAATATTTTATTACAATATTATATATATCATTGAATATATAATGTAATAAAATAATTTTAAAAATGAAAATAAAGTTTAATTATTTAATTTAAAATTTAAATTTACTTCATTTTATTTTAATTTAAAATTTTCTATTTGAATTTATTATAATTTTAAAAAAAAAAAAACAGGGCGGGGCGGGGCGGACCCGCTCCACATAGGGACGGGCACGGGTCCTCAATAGCCGACCCGTACTGGGGCACGGGGCGGGGCGGGGCGGGGAAAAAGGGGCACGGGGCGGGGCGGGCCACCTAGGTACCCGGCCCGATCCGCCCCATTGCCATGCCTACCAGCCGCAGCCACCGCCAACGAACTGCTGCCGGCGCATCCAGGTGTTGCTGCCGCCGCCGCCGCCGCCCAGGGACAATCAGAATCACACCGTCAAGGCACCGCGACCGGAATACCACAAACGTCAGATGCCGCCCAGAACCAGCAGACCCAAAACTCCCGGTAGCCACCGCCGACAGCCAACCATAGCCGCACTGTCTGTCGTCAAACATTCAAGCCCGACAGTCGCTTCCGCCTGCCACTACGCGTCATCGCGATCTGTACAAGGCTGCCACCACCCAGCTCGCCGTCGATTGGACCCAATAGCAGGCCTGTTGCCACCACCTGCCGCCGATTGCCGCCGCTTGACGACAAGACAGCCCCCCGGATGGGATTCGCCACCGATCGCATCGCCCAAGGCCACCACCGCCCACTGTCTCCCGAACGACTGCCGTGAGGCTCGCCCGGAATCGCCAGTCTGCCTTCATGTCGTTCATCCGCGACCATCGTCAGAACTCACTGCTTATCTTCACTGTAGATAGCTACCAGTAAAGACATCCACCAGTCGTCGACCATCAGGCATCGCCAAGACTCACCCACGCCAGCGAATATCGTCTACCGTTGGCTGCCAGTGCTGACCCAGTCGCGCTCAACCAATCTTTCATCATTACGCCAGTCGTATTCCATTGTTCATCGTCCATGGTGCAGTCGAGAGTGTTGAGCGTGATAAATTACGTTTTGGTTACCGCAATGCTCGCAACCGTGTGTGATACAGCGTGTTAAAGCAAAAGGCATACAGGCAACAAAAACAATAGGATTTCATGGATAATACTATAATAATTCCAAAACCCTTGTAATTACTTGCAACTTTCTCCAGATTATATCAAATAATCAAAAAAACATATATAGCAAAACATATGCGATTACGTCCTGATCAAATTAATTAATCATATAATCACATAAATTCTAACCTTACAGTTCACGTTTCACCACGAAACCAACGCTCTGATACCAATTGTTGGCAATTGGATCGTGCGGATCAACGTGATCGTTAGGATTTAAGGCAAACAATTAGCAGCGGAAGCAATTAAACCGTTTACCGTACTTCTGGGTTGATGTAGAGGATGAACTGCAGAGAACTACCTCTGATCTTCTACTGTATGTCCCAAAGTCAACTTTGGTGTTGGGTGGTCAACAATCCCCAGAGTTCTCTCAATCTGCTCTCTGTTCTCTCCCGTATGTCAAATGAGGCACTGACTTAGGGTTAACAGGAGCTGAGATGACTTATATAGTTGGGCTACAGCAGGGACCAGGAGGAGAAATTGGGCTGGGCCTCAATTGAATTTAATTAACCTAGCTTAGCCCAAAGCTTTTAATTAAATCCAATAATAATAATATAGTCCACTAAAATATTATTACTGCACTACCCGTCCAATCCCAAAATTATGTTCTGGGCTCCTTCTTATTATAAGCCCGATAGTCTCCCCATGTTTAAGATATACAATGTCCATTAATTAATTAAGTTACTGACAACTCAAATTAATTAATATCTCATCCGAGAGTAGTACCACTCAACCTTATTATCATGCCGGAAATTAATCCACTTGCAAGATTTACATGATAAACCTTATGAGCTCCTCAAGGGGACATCATCAACCTATAACGGACATGGATTCCTTCTACAATCAACAGCACACCATAGATACAGCACTACTTCCCAACTCACCGAGTTTGTTGATTTAATACTTATAAATTTCACCCATTGATGAATCAAAGAAATACATACTGCCCTACGTGTCGAGGTTATTGTATAGGGATTAAGAGCACGAACTTCCATAATAACAGAGATCAAGTTCTTCTATAAGTCAATATAAGTCGAACGATCTCAAGTGGTCCTACTCAATACACACAAGTGCACTAATGTGATTCTATAGCCAAGACAAGCTATTACCAAACCACACTACAACCATACCGATAGAGAGTCCCCGTCTATCTCAGTTGTGAGCATCTGTTTATACTTTATAAGGAAACCGATAATATGATCTTCCGCGTGTTGTCGCACAACATATTATCTACAGTATAAAGTAAATGGACTATTGCATCATGCATATAAAATAAATTATAAGATGCAATCATTTGATCATATGATTCTCATTTCAAATATTGTTATAATATTGTTCATACTAAAGCTAGACTTTTAGTATACAATCCAACAGTTCATTTTCTTCATCATGATGCATATTTTCTTCATCATGATGCTCATTTTATTCATTATGATGTGTTCATTTCCTTCATCATGACTCTTATTTTCTTCATCATGATGTGTATTTTCTTAATCATGATGCTTATTTTCTTCATCATGATGCTCATTTTCTCCATTATGATATTCATTTTCTTCATCATGATACATATTTTCTTCGTCAAGATGCTCATTTTCTTCATCATGATATATATTTTCTTCATCATGATGCTCATTTTCTTCATCATGATGCAAATTTTATTCATCATGATGCATATTTTATTCATCATGATGCTCTTTTTCTTCATCATTATGCTTATTTTATTCATCATGATGCATATTTTCTTCATCACGATTCTCATTTTCTTCATCTTGATGCTCATTTTCTTAATCATGATGCATATTTTTTTCATCATGAGATTCATCATGATGCACATTTTCTTCATTATGATGCATATTTTCTTCATCATGATGCTCATTTCCTTCAACATGATACACATTTCCTTCATCATGACGCTTAATTTCTTCATGATGAAGCTTATTTTCTTCATTATGATGCTCATTTACTTCATCATGATGCATATTTTCTTCATCATTATACTCATTTTCTTCATAATGATGCTTATATTCTTCATCATTATGCATATTTTCTTCATCATGATGCATATTTTATTCATCGTGATGCTAATTTTCTTCATCATGATGCTCATTTCCTTCATCATGATGCTCATTTTCTTCGCTGATTATCTTCATCATGACGCATATTTTCTTCATCATGATGCTCATTTTCTTCATCATGATGAATATTTTCTTCTTCATGATGCATATTTTATTCATCATGATGCACATTTTCTTCATCATGATGCTCATTTCCTTCATCATGATGCTTATTTTCTTCATCATGATGCTAATTTTCTTAATCGTGATGCTCAGTTTCTTCATAATGATGCTAATTTTCTTCATCACGATGCATATTACTTCATCATGATGCTCATTTTCTTCATCATGATGCATATTTTCTTCATCATGATGCATATTTTATTCATCATGATGCTCATTTTCTTCATCATGATGCACATTTTCTTCGTCATGATGCTCATTTCCTTCATCATGATGCGCATTTTCTTCATCATGATGCATATTTTCTTTATCATGATGCTTATTTTCTTCATCATGATATTCATTTTGTTGAATCATGATACTTATTTTCTTCATCATGATTCATATTTTCTTCACCATTATACATATTTTCTTCTTCATGATGTTCATTTTCTTCATCATGATGCATATTTTCTTCATCATGATGCTCATTTCCTTCATCATGATGCTCATTTCCTTCATCTTGATGCTCATTTTCTTCCTCATGATGCTCATTTTTTCATCATGATGCATATTTTTTTTCATCATTATACATATTTTCTTCATCATGATGCCTATTTTATTCATCATGATTCTAATTTTCTTCATCATGATGCTTATTTTCTTCATCATGATGTTCATTTCCTTTATCATGATGTTCATTTCCTTCATCATGATGCACATCTTCTTCATCATGATTCACATTTTCCTCGTCATGATGCATATTTTTTTCATCATGATGCATATTTTCTTCATCATGATGCCTATTTTCTTAATCATGATTCTAATTTTCTTCGTCATGATGCTTATTTTCTTCATCTTGATGCACATTTCCTTCATCATGATGCTCATTTCCTTCATCATGATGCACATTTTCTCATCATGATGCTCATTTTCTTCGTCATGATGCAAATTTTATTCATCATGATGCATATTTTCTTCATCATGATGCTCTTTTTCTTCATCATTATGCTCATTTTCTTCATCATGATGCATATTTTCTTCATCACAATGCTCATTTTCTTCATCTTTATGCTCATTTTCTTAATCATGATGCATATTTTTTTCATCATGAGATTCATCATGATGCACATTTTCTTCATCATGATGCATATTTTCTTCATCATGATGCTCATTTCCTTCAACATGATACACATTTCCTTCATCATGACGCTTAATTTCTTCATCATGAAGCTTATTTTCTTTATTATGATGCTCATTTACTTCATCATGATGCATATTTTCTTCATCATTATACTCATTTTCTTCATAATGATGCTTATTTTCTTCATCATAATGCATATTTTCTTCATCATGATGCATATTTTATTCAACATGATGCTAATTTTTTTCATCATGATGCTCATTTTCTTCGCTCATTTTCTTCATCATGATGGATATTTTCTTCATCATGATGCTCATTTTCTTCATCATGATGAATATTTTCTTCTTCATGATGCATATTTATTCATCATGATGCTCATTTTCTTCATCATGATGCTCATTTCCTTCATCATGATGCTCATTTCCTTCATCTTGATGCTCACTTTCTTCCTCATGATGCTCATTTTTCTCATCATGATGCATATTATTTTTCATCATGATGCATATTTTCTTCATCATGATGCCTATTTTATTCATCATGATTCTTATTTTCTTCATCATGATGCTTATTTTCTTCATCATGATGTTTATTTCCTTTATCATGATGCTCATTTCCTTCATCATGATGCTTATCTTCTTCATCATGATGCTCATTTTCCTCTTCATGATTCATATTTTTTTCATCATGATGCATATTTTCTTCATCATGATGCTTATTTTCTTCATCATTATTCTAATTTTCTTCATCATGATGCTTATTTTCTTCATCTTGATGTTCATTTCCTTCATCATGATGCTCATTTCCTTCATCATGATGCACATTTTCTTCATCATGATGCTCATTTTTTTCAACATGATGCTCATTTTCTTCATCATGATGCTTATTTCCTTCATCATGATGCATATTTTTTTCATTATGATGCTCATTTTCTTCATCGTGATGCTCATTTTCTTCATCATGATGCATATTTTCTTCATCATGATGCTCATTTTCTTCATCATGATGCTCATTTTCTTAATCATGATGCTCATTTTCTTCATCATGATGTATATTTTCTTTATCATGATGCACATTTTCTTCATCATGATGCATATTTTGTACATCATGATGCTCATTTTCATCATCATTATGCATATTTTCTTCATCATGATGCATATTTTATTCATCATGATGCTCATTTTCTTCATCATGATGTTCATTTCCTTCATCATAATGCTCATTATCTTCATCATGATGCTTATTTTCTTTATCATGATGCTCATTTTCTTCATCATGATGCTCATTTTCTTCATCATGACGCTCATTTTCTTCATCATGATGCAAATTTTCTTCATTATGATGCATATTTTCTTCATCATGATGCTCATTTTCTTCATCATGATGAATATTTTCTTCTTCATGATGCATATTTTCTTCATCATGATGCTCATTTTCTTTTATCATGATGCTCATTTTCTTCATCATGATGCTAATTTTCTTAATCGTGTTGCTCAGTTTCTTCATCATGATGCTAATTTTCTTTATCACGATGCATATTTTCTTCATCATGATGCTCATTTTCTTCATCATGATGCATATTTTCTTCTTCATGATGCATATTTTATTCATCATGATGCTCATTTCCTTCATTATGATGCTCATTTTCTTCTGTTGGCATTCGATCATTTAGTTTACGTGAACCATTAGGGTTCCATATGTTTCTAACAAGCAGCGGAAATAAGTAAACAAAAAACGTATTAACTTTCACCAGGTTATGTTGAAGACGATGAATTCTCGCCACTGGCCTGCGCAGCCTCACCGTTTTGGGTATAACTCTCTCATCCAATGTCATAATTGAGTGATCTATGCGCCAAAACGATCCTCTCTTCCGTGGCTTTCCGTCAGTATATTACATGTCTAGTTCTGAGGTCTGTTGTTCCATTTTATACAAATCGTAGAAGGTGGCGGACAGCAGCAGCTAACAACCTTCCAGTCTTCTGCTGTATTCCCAAGTCCAATCTCGACGTCGTGTGGGCGACGATTCTCGAAATCTTCACAATCTGCTGTTTCCTCACCCTCCTCACAGTGTTAAGCGTGATTAATCTCATAGATTAGGGTTTCCGGACAGCTGAGATGACTTATATATGGGCTACAGCAGGGACCAGGAGGAGAAATTAGAGTTGGGCCTCCATTGGGCTTAAGTATCCAAGCTTAGCCCAAAGCTTATATTTAAGTCCAATAATAATAATATATACAACTAAAATATTATTACTGAACTATAATCCCATAATTACGTTATGGGCTCCTTCTTATTATGAGCTCGTTAGTCTCCCCATGTTTAAGATATACAATGTCCATTAATTAATTAAGTTACTGACAACTCCATTAATTAATATCTCATCCGAGAGTAGTACCACTCAACCTCATTATCATGCCGGAATTAATCCACCTGCAGGGTTTATATGATAATCCTTATGAGCTCCTCAAGGGGACATCATCAACCTATAACGGACACGGATTCCTTCTACAATCAACAGCACACCATAGAGACAACACTATTTCCCAACTCACCGAGTTTGTTGATTTAATTACATGTAAATCTCTCCCATTGATGAATCAAAGAAATACATACTGGCCTACGTGTCGAGGTTATTATATAGGGATTAAGGGCACGAACATCTATAATAACTGAGATCAAGTTCTCCTATAAGTCAGTATAAGTCGAACGATCTCAAGCGGTCCTGCTCAATACACACAAGTGTACTAATGTGATTCTATAGTCAAGACAAACTAATACCAAATCACACTACAACCATCCCGATAGAGAGTCCCCGTCTATCTCGATTGTGAGCATCTGTTTATACTTTATAAGGAAATCGATAATATGATCTTCCGCGTGTTGTCGCACAATATATTATATACAATATAAAATAAGTAGACTATTGCATTGATCATATAAATAAATTATAAGACGCAATCATTTGATCATATGATTCTCATTTCAAATAAATTGTTATAACATTGTTCATACAAAAAGCTAGACTTTTAGTATACAATCCAACAATCTCCCACTTATACTAAAAGACTATGCTGTCATGTCTTCTACCATACATCTGATTCCCACTCCCACTACACGACCGTCAAAAGCTCTCGCCTTAAGGTCCTTGTAAATGGATTTACAAGGTTATCATCCGATGCAATCTAGGCGACAAAAACCTTTCCCACATCATACGATTTCTCGTAACAGGTGGTACTCGCGCTCCATGTGTTTAATTGCTTATGGATTCGTGATTCCTTCAAGTTTGCAACTGCACCATTATCATTAAAATAAATTATGATAACCTTGGGCAAACTCAGAAACACTTCAAAGTCCATCATGAAGTTTCTAGAGTCATACAGATACTTTGGCTGCCTCATAGTCTCTGACTTATCATTTTCCATGATGGAGTCTGGAGTCTGAAATATATTTCTATATAACACTCCTCCACATTATGACTGCACTTCCTAAAATTAAACACAACCTTCGAGGTGGATTTACTGCCGTCCCTATTTGATTTGAAAAATTCAAATCTATGTAACCCACAAGAAGCAGTGAATTTGTCCGGTAAGTCCACATATAGTTTCTAGTCCTTTTCAGGTACTTCAAAATTATGTATTACCACAGTTCAACATTCTTATTTCGGGTTACCTTTGATACCCACTGTTCATGCGTTCAGCAAAACAGGCATCCATTCTTGAGCATAGCATTCCTTAGATTAAACTTCTTTATTCGCCGAAGCATAAGGAACCACTTTCATCACCTTTATCTTCTTTTGTGTCTCAAGACACATTTCCTTAGATAAAGTCACATGCTAAAATAAGTAAGTATCGTATCATCTCATGAAGCTTGAGACAAGCATAACATCCTTTCTTGTGATCCGTATTACCATGATCCAAAGGATATTTTTGCTTCTCTTAAGTCCTTCATCTCATACCGCTTTATCAACCATACCCATACGCCCGACAATACTCTTTCATTGTCTCCAATGAGCAATATATCATCTTCGTACAGTACAAAAATACCACCATGTTTCCATCACTCTTTTCAATACACAAGCCCCATCCGAACATTGATTAAATCCATGTCACTGGATTTACCTCATCAAAACGGATGTTTTATGATTTTGAAGCTTGCTTTAGTCCATTGATGGACACTTTTAAGCTTTCTATCACAATGCTCTTAGCCCTTTGCAATGAATCACTCTGGTTACTTCACATAGATGTTTTCCTCAAGACTTCCAATCAGGAAAGCTGTCTTGACATCTATTTGCTATTCCTCACATTTCGTATAAGTATCCACAAAAAGAATCTGGATCAACATAGGCATAGCTACCGGCGAATAGGTTTTCTCATAATCGAAGCCTTTCTTTCTGAGTATACCTTTTTGCAACAAGCTTTGCTTCCAAGGTTTTCACCTTATCCTATGATCCTCTTTTATTTTACAGAGCCACTTCCAATGACTTTCACACCATACGTGGTTCTACAAGCAGCCAGATCTAATTTAGAATTCATCGATTCTATTTCAACATTCATTGCACTTTGCTAAGATTTTGTATTTCTATCTTGTAGTTCTTCGTCATATCCGTGGGTCCATTCCATGTTTACTAGGGACCAAGTCTCATTACTCTCCCAAAACATATATCTTACAGGTTGTCGAACAATCCTCCCACTACGACAAGGCACTACACGCAATTGTGTATCAGATGTGACACGCGTTGCAGTTTACCTTGTGGTATATCCTCTTGTACACTTGTACTAATACTTTGTGTTTTCCCTCTCATTTCCATTAGAACAATATATACATGGCATTATGATTTAATACATAGTCCATTTCCAAATATCTAGTGTTTGTGTTAACAATCACCCTTCGATCTTTTGGACTAAATAAATCATTACCATTCATTTTTCTAGGATATCCCACAAACAGACAAACATTCATACGAATTATTGTTTCTCGGGCATATCCATAAAATGAATTTAATAATTCCAAATAACTCATAATCTATCTAACCATTTCCATAAGAGTCTTTCTCTTATTAGGATTAGAAGATGTGTTATTAATTACTATTTGTTGCATCCGTGGGATGACCATGATTTAAGAGTGAACAAATTGTCGCCAATGTACAACAACAAATTATAGTTCCATCCTTCATTACTATGACCATGTCATTTAAATGAAATGGAGTATCCATCCGTAAATGCATAGAAACTAAAATGAAATTCTTTCTATGAAAACGTACGTAAAGACAATTTCTCATAATCAAGCGTTTATTCATATCCTGAGATAAATAAACAACTCCCACTGCAACAGCCACTACTCTCGTAGTATACCCATATACCCAATAATAATCTCATCATCACTTAATTACACGCTTTTAGTGATTTCGGTATCTACACACAATGTGTTAGCAGATGCCATCACTAATCATGCTTCAACGAATAGTGAATGAGATACTAACCTTGTTCATACATTGATGAAAATGGATTTCCTTCGCCACATATTTTATCAGAAGTTCCTCACCATATACAACCTCTTGTATTTCAGGTAGAACTTACTCAAAACATCCAGGCAAATTATGAAGAATAAAGTGATCTAGGTTTCCCTTTCAATTTCTATTCCAAACATTTCCAATTCATTCATCAATTCAACCATGACTTCCCGCCTATCTAACTTACTCAAGTATCTGAAGAGTCGCATGAGACCATCATATTTCTATGAACCTCTCACCTCTTCAGTAGAGACTTTAAAAGTCATCATGGGATATCCTTAGTGAGAACACACTTATATTTTCCTATGCAGTAATATTCAAAACCAAGATTCTTTTCTAATCATGTTACTTTGGACCAGTAAATATGTTTTCTTTTAGTTAGCAATAAGTAAAATGAAACCATTTGAAATTGCAAAGAATTATAAATAAATACACCGATCAAATCTTCAAATTTTATCCTTTTATATTGACTCCCTCAAAACAATATAAAAATAAAATTCACCGACATCTCAAGCACCGTGAGTCTGCAAGCCACGTTAGTGTGGGCGTTTACAAACCTGAACATTTATAAGAGAAGATTTTACCCATTAATTTCATTCGTCAACCTAACCTCATGACAAAATAATTAATAGTCGATTCCTCTTTAGCCATGCAAATAATAGCAGTGACTCCATTGGGGAGAATACTAATTATTTACATCTAAGTGTACACCATTATTTGATCCCATGTCCATTGCACGAGCTTTTGTGCCTTACAGTTAGAGAAGTACACACTCACTCAGATAACTTTCTACAATCATCGATTATATGTTTTACCAGTGAACCGCACATAAACTCATCCGTTAGGGAGGAAGGTCTATGCCAACACGCAAGTTCATGTGCCACATTACAATCAATAATTATTTAATGAAGTCTGTACCAGTGATCCGTGAATAAACTTATCCGTTAGGGAGGAAGGCCTATTGCCAACACGCAAGTTTACTCACATCACTTACAAACCAATAATGGAGGTCGCGGGAATTAATTACCAATCCCCTCTCCCACTTAGTAATTTATCACCGAGGGTTTTTACATGCATATAATATTCATAATAAAATACGCAACCTAGCATGCTCCTATTACGGCACATAAGGCAGTAAATCACAGAGAATCATGCGTACATATATAACAATAATCAGATAATTTAATCAAATTATGACAGTTATATAACAGCGAATTCGATTATTCGCCACCAAGCACGAATGCAGGCAATGCACACGAGGATCGACCTGCCTGGTCAGGTTGCGGGGTTTGGGGCAGCGCCTCGAAACCTAAACGAAATTCTGGAAGAATCTTACATAGAAAATTCCTCTAATTCCTTGTCCGCCAACCTGCTCTACCACTGCATCACCCTACCCGACATTCTCACACCTAGCCGCCCATTCTCAATGAATAACACTGAGCACACTGCACGACGTCCTCTGAGCAAATCGCCCGACACCGCGCATTCGTGCCCAACAACTTGCCCGGCATTTTGTTCCTTGCTCGACACACCTAGACTAGCAACGGCCATCATGCTTAGCCTCCAGTACGATTGTGTGCAGTTTGCACACCAACAAGTGAGTGCCCAGCTTACCATGCTTCTCGCCTAGTGGATGTCCAAGGGTGTCTTCCATGTGCGCCAAAGGATTTCCATGCCCCTCACGCATCACACACCCGTCATAATGCACGCCGCCATCGCCTCTGGTCTGACATGCTTGGACACCATCAGACCCACCATGAACGACCTTCCGACTCGCCCGTAACCGCCTGATGCATTGCTACAATCTGTCGGAAGCATCGCGAACAGGCCATTTGCTGCCCCACACCGCGCCAAGCCACCGCCATCGCATTAGATGTAAAGCAGCAGCGAATCCACAACTTTTCGTTGACCTGTTCCATCTATGCAATTACTGGAAAATCACTGTCCGCCGAAACCCATCGTTCAGCATGCTTCCAGTGTGAAGCTGCCAATCCAATGCCATCCCCGATCATCAGCTCCGTCGGGTTCCATCATCCGGCGACAATAGCAGCTGCCGCCAACCAAAACTCTGCAGAAGTTAATAACCATGGCTGGTTCTTCAGCGCCATATGGCTCAAACCAGCCATGAAGCCGTCGCCGGCCACGACCCGACCCTCGCCACTCAACATCAGCCATCGATCTGCATACTACTGCAAGCCGGTAAGTTCAACCCAGCAACCTGCAGGACTCGCTCATAATGATAGCAAGACCCGTCCAGGAACATGCCAGACCTGACCTGACAACTTGCAGACTCGATCCAGAACTTGTGTAACTCGCTCGGAATGTCAGTAGGCCCGCCCAAAAATGCCACCAGATGCACCAGGAACCACCATCAGACGCCATTGAGTCTGTCCAGCAATGTGTCTGCCCAAACCTTCACCTTTCTAATCAGCGATGAATGCCGACCATGAAGTGGGAGTCACCGGCAGATTCGTCGCTCTGCCCAGCGGCGCTCATTTCCTGGCTGATCCTTTCACTCATCGCCTCTCATGCCTACGCAACAACGACATCCTTCCATCGTCACTGACATGAATCCCTTGTCCAGCCATCAAAAATGAGTCGTCCACCTCTCACCAGTTCACACCGGAAGTCTATACAGGGTGAGGCCCAGCCTATTTCTAGCAGCGCTACATCGATCGTAACTATTTAGGCGCAATCGCCATGTGGGTTTGGCGAAACCCTAGCCTCCTTGATCGACCATTCTGACATGCCTCGTCATTTCCCAAAACCGCCACCGTCATTCATCGACTCATCCAGGTGTGAATTCGACAAACAGAGTTTGTCGATTCTTTCACACAACCATTAACAATATAAGGTATACATGTATAATAAAATAATTCCAGAAACCCTAATTGTCTCATGCGATTATTTCAGATTAAAACAAATAATCACACATAGCCAAGCATCAATTAAGGATTATACGGGTATAATCAAAATACCAAAAACCATAATCAAACATGTGATTCTATTCCAAAAGGAAAACACATAATCACATAAACCCTAGCCTAACATTTCACGCTTCACCACAAAACCGAAGCTCTGATACCAATTGTTGGCATTCGATCGTTTGGTTAACGTGAACTGTTAGGGGTTTCATACATTTCTAACAAGCAGTGAAAGCAAGTAAACAAGAAATGTATTACCTTTCACCAGGGTATGATGAAGACGATGAATTCTCGCCGCCAGCCTGTACAGCCTCACCATTTTTGGAATAACTCTCTTATCCGATGTCGGAATTGAGTGATCAATGTGCCAAAACGATCCTCTCTTCCGTGGCTTTCCATCAGTATATCGCTTGTCTAGTTATGAGGTCAATACAATTTTATAAAAATTGTAGAAGGTGGCGGTTAGCAGCAGCAAACAACCTTCCAGTCTTCTGCTGTATTCCCAAGTCCAATCTCAATGTCGTGTGGGCGAAGATCCTCGAGATCTTCTCAATCAGCTGTTCCCTCACCCTCTTCACAGTGTTAGGCGTGATTAATCTCATAGATTAGGGTTTCCGGACAGCTGAGATGACTTATATATGGGCTACAGCAGGGACTAGGAGGAGAAATTAGAGTTGTGCCTCCATTGGGCTTAAGTATCCAAGCTTAGCCCAAAGCTTATACTTAAGTCCAATAATAATAATATATACCACTAAAATATTATTACTGCACTATCGTTCTAATCCCATAATTACGTTATGGGCTCCTTCTTATTATGAGCCCGTTAGTCTGCCCATGTTTAAGATATACAATGTCCATTAATTAATTAAGTTACTGACAACTCCATTAATTAATATCTCATCCTAGAGTAGTACCACTCAACCTCATTATCATGCTGGAATAAATCCACCTGTAGGGTTTACATGATAATCCTTATGAGCTCCTCAAGAGGACATCATCAACCTATAACGGACACGGATTCCTTCTACAATCAACAGCACACCATAGAGACAGCACTATTTCCCAACTCACCGAGTTTTTCGATTTATTACATGTAAATCTCACCCATTGATGAATCAAAGAAATACATACTGCCCTACGTGTCGAGGTTATTGTATAGGATTAAGAGCATGAATATTCATAATAACTGAGATCAAGTTCTCCTATAAGTCAGTATAAGTCGAACGATCTAAAGCGGTCCCGCTCAATACACACAAAGTACACTAATGTGATTCTATAGCCAAGACAAGCTAATACCAAACAACACTACAACCATCCCGATAGAGAGTCCCCGTCTATCTCGGTTGTGAGCATATGTTTATACTTTATAAGGAAACCGATAATATGATCTTCCGCGTGTTGTCGCACAATATATTATCTACAGTATAAAGTAAGTGGACTATTGCACCGATCATATAAATAAATTATAAGACGCAATCATTTGATCATATGATTCTCATTTTAAATAAATTGTTATAACATTGTTCATACAAAAAGCTAGACTTTTAGTATACAATACAACAATCTCCCACTTATACTAAAAGACTATGTTGTCATGTCTTCTGCCATACATCTGATTCCCACTCACACTACACGTCCATCAAAAGCTCTTGCCTTAAGGTCCTTGTAAATGGATTTATAAGGTTATCATACGATGCAATCTAGGCGAAAAAACCTTCCCCTCATCATACGATTTCTCGTAACAGGTGGTACTCGCACTCCATGTGTTTAATTGCTTATGGACTCGTGATTCCTTCAAGTTTGCAACTGCACCATTATAATCAAAATAAACTGTGATAACCTTGGGCAAACTCAGAAACACTTCAAAGTACATCATGAAGTTTCTAGAGTTATACAGATACTTTGGCTGCCTCATAGGCTCCAATTTATCATCTTACCATGATGGAGTCCGGAGTCTGAAATATATTTCTATATAACACTCCTCCACATTATGACTCTACTTCCTAAAATTAAACACATAACCTTCGAGGTTAATTAACTGTCATCCCTATTTGATTTGAAAAATCCGAATCTATGTAGTTTCTAGTCCACACAAGAAGCAGTGAATCTGTCCGGTAAGTCCACATATAGTTTCTAGTCCTTTTCAGGTACTTCATCATGATGCTCATTTTCTTCAACATGATGCTCATTTTCTTCATCATGATGCTCATTTTCTTCCCCATGATGCATATTTTCTTCATCATGCTGCTCATTTTCTTCTTCTTGATGCATATTTTCTTCATCATGATGCTCATTTCTTCATCATGATGCTCATTTTCTTCATCATGATGCTCATTTTCTTCATCATGATGCATATTTTCTTCATCAAGATGCATATTTTCTTCATCATGATGCTCATTTTCTTCCTCATGATGAATATTTCTTTCATCATGATTCTCATTTACTTCATCATGATGCTCATCTCCTTCATCATGATGCTCATTTTCTTCATCATGATGCATATTTTCTTCATCATGATGCTAATTTTCTTTAACATGATGCTAATTTTCTTCATCATGATGCTCATTTTCTTCCCCATGATGCATATTTTCTTCATCATGTAGCTCATTTTCTTCATCTTGATGCATATTTTCTTCATCATGATGAATATTTTCTTCATCATGATGCTCATTTTCTTTGTCATGATGCTCATTTCCTTCATCATGATGCTCATTTTCTTCATCATGATGCATATTTTTTCATCATGATGCACATTTTCTTCATCATGATGCCTATTTTCTTCATCATGATGCTAATTTTCTTCATCATGATGCTAATTTTATTCATTATGATGCTCATTTCCTTCATCATGATGCTCATTTTCATCATCATGATGCATATTTTCTTCATCATGATGCTCATTTTAATCAACAGGATGCTCATTTTCATCATCATGATGCATATTTTCTTCATCACGATGCACATTTTCTTCATCATGAAGAATATTTTCTTCTTCATGATGCATATTTTCTTCATCATGATGCTCATTTCCTTCATCATGATGCTCATTTACTTAGTAATGATGCTCATTTTCTTCATCATGATGTTCATTTTTTTAAACATGATTCTCATTTGCTTCATTATGATGCTCATTTTCTTCATCATGATGCATATTTTATTCATCATGATGCTCATTTTCTTCATCATCATGCTCATTTTCTTTATCGTGATGCTCATTTCTTCGTCATGATGCTCATTTTCTTCATCATGATGCTCATTTTCTTCATAATGATGCATATTTTCTTCATCATGATGCCGATTTTCTTCATCATGATGCATATTTTCTTCATCATGATGAATATTTCCTTCATCATGATGCTCATTTCCTTCATCATTTTGCTCATTTTCTTCATAATGATGCATATTTTGTTCTTCATGATGCTCATTTTCTTCAACATGATGCTCATTTTCTTCATCATGATGCTCATTTTCTTCATCATGATGCATATTTTCTTCATCAAGATGCTCATTTTCTTCATCATGATGCTCATTTTCTTAAACATGATGCTAATTTTCTTCATCATGATGCATATTTTCTTCATCAAAATGTTCATTTTCTTCATCGTGATGTGTCTGCTACTACAGTGATGTGTCGGTTGCTACAGTGATTGGCTGCTGCTTTTTGAATAGTAGATGGCTGCTTTTGACAAATTTGTCCTACTTTTGAAATTTGAGTGCCTGCTCTTGACAATTGGGTACCTGCTTAAGAAAAAATTGGCCAGAGTAGTTGGCCCTTTGAATTTTATCAAAATTATTGAGTACACGTTCCACCGAGAAACTTCTGACTCAATATTTTAATAAATTTTTCAGATGAAAAGGATTTTGAATTTTTCTTTTCTTTCTCTTTTCTTTTTTCTCTTTTCTTTTCTTTTGAATTTTTCTTTTTCTTTTTCTTTTCTTTCTTTTTTTTCAAGGATAGTCATAAATCAAACGGATCCTGAGCACAAGGGCCGCCAAAAGGATCAAAATCTGATTTTGAGCCATCTGATGAAACTTCTTTAGCATCATTTTGGAGACCACCAAGTAAAGTGATAAGGCTTGCAGATCTCCTTCGGGCTTTGATTTGAACGTCTCTTCCATTGTTGATGTTTAGGAATTTTTCCATTGATTTCAGTAAAACATTGACGCTCTACTATATTTCTTGAAACTTCTCTGAAACATGAAATTTGACCTTGGCGTAATTCTTCTTATTGTTCTTCAAAAGTATAGTTGCCACGAGCTAGTGTTTTATTCCATGCTCTTTGGTAACTGTTTCGAAATCTACTATTGACTTCATTTTTTTTCTGCAATTTGTCTACACAGAATATTGTAGTATTGCTGCATAGGACTGTTTTCATTATTATTCTCATTATCATAATAGAGTGGCCAGAAGGCTTTGTTGCTCCAATTTTGAATAAGACTAATTGTATTATCATGGAATCTAATAAGGGTTAGATTTTGAAGTGGATTTATAGGGATACATTCTTGTATATGAAAGGTAGGTGGCTTAGTAATGACTATATTCTTATCAAAGGGTTTTGTGTAGCAAGGTTTTGAATGTAAACATTTAGGAATATTTGAACTCGACTTTTTATCAAACTGAGAAAATGAAGAGGTTGATGAACTTGGGAAGTCAGAAAGAGTTTGAAATTGGTTAAGGTTGACAAGGGATTTTGAATAATGCTGAGGAGTTTGAGGTCTGGGTCTACTCATGGTTGTCTGCAGGATTTTGAAGAAATTCTCTGGTTAGGAAATCAGGTAATGAATTATTATCTCCTTTGATGTATTCAATATCAAAATCAAAACATGAAAGTATGGCTTGCCATCTGGCAAAGATTTGTTTTGAAACAATGTTTTTGACATCTTTTTTATAAAACTTCTTTTGCAGATTTGCAATCAATTCTAAGAAGAAATTTTTTGTTAAAAATATCATCTTGAAATTTTGTAATACACAAAACAATTGAAAGTATTTCTTTTTTGATTGTAGAATAATTCTTTTGAGAATCATTCCAAATGCCAGAATGAAAACGAACAAGTTGTTCAATGAATGTATGAGATGCATGATTATTTTGAATTCTTTGTTTAAGGATACTTCCATACCCAATATCAGAGGCATCAGTCTCAATAATCATGAATACCTCAGGTTTAGGTATTCCTAAACAAGGAAGTGACTTAACCTGAACTTTAATCAGTTTAATAATATTAGTATGAATATCAGTCCAACGGTTAGGATTCTTTTTTAATCTTTGAAAAAGAGGTTGGCAAATAATTCTAAGCTTAGGAAAAAAATCTGACACATAATTCAGACATCCTAAAAATCTTTGTAATTTATTTTTGTCTTTGATATTATTAGGAAATTTATCAGCAAATTCAATGGCTCTTGAAATAGGTTGAATAGTACCTTTTGTTTGAAAAAGCTTAATTTTATGGGCAGAAATGACTAAACCATTCTTTTTACAAATATAAAGGAAAGTTTTGAGATGTTTGAAATGCTGTTCAATACTATGAGAAAATATCAGAATATCATCTATGTAAACAATAGAGAAAACTGAATAATCATTGAAAACATCATTCATAATATTTTGAAATTCAGAAGGTGCATTTTTCAATCCAAAAGGCATTACATTCCATTCGTAATGTCCAAAAGAGCTGTAAAAGCAGTTTTGTATTTGTCTTCTTCTCTGATCTGTATCTGCCAAAAGCCAGACATAAGATCGAATTTTGAAAAAATGCATGCCTTATGCAATCTTTTGATTAAATCTCTTTTATTAGGAATAGGATATCTGATCCATTCCAGAACATCATTGAGTGGTTTGTAATTAATGACAAGTCTTGGGACTCCTCTTTCCTTCTTCGCTGAATTATTAACATAGAAGGCAGGGCAACTCCAAGGTGACTTAGAGGGCCTTATGAGCTTTTTAGAAAGAAGAGATTTGATCTCATCATTGTAGATGTTGAGAAGATCATGATTCATTTGAATGGGTCTTGCTTTTGTTATTATAGACTTTTCATTGAAACCAGAAATATAAGGTAAAGAAACAATATGCTTCTTTCTTTCCCAGAAAGCATTGGGAAGGTCAGAGCATACTTCTTTTTTCAAAATGTTTTCAAAATCTAAAATCTTATTTTGAATATCTTTTCTGAGAAGTTCTTTCTCAATCCAAAAATAAGAAACTTTTTATTTGAGAAAGTCTATATGAGATTTTTTGAACACAATAGCATTTATTTGAGAAATGTAATAATTTTGAAGAAGAGAGACTTCTCTTTCTTTAATATGATTTACAAAATTGAAATGAACATCTTTTCCCATGATATTGGTTGTAATACCAGTACCATCAACTTTGAAAGGGTAAATAATAGTCAAGAAGGATTTCCCAAAATAATATCTTGACTTAAATTTTTGACAAGAATGAAATTGGTTTTGAAACAATAACCTTTATTGCAAATGAAAGCTTTTGAAAGTTTGTACTTAATATGATGAGGATTAGCATTAGCAGCTACAAGCCTTTCATTGGTTTTTTCATAATAAATTGAAGGAATAAGACCTTCTCTTATGCAATTCTGATCAGCTCCACTATCTCTAAGACATGAAGCACTGATCTGAAAGTCATCAATAATCAAATTTATAATTGAATACCATTTTTGTAAAGCTATATGTTCGATATTTTTGAAAATAGATAATCTGGTTTCTAAATCCAAATCTTTGGAATGAAGATTATTAATCTCTGAATAGAGGATTTGAATTTCAGCCTTAAGAGTATTAATCTCTCGCTGAAGATCATTAATAGTAATATCTGTTTTGATTAAAGAGGAGGAATGAGATTTATTGAAAAGCCTTGAAATACTGAAGGGTTCAATAATAACAAGTGGTTTGTCTTTTTTAGGAATATCATTATTGAGAACAATATCCCTTAATCTGAGAAGATATTTATGTTTTTCTTCTAGATCAGGAACTTTGTCGATGAGGTCGAACAAGAGTTCTTGTTCAATCTTCTCTTTTGAAATAATATTTATGTTTAATGGACAGAATCCATGACAAGAGGACTTGTCTGTTTCAGATTCTGAGCTTGTGAAAACTTCTTCTAAATCAAAACTTGAATCAGATTCATTTGAATACTCTTTTTGAGAATTTTCATCAGAAATTAAAAGAGCAGAAATCTTATCTCTTAAAATTTTATCATCATGAAAAATTTCATTAATTTTCTTTTTTAAAGGACAAGTATCAGCTTTATGGCCTTTTCTGTGACATTTGAAACAAGTAATTTGAAAGTTGTCAAAATTCTTTTTAAAATATCTTTTCTTTGAAAATTTAGGCTTTTTATAAAATTTTTCTTTGAAATCATTCTTATATCGTTTTTTAGGAAAATGCTTTTGCTTTGTTTTTAAATTTGGAAGAAGGAGCTTGAATCTTTTGTAATCTAAAAGCTTCCCAGAATGTACCAATTTCCTTACTGTATCTATTCTTTTCAGATCCGTACTTAGATTGTATTTTCAATTCTGAACACAAAGCTAGTCCTTCTTTTTTGACAAAAGCGAATAATTGACCATATGTAATTGTTTCAAAAGGAATGTCACTTTGACCAGTAGCTTCCTTGTCACGCCCCGACCCAAGACAGAACGCGACAACCGCCACATTAACCATAAATTTTGCGGAATGGGTGCACTCCACTCCACAAAGTTTATAGGAAACGTAAGGCTTGCTATCAAGTACCTGTAGAACTGAACAACTGATAACAATGGGTACAACCCGAGGACATCATCTCATAAAGTATCAACAAGGATTTACAAAGGTACAAAAATACAACGATGTAACTTAGTTTTAAAGAAAATATACATGAACGATATAACATCGCGAGGGTACAAAAAGAACATCAAAGGGGTCACCAAATATAAACTATACAATCTCGCCAATGAGTCCGTCAATTTACATAAAAGAGAAAGTACCCAAAACACTGATTGGATGACGAGCAAACGATAGGCAAAGCTCCAACCAAAATGATATCAACAGCATGAAAAGGAAAGAATAAATGGGGGTGAGCAAAACCACTAGCTCAGTGAGGTGATAAGCCGGTCACCCCGACCCTTATACGAAGCATGTATTCCCACTCGCGGTTCATAACATAAAATCCAATATTACGTCCCACAATAACTATTTCTCACTCAGTATACATATTAATGAACATAAAAACCTTAGTACACATTTATGAATAACACAATTAGTTCAAACAACATGTTATCACATAAAAGACGCGTGGGTAGTCAATATCCTCCTCGAACTGAGCTCTCCGTCAAGAGACAGTCCAAGCCCGTCACCGTTACTCTAGATAAAATGCACATTAATATTCTTTCTCAACACGCCAAGTGCTAAAGTTCACAATTCAATATCGACGTGAATACTTGAAATGATCAAACATATAAACATATATGACATGCATGTCCCACACCGGTGACGTTGACTGAGCCTATAATAGATTGATCCATCTAACGATCACCCTCCAGAGTATCAGTATTTGGCAAATGGACAGGTGCCCCATTAGATCTAACTCACCCGGGTTTGCCAAGCAACGGGCAACTTGGTTGTCACTCTAACTCACTCGAACCGCGACAATTCGGGCTACTTAATCAATGTCGCTCCAACTCACCCGAACCGTGACCAATTCGGGCTACTTAACCTTGGTACCAGGCATACATATGCATATGCATCATAAGATGAATAACGACTCAAGTTAGAGTCTTAATAGCACACAAGAATAACCAGAAATCAATTCTCAAATAATTCACAATAAATGCTATCAGATATCGAGCCGGCAAGGCTCTTCAACATAAGTTAAAATCAATAATACTCATAAAATGGCTAACAGGACTCTAACCAGAGCAATCGAGCCAATCAGGCTCTTTACCACATACCACAATACCAAATAATTTTCTTATCAATTAACTAAAACTAAAATAAATGCACATTTATCGAGGATCCACACTTCCCACAAGAGAAGGCGTTCCCGAATTATCAACTCACAAGGAAGTGATTAACTCTCTCCAGAATCTGAAGTCGGTCCCTTGCCCTTCGTCGATGGTTCTTTACCTAGAAAGGAGATGAGCAATTAAAGACAAATTAAATATAACTAACTATTAGCGGTAACATCCCTTTCATTGCCAAAAACAAATCCTAATCGAGTTCGAACGAGTCGATATTAAATAAAAATGGCATGTAACTCCTTAACATCAGTTCCCAATCCCACATAACCCGTTTCAATACATTAACTAAACGAAACGATAGAAAATAAGTTTGAATTCGACATAAAAATTCTGAAATTTTCCAGCTAGCGGCAGTTTACGAGAAAAATCATAACTAATTGTAGAATAATCGGATTGAGGCGTTTCAAGTGGCTACGGAAAGCTAACGAGTTCAGCTACGTACAGAAATTAAGTTTTCAAACTTTCGAGGGCAATAGCTATGTCAAAATCAGTTCGAACAGTCTGCGAATTACCCACATACCAAAAAGAAAATCCCCACAAAATTACAAAACCATGGAAGAAGGAAGCTTAATTCACACACCACTTACCTCAAAACAACTTAGAAACCACCTAGGATGAGGGTTGTAAGGGAGAATTTGATCAACAAGGGTTTCTCCTCTTCACTCTCTTCTTTCCCCTCTTTTGTTTTTCTTCTCCCGTTCTTCTCTCTCTTTTTTTTTTAACTTTAGCCTTAATAATTATATATCAGGCCATTTAAGTGGGCTGAAACTTTGGGCCACAAAATAAATAAATAAATAAGTTTGGGCTTTCTAAAAAAAATTTAGTTGGGCTAAGATAGGACTAGCCTTTTGGGCCATAAAAATAAATAAATAGGTTTTGGGCTTTCAAAAAAAAATCTAGTTGGGCTAAGATAGGGCTGGCCTTTTGGGCCATAAAAATAAATAAATAGGTTCGTCCTCGAAACATAAACGTACCTAGAGATGAAAAGAGATTTGGATGGTGTTGACGCATGACTGACTCTGGTTCCCATTTTTCTTCTTCAATTTGATCACTTCTCCATAGAACTCTAACCATAGGAATGGATTTGTTGCGAAGCATTTTCTCTCGGCGATCTACAATTTGAATAGGTTGTACTTCGTACGATAGATTTTTCTTTAATACAACTGGGGGATATTTGAGCACGAGCGAAGGATCTGGTTCATATTTTCTAAGCATAGAGACATGGAAGACATCGTGAATCTTCGACAATTTCGATGGTAGCTCAATTCGATACGCGACACGACCAATCCTTTGCACGATCATAAACGGGCCAATATACCTTGGACTCAACCTTCCTCGACGGCGGAATCGCAACCGCCCTTCCATGGAGAAACTTTCAGAAAAACTTTGTCTCCTTCATTAAACTCCAAATCGCGCCTCCTATTATCTGCGTAGCTTTTCTATCGATCTTGAGCTGCCTTAAGTCTGTCTCGAATAAGTTATATTTTTGCCTTCGCATCTTCGATAAGCTCTACTTGTTCGATTTGTCTCTCGCCAACCTCATCCCAAAAGAGCGGTGTTCGACACTTTCGGCCATACAGAGCTTCATATGGGGGCATTCCAATGCTTGAATGATAACTGTTGTTATAAGCGAACTCCACCAAAGACACGTACTTATCCCAGCTACCTCCCAAATTCAACACCACTGCACGTAGCATGTCTTCTAGTGTCTGTATAGTTCTCTCTGATTGTCCATCAGTCTGTGGATGAAACGAGGTACTGAATAGTAATTTTGTACCTAGCGCTTTCTGTAGACTAGGCCAAAAATGGGAAGTGAATCTTGGATCACGGTCAGATATGATTGACACTGGTACTCCGTGCAATCTCACGATCTCATCGACATATAACTTGGCAAGTTTCTCTAAAGATTCGTTGGTATGCACTGGAAGGAAATGTGTCGATTTCGTCAGACAATCGACAATGACCCAAATTGAGTCATGACCCTTTTGGGTTCGAGGTAAACCAAAAACAAAATCCATTGTGACGTTTTCCCATTTCCACTCAGGAATAGGTAGTGGTTGAAGCATGCCGGCTGGTTTTTGGTGTTCCGCTTTAATATGTTGGCATAATAAGCACTTTGATACAAATTCAGCAATGTCCCGTTTCATACCTGGCCACCAATAATGCTCCCGAAGTGTTCTGTACATTTTGGTACTACCAGGATGCATAGCATAGGCTAAAGAATGGGCTTCCTCAAGAATAGCTCTACGAACATCAAGTTCTGATAGAACACAAACACGATTTTTAAAAGTAAGAAGTCCATCATCCCGAATTTGAAATTCTATTTCTTTTCCTTGATTTAGTTTCGCCATCTTCTGTTGTAAATGAACATCGTGTTATTGTCTTTCTCGAATTTGCTCGAACAAGGTAGGTCTAACCTCGAATTTGGCGATTAAGGCAGAATCATTAGACTTTTCACAATCAAGCGAAATGTGTAAAGATTTAAATTGCTCCAACATAGGAAGATAAAAAGATTGAATCGAAGCAAGTGAGGTAGAAGACTTTCTACTCAGAGCATCTGCAACAACGTTCGCCTTGCCAGGATGATAATCGATGACTAAGTCATAGTCACTAATCAACTCCATCCATTGCCTTTGCCTGAGGTTGAGCTCCTTTTGCGTGGTGATATACTTTAAGCTCTTGTGATCAGTGAAAACCCGACAAGTTGCACCATACAGATAGTGCCTCCAGATCTTCAATGCAAAGATGATTGCAGCCAACTCTAAATCATGTATAGGATAATTTTCTTCGTTCTTCTTCAATTGCCTTGAAGCGTAGGCAATAACCTTTCCTTCTTGCATGAGAACGCATCCTAATCCTTGTCTCGAGGCGTCGCTATAAATGGTAAATTCTCCAATCGCTGGGTCTGGCAAAGCAAGAATAGGAGCTGAAACGAGTCGTCTTTTCAATTCTTGAAATGCTTCCTCGCATTCTTCACTCCATTCAAATTTTACCCCTTTCCGAGTCAATTTAATCAAAGATGAAGCCAATAACGAAAAGTCTTTGACAAACCGTCGATAATATCCCAGCTAATCCTAGAAAACTACGAATCTCTGTCACGTTCTTTGGACGCTCCCAATCTAGTATAGCTTGAATCTTCACTGGATCAACGTAGATTCCTTCTTTAGAAATGTGATGACCCAAAAAGCTTACCTCACGAAGCCAAAATTCACACTTCGAGAATTTAGCATAAAGCTGATTTTCTCTGAGAATGTTCAGAGCAATTCTTAGATGATGAGAATGCTCGTCGTCCGATTTAGAATAAATAAGAATGTCATCAATGAAGATGATGACAAACTTATCTAAGTACGGCCAAAAGAACCGATTCATAAGATCCATAAAAGCTGCAGGAGCATTTGTGAGTCTAAAAGGCATAACACAGAATTCAAAATGACCGTATCTGGTTCGAAAAGCAGACTTAGGGATATCAGATTCCCTAATCTTGAGTTGGTGATAACCAGATCGCAAATCAATTTTTGAGAACACAGTTGCTCCTTGCAATTGATCAAACAGATCATCGATTCTTGGAAGAGGATATTTGTTCTTAATTGTCACCTTATTCAATTGACGGTAGTCGACACATAGGCGAAGTGATCCATCTTTCTTCTTGACAAAAAGAACTGGAGCACCCCACGGAGATGTGCTAGGTCATATGAACCCCTTCTCCAATAATTCCCTAAGTTGTGTCTGGAGTTCCTTGAGCTCAGCAGGCGACATTCGATATGGAGTAATCGATATAGGTGTGATTCCAGGAAGTACGTCAATGGAAAAATCAATCTCTCGATTCGGAGGTTGTCCTAGTAAGTCTTCGGGAAAGACATCAGGAAGTTCATTCATGATCAGGATGTCATCTATTTTAGTTTCAGAAAGAGAAGTATGGATGACAAATGCCAAGAATGCCTCACAACCCTTACGCATTAATTTATGCGCAGTCAACATTGAAATAAAAGAGAGGGATCTCGTTTGAAGTTTACCTTCAAAAACAAGTTCTGAGAATCCTGGTCTACAAAAAATAACAAGCTTCTCGTGGCAATCGAGAATTGCATGATGAGAAGAAAGCCAATCCATGCCAAGAATAACATCAAGATCAATCAAAGGCAATGGTATCAATTCAGCCTCTAAAATGACATCTTTGATCTTCAATGGACAACCAAGGAATACCGAATCATGAATTAGATGCTCTCCAAGAGGGGTATGAACGATGATTCCAGGTGACAATAGCTATGTCAAAAATCAGTTCGAACAATCTGCGAATTACCAACATACCAAAAAGAAAAACCCCATAAAATTACAAAACCATGGAAGAAGGAAGCTTAATTCACACACCACTTACCTCAAAACAACTTAGAAACCACCTAGGATGAGGGTTGTAAGGGAGAATTTGATCAACAAGGGTTTCTCCTCTTCACTCTCGTCTTTCCCCTCTTTTGTTTTTCTTCTCCCGTTCTTCTCTCTTTTTTTTTTTAACTTTAGTCTTAATAATTATATATCAGGCCATTTAAGTGGGCTGAAACTTTGGGCCACAAAATAAATTAATAAATAAGTTTGGGCTTTCTAAAAAAAATATAGTTGGGCTAAGATAGGGCTGGCCTTATCTTTTTAATCTATTATCTCTAAGAGCGAGATAAACAGGAGAATCAACACCAATATGAACAATGGGTTTAATAGCAACTTGAATTAAACCAAAATGAATATATCTATATGAGTATGAAATGATCAGAGTATGAAAATAAAACAATAACAAATTGAGAATAATAAAACTTGAATAAAACTTGCTTTGAATTATTGGAGATTATGAATACAGAGGTAGGAATACAAGGATATGACAAGGATATGAAAATATGAGAAGGGTAAGATTGAATATAAGGATTTGAAGGATCTAGGCTTAAGGATTTTATTCGCTTAAAACTTTCGATCACTAAAATTTTCACTTTGTAAATGAATATCAAGAATTAATGAATCAAGTAACAAAGGGTCAGTTGTTGGCTATTGGATCGTTTGGTTAGCATGAAAATGTTAGCAGATCACGTAAATAATAAGCGGAAGCGTAAATAAACATTTACAATACCTTTCACTGGGTGTGTTGATGAAGATCTGCTGCAGAGAACTACCTCTTGATCTTCTGCTGTATGACCCAAAGTCAATTCTAGTGTTGTGTGGCAACAGTCTCCAGAATCCACTCAATCTGCTCCTTATCCTCTCTTTCACGTCAATAGTGGCGCAAAGTTAGGGTTCCTGAAAGCTGAGAAGACTTATATATTGGGCTACAATAGGGACCAGGAGGAGAAATTAGATTGGGCCTCAATTGGATTTAATTAACCAAGCTTAGCCCAAAGCTTAAATTAAATCTAGTAATAATAATATAGTCCACTAAAATATTATTACTGCACTACCCATCCAATCCCAAAATTATGTTTTAGGCTCCTTCTTATTATGAGCCCGACAGTCTCCCCATGTTTAAGATATACAATGTGCATTAAGTAATTAAGTTACTGACAACTCCATTAATTAATATCTCATCCGAGAGTAGTACCACTCAACCTTATTATCATGCCGGAATTAATCCACTTGCAAGATTTACATGACAAACCTTATGAGCTCCTCAAGGGGACATCATCACCCTATGTCGGACAAGAATTCCTTCTACAATCAATAGCACACCATAGAGACAACACTATTTCCCAACTCACCGAGTTTGTTGATTTAATACATGTAAATCTCACCCATTGATGAATCAAAGAAATATATAATGCCTTACATGTCGAGGTTATTGTATAGAGATTAAGAGCACGAACATCCATAATAACTGAGATCAAGTTCTTCTATATAGACAGTACAAGTCGAACGATCTCAAGCGGTCCTGCTCAATACACGCTAAGTGCACTAATGTGATTCTATAGTCAAGACAAACTAATACCAAACCACATTACAACCATCCCGATAGATAGTCCCCGTCTATCTCGGTTGTGAGCATCTGTTTATACTTTATAAGGAAATCGATAATATGATCTTCCGCGTGTTGTCGCACAATATATTATCTACAGTATAAAGTAAATGGACTTTTGCACAAACATATAAATAAACAATTTATAATATGCAAAACATTTGATCAAATGATTCGCATTTCAAATAAAATTGTTAAAACATTGTTCAATACAAAATCTAGGCTTTTAGTATACAATCTAACATCAGTAATATCAACAGAGAAATTAGGATCACAGTTGAAATATATAGGACCATTGCAAATGTTTGTTTGAATCATAGCAAGTAAAGAAGATTTGTATCTTTTTAATCTATTATCTCTAAGAGCGAGATAAACAGGAGCATCGACACCAATATGAACAAGGGGTTTAATAGCAAATTGAATTAAACCAAAATGAATATATCTATATTTGTTTTCTAAATATTTCTTAAAAAGATATTCCTGAAAGTTCTTCAAAAAATCAAGTGATCGATACTACTCATGATACTTTAGATAATGAAGCTATCCAAAGTATCGAACAAATAGCTTTGTTTTTAATTCTCGAAGAAGGAGCTTGAATCTTTTGTAATCCAAAAGTTTCGCAGAATGTACCAATTTCCTTACGGTATCTATTCTTTTCAAATCCGTACTTAGATTGTATTTTCAATTCTGAACACAAAGCTAGTCCTTCTTTTTTGAAAAAAGCGAATAATTAACCATATGTAATTATTTCAAAAGGAATGTCACTTTGACCAGTAGCTTCCTTAAGCTTTTGATGAATTCTTTCACCGAAAAATTTGGGAAGTCCAGCTATGAATCTTTCTTTCCAAAAAGAGGCGTTGCAATCGTTTCTTTTTAAAATATGAGTGAGAAAAACATAAATATCTTCTCAGATTAAAGGATATTGTTCTTGTTGGATTGTATACTAAAAGTCTAGCTTTTTGTATGAACAATGTTATAACAATTAATTTGAAATGAGAATCATATGATCAAATAATTGCATCTTATAATTTATTTTTATGTTCGATGCAATAGTCCACTTACTTTATACTGTAGATAATATGTTGTGCGACAACATGCGGAAGATCATATTATCGGTTTCCTTATAAAGTATAAACAGATGCTCACAACCGAGATAGATGGGGACTCTCTATCGGGATGGTTGTAGTGTGGTTTGGTATTAGCTTGTCTTGGCTATAGAATCACATTAGTGCACTTGTGTGTATTGAGCAGGACCGCTTGAGATCGTTCGACTTATACTGACTTATAGGAGAACTTGATCTCGGTTATTATGGAAGTTCGTGCTCTTAATCCCTATACAATAACCTCGACACGTAGGGCAGTATGTATTTCTTTGATTCATCAATGAGTGAGATTTACATGTAATTAAATCAACAGACTCGATGAGTTGGGAAATAGTGTTGTTTCTATGGTGTGATGTTGATTGTAGAAGGAATCCGTGTCCGTCATAGGTTGATGATGTCCTCTTGAGAAGCTCATAAGGATTATCATGTAAACCCTGCAGGTGGAATTTATTCCGACATGATAATGAGGTTGAGTGGTTCTACTCTTGGATGAGATATTAATTAATTGAGTTGTCAGTAACTTAAATTAATTAATGGACATTGTATATCTTAAACATGGGGAGACTAACGGGCTCATAATAAGAAGGAGCCCAAAACGTAATTTTGGGATTGGTACGGTAGTGCAATAATAATATTTTAGTGGAATATATTATTATTATTGGACTTAAGTATAAGCTTTGTGCTAAGCTTGGATACTTAAGCCCAATGGAGGCCCAACCCAATTTCTCCTCCTGGTCCCTGCTATAGCCCATGTATATAAGTCACCTCAACTTATCTGGAACCCTAATCTAATTCATTATTCACGTGTGATGAGGGTTGAGAGCAGATTGAGGAGGTCTCGTTGATCGTCGCCCATACGACGTCGAGATCGGACTTGGGACATACAGCAGAAGATCAGAAGGTAGTTTGCTGCTGCTGTCCGCGACCTTCCGAAATTTGTATAAATTTGTATAGTGCTAAGAATTTGATGATCATCATACTGATGGAAAGCCATTGAAGAGAGGATCGTCTGACCACAAAGATCATTCAATTCCGACATTAGACGAGGAAGTTATTGCCATTCTCGTGGGACTACGCAGGCTGCCTGCGAGAATCAATCTTCATCAACATACCTTGGTGAACGGTAATCGTTTCTATGATTTATTGCTTCCGCTGTGATAGAAACGCATGGTATGAATCCCTAACGGGTCACGTTAACCAAACGATCCAAGCGCCATCAATTGGTATCAGAGCTTCGGTTTCGTGGTGAAGCGTGACACGTTAGGCTAGGGTTTATGTGATTATTTTTTCGAAATTAGGAGCACAAACCATGTATATCCCTATGTGAAAAATACCCTATATCATATCTGTTCGTCGATGGTTGTGTGTGAGAGGATTCGACGAAAACTGTTCGTCAATTTCACATGGAAGGAAAAAATTGAGAGAAAATCTAGCGTAGTGATATTGCAGAAGCAATAACCGGAGTTTCAACCGTCGGATCAGGCTGAAATTTGGTCAGCATGTTCGGATTTTGTGGATGTACATTCTGAATGGTGAAGATTGTATTTGGTGCTTTGTGTTGTCGGGAATACGCCGAAAATAGAAGCAGTTTTTGGGCGATTCTGTTCTGCGCAGTCGAGGGAATAGAGCCGTTTCTCAGAAACTAACCGTTGGATGGATCTGTAATTTGGACAGCATGTTTAAAACTCACAGGAGTACATTCTGGACGGTGGAGATTGGATTCTCAAACCCTGAACGACAGTTGGTGTAGTTTGATGTTGCGCGTTGGGCTGAACTTGCTTCCGTGCAAGTAGGCCCTTGGACGAGCGAATCTGCATCAGGTTCGATTGGTCTGCATCAGGTTCGATCGATGCTACACCAGGTTCGAGCGGATTTGCATCAAGTTCGATTAGTCTGCATCAGGTTCGATCGATGCTGCACCTGGTTCGAGCAGATTTGCATCAGGTTTGATTGGTCTGCATCAGGTTCGATCGATGCTGCACCAGGTTCGAGCGGATTTGCATCAGGTTCGATTGGTCTGCATCAGGTTCGATCGATGCTGCACCAGGTTCGAGCGGATTTGCATCTGGTTCGATTGGTCTACACCAGGTTCGAGCGGGTTTGCATTAGGTTCGATTGGTCTGCATCAGGTTCGATCGATGCTGCACCAGGTTCGAGTGGATTTGCATCAGGTTCGATTGGTCTGCATCAGGTTCGATCGATGCTGCACCAGGTTCGAGCGGATTTGCATCAGGTTCAATTGGTCTACACCAGGTTCGAGCGGGTTTGCATCAAGTTCGACTGGTCTGCATCATGTTCCACGTGAGTCTTCACAATATGATCGGGCAGGGTGCCAGAGTGGTGGAGCAGGCTGCTGGGAGGTCGATCCCCATCGCAGTTGTCCGCATTCGTGATTGGTGGCGATGATTCTCTATGATTTATTGCCTTAAATAGAAGCATGCTAGATTGCGTATTATATTTGGTATATTATATGCATGTATGTTGGAGTGTTGATCAAGTCAACTTATTTTTGGCAATTTATTTCCTTATATATAACTGCTATAATTATTTTATTAGTCAATTATTATTATATATTTGGAAGTATGAGCATGCTAGGTTGCATATTTTATTCTAAAATATTATATGCATGTAAAAACCTTCGGTCTTAAATAACTAAGTGGGAGAGGGGATTGGTAATTAATTCCCATGGCCTCCATTATTGGTTTGTAAGTGATGTGAGTAAACTTGCGCGTTGGCAATAGAGCCTTCCTCCCTAACGAATGAGTTTATTCACAGATCACTGGTACAAACTTCTTTAAATAATTATTGTTTGTAATGTGATGCATATGGACTTGCGCGTTGGCTATAGTGCCTTCCTCCCTAACGGATGAGCTTATATGCGGTTCACTAGTACAAACTTATATAATTGATGGTTGTAGAAAGTTATCTGAGCGCGTGTGTACTTCTCCAATAGTAAGGCACATAAGCTTGGGCAGCTGACTTGGAATCAAATAATGGTGCACACTTAGATGTAAATAATTAGTATCCTCCCCAACGGAGTCACTGCTATTATTTGCATGGCTAAAGAGGAACTGACTATTAATTATTTTGTCATGATGTTAGGTTGACAAATGAAATTAATGGGTAAAATTTTCTCTTGTAAATGTTCGGGTTTGTAAACCTCCACACTAACGTGGCTTGCAGACTCACAGTGCTTGAGATGTCGGTGAATTTTATTTTTATATTGTTTTGAGGGAATCAATATAAAAGGATAAAATTCGAAGTTTTGATCGGTAAATTAATTTATGATTCTCTGATTTTCAAATGGTTTTATCTCACATATTATTAACTAAAGGAAATTATATTTACTTGTCCAAATTAGATGATTAGAAAAGAATCTTGGTTTTGAATTTTACTGCTTAAGAAAATACATGTGTGTTCTCACAAGGGACGTCTCATGATGCCTATTAAAGTCTCTAGTGAAGAGATGAGAGGTTCATAGAAATATGATGGTCTCATGTAACTCTTCGGATACTTGAGTAAGTTAAAAGGCAGAAGATCATGATTTAATTTGATGAATGAATTGGGAAAGCATGGAGTATAAATTGAAGGGAAACCTAGATCAATTTAATTCTCCGTGAATTGCTTAGATTTTTTTGAGTAAGTTCCACCTGAATTACAATAGGATGTATATGGTGGAAAACTTCTGGCAAAACATGTGGCAAAGGAAAGACATTTTCATCATAATGTGAACAAGTTCTATATCTTATTCACTAGTTATTTAAAACATGATTAGTGATGGCATTTACTGACACGAAGTGTGTAGATACTGGAATCACTAAATGTTTATTACTAAGTGAGGATAAGATTATTATGACATGGGTAAAACTACAAGAGTAGTGGCTATTGCAGTGGGAGTTGTCTATTTATCTAATGATATGAGTAGACGTTTGATTATGAGAAATTATTTTACGTACGTTTTCATAGAAAGAATTTGATTTCGGTTTCTATGCATTAATAGATGGATACTCCATTTCATTTAAATGACATGGTCATTATAATGAAGGATAGAGTTGTAATCTGTTATTGTACGTTGGTGAACAATTTGTATACTCTTAAATCATGTATATTCCACAGATGCAACAAATAGTAATTAATAATGAATCTTCTAATCTTAGTAAGATAAAGATACCTTCGGATATGAACTAAACATATATTTGGCATCTAAGACTAGATCATTTTACTTGAGTAGGATTCAAAAGTTGATAGCAGATAGACCTTTAGGTTTATCTGAAGTGAAAACTATCTGACTTTCGAGTCTTGCTTGGGAGTAAAAATGACTAATTGCTTTTTCAAGGCAAAGGGGTGCAGAACCAAAGATATATATATTGGAATTAGTTCATTATGATTTATGTGGTCCTAAGATTGTCCGGATGAGAGGTGGATATGAATATTCGTCAATCGATGATTATTCTAGATACCGATATATTTATTTGATGCACTGCATGTCTAAGTTCTTTGATTAATTCAAGAATTACAAGGCTGGTACAGTGAAGCGTCATGGAAAATATATCAAGTAATGACGATTTAATCATCATTACGAGTACCTCTTAGGATAGTTAGGATCTATTAATCAGAGGTTGAGATTAAATCTCAAGTGGTCTACACCGGACATGCCCCAACTGAATGGTGTGGTGGATAGAAGGAATAAAACTCTTATGGTAATGATTAGATAGATGATGAATTTTTTGGAATTACTTAATTCATTTTATGGATAAGCCCTAGAAACAGTAATTCATTTGAATGTTTGTCTGTTTGTGGGTTATGCTATAAAAATGAAGGTGATTTATTTAGTCTAAAAGATCGAAGGGTGATTGTTAACACAAACACTAGATTTTTGGAAAGAGACTATGTATTAAATCATAAACCCATGTATAAATTGTTCTAAAGGAAGTGAGAGGAAAAAATACAAAGTATAAGTATCAAGTGTACAAGAGGATATACCACAAGGTAAACTGCAACGCGTGTCACGTCTGATACACAATTGCATATAGTGCATTGTCGTAGTAGGAGGGTTCTTCGACAACTTGTAAGATACATGTTTTGGGAAAGTCGTGAGACTTGGTCCCTCGCAAACATGAAATGGACCCACAGATACGACGAAGCACTACAAGTTAGAAATGCCAAATCCTAGCAAAGTGCAATGAATATTAAAATAGAAGCGATGGATTTTAAATTAGGTCTGGATGCTTGTTGAACCGCTAAATGGCGTAAAAGCCACTGAAAGCGGGCATGCAAGAATAAAAGAGGATCATAGAATAAGGTGAAAACCTTGGAAGCAAGCTTGTTGCGAAAAGGTATACTCAGAAAGAAAGAGTTCGATTATGAGAAAACCTGTTCGTCGGTAGTTATGCCTAAGTTGATCCGGACTCTTTTATTTGTTGCTACTCATATGAAATATGAGGGATAGCAAATAGATGTCGAGACAGCTTTCCTAATTGGAAGTCTTAAGGGAAACATCTATGTGAAGCCACCAGAGTGATTCATTACAAAAAGCTAAGAGCATTGTGATAGTAAGCTTAAAAGTGTCCATTCATGGACTAAAGCAAGCTTCAAGATCATGAAGCATCCGTTTTGATGAGGTAATCTAGTGACATAGATCTAATCAATGATCGGATGGGTCTTGTGTATTGAAAAGAGTGATTGAAACGTGGTGGTATTTCTTGTACTATACGTAGATAGTATCTTGCTCATTGGAGACAATGAAAGAGTATTGTCGGGCGTATGGGTATGGTTGATAAAGCGGTATGAGATGAAGGACTTAACAAGAGCAAAAATATTCTTTTGATCACGGTAATACGGATCACAAGAAAGGATGTTATGCTTATCTCAAGTTTCATATAATGATACGATCCTTACTTGTTTAGCATGTGAATTTATCTAAGTGAATGTGTCTTGTGACACAAAAGTAGATAAAGAAGATAAAAGCGGTTCCTTATGCTTCGGCAAATGAGAAAGCTTAATCTAAGGAATGTTATGCACGAGATTGGATATCTATTTTGCCGATGGCATGAACAGTGGGTATCAAGGTAACCCAAAATAAGAATGTTGAATTGTGGTAAGACATATACTTATGTACCTGAAAAGGACTAGAAATTATATGTAGGCTTACCGGACAGATTCGCTGCTTCTTATGAGTTACGTAGATTCGAATTTTTCAAATCAGATGGGGATGGCAGTAAATCCACCTCAAGGTTATGCGTTTAATTTTAGGAAGTAGAGTCATAATATGGAGGAGTGTTATATAGAAATATATTTCAGACTCCGGATTCCATCATGGAAAGATGATAAATTGGAACTTATAAGGCAGCCAAAGTATCTATATGACTTTAGAAACTTCATGATGGACTTTGAAGTATTTCTAAGTTTGCCCAAAATTATCACAATTTAAATTAATGATATTGGTGCAGTTGCAAACTTAAAGGAATCACGAGTCCATAAGGCAATTAAACACATGGAGCGCGAGTACCACCTATTATGAGAAATCGTATGATGAGGGAAGGTTGTTGTCACCTAGATTGCATCGGATGATAACCTAGTAAATCCATTTAAAAGGACCTTAAGGCGAGAGCTTTTGATGGTCGTGTAGTGGGAGTGGAAATCAGATGTATGGCAGAAGACATGACAGCATAGTCTTTTAGTATAAGTGGGAGATTGTTGGATTGTATACTAAAAGTCTAGCTTTTTGTATGAACAATGTTATAACAATTAATTTGAAATGAGAATCATATGATCAAATGATTCCATCTTATAATTTATTTTTATGTTCGATGCAATAGTCCACTTACTTTATACTGTAGATAATATGTTGTGCGACAACACGCGGAAGATCATATTATCGGTTTCCTTATAAAGTATAAAAAGATGCTCACAACCGAGATAGATGGGGACTCTCTATCGGGATGGTTGTAGTGTGATTTGGTATTAGCTTGTCTTGGCTATAGAATCACATTAGTGCACTTGTGTGTATTGAGCAGAACCACTTGAGATCGTTCGACTTATACTGACTTATAGGAGAACTTGATCTCAGTTATTATGGAAGTTCGTGCTCTTAATCCCTATACAATAACCTCGACACGTAGGGCAGTATGTATTTCTTTGATTCATCAATGAGTGAGATTTATATGTAATTAAATCAACAAACTCGATGAGTTGGGAAATAGTGCTGTTTCTATGGTGTGCTGTTGATTGTAGAAGGAATCCGTGTCCGTCATAGGTTGATGATGTCCCCTTGAGAAGCTCATAAGGATTATCATGTAAACTCTGCAGGTGGAATTTATTCCGACATGATAATGAGGTTGAGTGGTACTACTCTTGGATGAGATATTAATTAATTGAGTTGTCAGTAACTTAAATTAATTAATGGACATTGTATATCTTAAACATGGGGTGACTAACGGGCTCATAATAAGAAGGAGCCCAAAAGGTAATTTTGGGATTGGTACGGTAGTGCAATAATAATATTTTAGTAGAATATATTATTATTATTGGGCTAAGCTTGGATACTTAAGCCCAATGGAGACCCAACCCAATTTCTCCTCCTGGTCCCTGCTGTAGCCCATGTATATAAGTCATCTCAACTTATCTGGAACCCTAATCTAATTCATTATTCACGTGTGATGAGGGTTGAGAGCAGATTGAGGAGGTCACGTAGATCGTCACCCGCACGACGTCGAGATCGGACTTGGGACATACAGCAGAAGATCAGAAGGTAGTTTGCTGCTGCTATCCGCGACCTTGCAAAATTTATATAAATTCGTACAGTAATCAGAATTTGATGATCAATACTGACGGAAAGCCGTTGAAGAGAGGATCGTCTGAGCATAAAGATCATTCAATTCTGACATCAGACGAGGAAGTTATGGCTATTCTCGTGGGACTGCGCAGACTGCAAGCGAGAATCAATCTTCATCAACATACCCTGGTGAACGGTAATCGTTTCTATGATTTATTGCTTCTGCTATGATAGAAACACATGGTATTCTAACGGGTTACGTTAACCAAACGATCCAAGCACCAACACATGATGCATGTTTGCTTCATCATGATGCTAATTTCCTACATCACAATGCTCATTTCATTCATCATGACACATATTTCCTTCATCGTGATGCACATTTCCTACATTATGATGCATATTTCCTTCGTCTCGATGCTGAATGACTTCATCATGAAGCTCATTTCCATCATTATGATGTGTATTTCCTACATCATGATGCTCATTTCCATCATTTTAATGATCGTTTCCTTCATCTTGATGCTCATTTATTTAATCATGATGCATATTTCATTCATCATGATGCTCATTTCCTAAATCATGATGCGTATTTCCTTCATCAAGATGCTCATTTCCGTCATCTTAATGAACATTTCCTTTATTATGATGCTCATTTCCTTCATCATAATGCATATTTCCTTAATCATGATGTTCATTTCCATCATCGTGATGCTCATTTTTTTCATCATGATTCATATTTCATTCATTATGAGGCTCATTTCCTTCATCATGACGCATGTTTCCTTCATCACGATGCCTATTTCCTACATTATTATGCTTATTTCCTTCATTATGATGCATATTTCCTTCAACATGATAATCATTTCCATCATAATGATGCTTATTTCCTTCATCATGATATTCACTTCCTACATCATGATGTTCATTTAAATCATCATGATGCTCATTTCATTGATCATGATGTATATTTCCTTCATCATGATGCTCATTTCCTACATCATGATGCATATTTCTTCAATCACGATGCTCATTTCCATCATCTTATTAATCGTTTCCTTCATCAAGATACTCTATTCCTTTATCATGATGCATATTTCCTTCATCATGATTCTTATTTCCTTTATCATGATGCGTATTTCCTTCATCAAGATGCTCATTTCCTACATCATGATGCTAATTTCCTTCATCATGATGCATATTTTCTACATCTTTAAAGTCATTTCTTTCATCATGATGCGTATTTCCTTCATCATGATGCTTATTTCCATTATCATGATGCTGATTTCCTTCATCATGATGCATATTTCCTACATCTTTATGGACATTTCTTTCATCATGATCCATATTTCCTTCATCATGATGCTTATTTCCTACATCACGAGGCTCATTTCCTTGATGATGATTCTTGTTTTCTTCATCATAATGCTCATTGATGATGGATAAATCCATCGTCATGATGCATATTTTCTTCATCATGATACATGTTTCCTTCATCATGATGCCTATTTCCTGCAGCATGGTGCTCATTTCCTTCATAATGATGCATATTTCCTTCATCGTGATGCATACTTTCTTCATCATGATGCTCATTTTCTTCACTATGATGCTCATTTCCTTCATCGGATGCATATTTACTTCATCTTGATGCATATTTACTATCACGATGCATATTTTCTTCATCATGATGCACTTTCCCTTCATCACGATGCTCATTTCCTTCGTCATGATGCGTATTTCCTTCATCATGATGCATATTCCTTCATCATGATGATTATTTCCTACATCATTATGGTAATCTCCTTCATCATGATGCTCATTTCAGTCATCTTGATGATCGTTTCCTTTATCATGATGCTCATTTCCTTAGTCTTGATGCATATTTCCTTTATCATGATGCTCATTTCCTTCATCATGATGCATATTTCCTTCATCATGATGTTCAATCCCTTTATCATGATGCGTATTTCCTTCATCATGATGATCATATCCTTTATCATTTTGGTCATTTCCTTCATAATGATGCTCATTTCCATCATCTTAATGATCGTTTCCTTCATCGTGATACTCATTTTCTTATCATGATGCATATTTCCTATATCATGATTCTTATTTCCATTATCATGATGCTGATTTCCTTCATCATTATGATCATTTCCTTCATCATTATACAAATTTTCTCATGATGCTCATTTCAGTCATCTTGATAATGGTTTCCTTCATCGTGATGCTCATTTCCTTCATCATGATGCATATTTCCTACAACATGATACTTATTTCCATCATCACGATGCTCTCCTTTATCATGATGCTCGTTTTCCTTTATCATGATGCATATTTTCTTCATCATGATGCTCATTTCCTTCATTATAATGCATATTTCCTTAATCATGACGCTCTTTCCTACATCATGATGCATATTCCATCATCATGATGATCTTTTCCTACATCATAATTCATATTTTCTTCATGATTTTGCTCATTTCCATCATCTTGATTATCGTTTTCTTCATCGTGATACTCATTTCCTTCATCATGATGCTTAGTACCATCATCATGATGCTCTCCTTTATCATGATGCTCATTTCATTAATCATTATGCAGATTTCCTTCATCATGACGCTCACTTCCTTCATTATGATACATATTTCTTTAATCATGATGCTCTTCCAACATCATGATTCATGTGTCCTTCGTCTCGATGCTGAATGACTTTATCATGATGCAATTCATCATCATAATGCTCATTTCCATCATCATGATGCACATTTCCATCAGCATGATGCACATTTTCTGCATCATGATGCTCATTTCCTATGTCATGATGCTCATTTCCTACATCATGATGCTAATTTTCTTCATCATGATGCATATTTAATTCATCATGTTGGTCATTTCCTACATCATTATGCTCATTTCCTTCATCATTATGCTCATTTCCTTCATCATGAGGCTCATTTCCTTCATCATGATGCATGTTTGCTTCATCATGATGCTAATTTCCTACATCACAATGCTCATTCATTCATCATGACACATATTTCCTTCACCGTGATGCACATTTCGTACATTATGATGCATATTTCCTTCGTCTCGATGATGAATGACTTCATTATGAAGCTCATTTCCATCATCATGATGCGTATTTTCTACATCATGATGCTTATTTCCATCATTTTAATGATCGTTTCCTTCATCTTGATGCTCATTTAATTAATCATGATGCATATTTCATTCATCATGATGCTCATTTCCTAAATCATGATGCATATTTCCATCATCAAGATGCTCATTTCCGTCATCTTAATGAACATTTCCTTCATTATGATGCTCATTTCCTTCATCATAATGCATATTTCCTTAATCATGATGTTCATTTCCATCATCGTGATGCTCATTTCCTTCATCATGATTCATATTTCATTCATCATGAGGCTCATTTCCTTCATCATGACGCATGTTTCCTTCATCACGATGCCTATTTCCTACATTATTATGCTTATTTCCTTCATTATAATGCATATTTCCTTCAACATGATAATCATTTCCATCATAATGATGCTTATTTCCTTCATCATGATATTCACTTCCTACATCATGATGTTCATTTAAATCATCATGATGCTCATTTCATTAATCATGATGTATATTTCCTTCATCATGATGCTCATTTCCTACATCATGATGCATATTTCTTCAATCATGATGCTCATTTCCATCATCTTATTAATCGTTTCCTTCATCATGATACTCTATTCCTTTATCATGATGCATATTTCCTTCATCATGATTCTTATTTCCTTTATCATAATGCGTATTTCCTTCATCAAGATGCTCATTTCCTACATCATGATGCTAATTTCCTTCATCATGATGCATATTTCCTACATCTTTAAAGTCATTTCTTTCATCATGATGCGTATTTCCTTCATCATGATGCTCATTTCCATTATCATGATGCTAATTTCCTTCATCTTGATGCATATTTCCTACATCTTTATGGACATTTCTTTCATCATGATCCATATTTCCTTCATCATGATGCTCATTTCCTACATCACGAGACTCATTTCCTTGATGATGATTCTTGTTTTCTTCATCATGATGCTCATTTCCATCATCATGATGGATAAATCTATCGTCATGATGCATATTTTCTTCATCATGATACATGTTTCCTTCATCATGATACCTATTTCCTGCAGCATGGTGCTCATTTCCTTCATAATGATGCATATTTCCTTCATCGTGATGCATACTTTCTTCATCTTGATGCTCATTTTCTTCACTATGATGCTCATTTCCTTCATCGGATGCATATTTACTTCATCTTGATGCATATTTACTATCACGATGCGTATTTTCTTCATCATGATGCACTTTCCCTTCATCACGATGCTCATTTCCTTTGTCATGATGTGTATTTCCTTCATCATGATGCCTATTCCTTCATCATGATGATTATTTCCTACATCATTATGGTCATCTCCTTCATTATGATGCTCATTTCAGTCATCTTGATGATCGTTTCCTTTATCATGATGCTCATTTCCTTAGTCTTGATGCATATTTCCTTTATCATGATGCTCATTTCCTTAATCATGATGCATATTTCCTTCATCATGATGCTCAATCCCTTTATCATGATGCGCATTTCCTTCATCATGATGATCATTTCCTTTATCATTTTGGTCATTTCCTTCATAATGATGCTCATTTCCATCATCTTAATGATCGTTTCCTTCATCGTGATACTCATTTTCTTCATCATGATGCATATTTCCTATATCATGATTCTTATTTCCATCATCATGATGCTCATTTCCTTCATCATTATGATCTTTTCCTTCATCATTATACAAATTTTCTCAAGATGCTCATTTCTATCATCTTGATAATGGTTTTCTTCATCGTGATGCTCATTTCCTTCATCATGATGCATATTTCCTACATGATGATGCTTATTTCCATCATCACGATGCTCTCCTTTATCATGATGCTCGTTTTACTTTATCGTGATGCATATTTTCTTCATCATCATGCTCATTTCCTTCATTATAATGCATATTTCCTTAATCATGACGCTCTTTCCTACATCATGATGCATATTCCTTCATTATGATGCTCTTTTCCTACATCATAATTCATATTTTCTTCATGATGTTGCTCATTTCCATCATCTTGATTATCGTTTTCTTCATCGTGATACTCATTTCCTTCATCATGATGCTTAGTACCATCATCATGATGCTCTCCTTTATCATGATGCTCATTTCATTAATCATTATGCAGATTTTTTCATCATGATGCTCACTTCCTTCATTATGATACATATTTCTTTCATCATGATGCTCTTCCAACATCATGATGCATATGTCCTTCATCTCGATGCTGAATAACTTTATCATGATACAATTCTTCATCATAATGCTCATTTCCTTCATCATGATGCACATTTCCATCAGCATGATGCGCATTTTCTGCATGACGCTCATTTCCTATATCATGATGCTCATTTCCTTCATCATGATGCTAATTTCCTTCATCATGATGCATATTTAATTCATCATGTTGGTCATTTCCTACATCATTATGCTCATTTCCTTCATCATTATGCTCATTTCCTTCATCATGAGGCTCATTTCCTTCATCATGATGCATGTTTGCTTCATCATGATGCTAATTTCCTACATCACGATGCTCATTCGTTCATCGTGACACATATTTCCTTCACCGTGATGCACATTTCGTACATTATGATGCATATTTCCTTCGTCTCGATGATGAATGACTTCATCATGAAGCTCATTTCCATCATCATGATGCGTATTTCCTACATCATGATGCTCATTTCTATCATTTTAATGATCGTTTCCTTCATCTTGATGCTCATTTAATTAATCATGATGCATATTTCATTCATCATGATGCTCATTTCCTAAATCATGATGCATATTTCCTTCATCAAGATGTTTATTTCCGTCATTTTAATGAACATTTCCTTCATTATGATGCTCATTTCCTTCATCATAATGCATATTTCCTTAATCATGATGTTCATTTCCATCATCGTGATGCTCATTTCCTTCATCATGATTCATATTTCATTCATTATGAGGCTCATTTCCTTCATCATGACGCATGTTTCCTTCATCACGATGCCTATTTCCTACATTATTATGCTTATTTCCTTCATTATGATGCATATTTCCTTCAACATGATAATCATTTCCATCATAATGATGCTTATTTCCTTCATCATGATATTCACTTCCTACATCATGATGTTCATTTAAATCATCATGATGCTCATTTCATTGATCATGATCTATATTTCCTTCATCATGATGCTCATTTCCTACATCATGATGCATATTTCTTCAATCATGATGCTCATTTCCATCATCTTATTAATCGTTTCCTTCATCATGATTCTTATTTCCTTTATCATGATGCGTATTTCCTTCACCAAGATGCTCATTTCCTACATCATGATGCTAATTTCCTTCATCATGATGCATATTTCCTACATCTTTAAAGTCATTTCTTTCATCATGATGCGTATTTCCTTCATCATGATGCTCATTTCCATTATCATGATGCTAATTTCCTTCATCATGATGCATATTTCCTACATCTTTATGGACATTTCTTTCATCATGATCCATATTTCCTTCATCATGATGCTCATTTCCTACATCACGAGGCTCATTTCCTTGATGATGATTCTTGTTTTCTTCATCATGATGCTCATTTCCATCATCATGATGGATAAATCTATCGTCATGATGCATATTTTCTTCATCATGATACATGTTTCCTTCATCATGATGCCTATTTCCTGCAGCATGGTGCTCATTTCCTTCATAATGATGCATATTTCCTTCATCGTGATGCATACTTTCTTCATCTTGATGCTCATTTTCTTAACTATGATGCTCATTTCCTTCATCGGATGCATATTTACTTCATCTTGATGCATATTTACTATCACGATGCGTATTTCCTTCATCATGATGCACTTTCCCTTCATCACGATGCTCATTTCCTTCGTCATGATGCGTATTTCCTTCATCATGATGCCTATTCCTTCATCATGATGATTATTTCCTACATCATTATGGTCATCTCCTTCATCATGATGCTCATTTCAGTCATCTTGATGATCGTTTCCTTTATCATGATGCTCATTTCCTTAGTCTTGATGCATATTTCCTTTATCATGATGCTCATTTCCTTCATCATGATGCATATTTCCTTCATCATGATGCTCAATCCCTTTATCATGATGCGCATTTCCTTCATCATGATGATCATTTCCTTTATCATTTTGGTCATTTCCTTCATAATGATGCTCATTTCCATCATCTTAATGATCGTTTCCTTCATCGTGATACTCATTTTCTTCATCATGATGCATATTTCCTATATGATGATTCTTATTTCCATCATCATGATGCTCATTTCCTTCATCATTATGATCATTTCCTTCATCATTATACAAATTTTCTCATGATGCTCATTTCAATCATCTTGATAATGGTTTCCTTCATCGTGATGCTCATTTCCTTCATCATGATGCATATTTCCATCATCACGATGCTCTCCTTTATCATGATGCTCGTTTTCCTTTATCGTGATGCATATTTTCTTCATCATCACGCTCATTTCCTTCATTATAATGCATATTTCCTTAATCATGACGCTCTTTCCTACATCATGATGCATATTCCTTCATCATGATGATCTTTTCCTACATCATAATTCATATTTTCTTCATGATTTTGCTCATTTCCATCATCTTGATTATCGTTTTCTTCATCGTGATACTCATTTCCTTCATCATGATGCTTAGTACCATCATCATGATGCTCTCCTTTATCATGATGCTCATTTCATTAATCATTATGCAGATTTCCTTCATCATGATGCTCACTTCCTTCATTATGATACATATTTCTTTCATCATGATGCTCTTCCAACATCATGATTCATATGTCCTTCGTCTCGATGCTGAATGATTTTATCATAATGCAATTCATCATCATAATGTTCATTTCCATCATCATGATGCACATTTCCATCAGCATGATGCACATTTTCTGCATCATGACGCTCATTTCCTATGTCATGATGCTCATTTCCTACATCATGATGCTAATTTCCTTCATCATTATGCATATTTAATTCATCATGTTGGTCATTTCCTACATCATTATGCTCATTTCCTTCATCATTATGCTCATTTCCTTCATCATGAGGCTCATTTCCTTCATCATGATGCATGTTTGCTTCATCATGATGTTAATTTCCTACATCACAATGCTCATTCATTCATCATGACACATATTTCCTTCACCGTGATGCACATTTCGTACATTATGATGCATATTTCCTTCGTCTCGATGATGAATGACTTCATCATGAAGCTCATTTCCATCATCATGATGCGTATTTCCTACATCATGATGCTCATTTCCATCATTTTAATGATCGTTTCCTTCATCTTGATGCTCATTTAATTAATCATGATGCATATTTCATTCATCAAGATGCTCATTTCCTAAATCATGATGCATATTTCCTTCATCAAGATGCTCATTTCCGTCATCTTAATGAACATTTCCTTCATTATGATGCTCATTTCCTTCATCATAATGCATATTTCCTTAATCATGATGTTCATTTCCATCATCGTGATGCTCATTTCCTTCATCATAATTCATATTTCATTCATTATGAGGCTCATTTCCTTCATCATGATGCATGTTTCCTTCATAACGATGCCTATTTCCTACATTATTATGCTTATTTCATTCATTATGATGCATATTTCCTTCAACATGATAATCATTTCCATCATAATGATGCTTATTTCCTTCATCATGATATTCACTTCCTACATCATGATGTTAATTTAAATCATCATGATGCTCATTTCATTGATCATGATGTATATTTCCTTCATCATGATGCTCATTTCCTACATCATGATGCATATTTCTTCAATCATGATGCTCATTTCCATCATCTTATTAATCGTTTCCTTCATCATGATGCTCTATTCCTTTATCATGATGCATATTTCCTTCATCATGATTCTTATTTCCTTTATCATGATGCGTATTTTCTTCATCAAGATGCTCATTTCCTACATCATGATGCTAATTTCCTTCATCATGATGCATATTTTCTACATCTTTAAAGTCATTTCTTTCATCATGATGCGTATTTCCTTCATCATGATGCTCATTTCCATTATCATGATGCTAATTTCCTTCATCATGATGCATATTTCCTACATCTTTATGGACATTTCTTTTATCATGATCCATATTTCCTTCATCATGATGCTCATTTCCTACATCACGAGGCTAATTTCCTTGATGATGATTCTTGTTTTCTTCATCATGATGCTCATTTCCATCATCATGATGGATAAATCTATCGTCATGATGCATATTTTCTTCATCATGATACATGTTTCCTTCATCATGATGCCTATTTCCTGCAGCATGGTGCTCATTTCCTTCATAATGATGCATATTTCCTTCATCGTGATGCATACTTTCTTCATCTTGATGCTCATTTTCTTAACTATGATGCTCATTTCATTCATCGGATGCATATTTACTTCATCTTGATGCATATTTACTATCACGATGCATATTTTCTTCATCATGATGCACTTTCCCTTCATCACGATGCTCATTTCCTTCGTCATGATGCGTATTTCCTTCATCATGATGCCTATTCCTTCATCATGATGATAATTTCCTACATCATTATGGTCATCTCCTTCATCATGATGCTCATTTCAGTAATCTTGATGATCGTTTCCTTTATCATGATGCTCATTTCCTTAGTCTTGATGCATATTTCCTTTATCATGATGCTCATTTCCTTCATCATGATGCATATTTCCTTCATCATGATGCTCAATCCCTTTATCATGATGCGCATTTCCTTCATCATGATGATCATTTCCTTTATCATTTTGGTCATTTCCTTCATAATGATACTCATTTCCATCATCTTAATGATCTTTTCCTTCATCTTGATACTCATTTTCTTCATCATGATGCATATTTCCTATATCATGATTCTTATTTCCATCATCATGATGCTCATTTCCTTTATCATTATGATCATTTCCTTCATCATTATACAAATTTTCTCATGATGCTCATTTCAATCATCTTGATAATGGTTTCCTTCATCGTGATGCTCATTTCCTTCATCATGATGCATATTTCCATCATCACGATGCTCTCCTTTATCATGATGCTCGTTTTCCTTTATCGTGATGCATATTTTCTTCATCATCACGCTCATTTCCTTCATTATAATGCATACTTCCTTAATCATGACGTTCTTGTTGGATTGTATACTAAAAGTCTAGCTTTAGTATGAACAATGTTATAACAATATTCGAAATGAGAATCATTGATCAAATGATTGCATCTTATAATTTATTTTATATGCATGATGCAATAGTCCATTTACTTTATACTGTAGATAATATGTTGTGCGACAACACGCGGAAGATCATATTATCGGTTTCCTTATAAAGTATAAACAGATGCTCACAACTGAGATAGACGGGGACTCTCTATCGGTATGGTTGTAGTGTGGTTTGGTATTAGCTTGTCTTGGCTATAGAATCACATTAGTGCACTTGTGTGTATTGAGCAGGACCGCCTGAGGTCGTTCTTCTTATACTGACTATATAGTAGAACTTGATCTCTGTTATTATGGAAGTTCGTGCTCTTAATCCCTATATAATAACCTCGACACGTAGGGCAGTATGTATTTCTTTGATTCATCAATGGGTGAGATTTATAAGTATTAAATCAACAAACTCGGTGAGTTGGGAAGTAGTGCTGTATCTATGGTGTGCTGTTGATTGTAGAAGGAATCCATGTCCGTCATAGGTTGATGATGTCCCCTTGAGGAGCTCATAAGGTTTATCATGTAAATCTTGCAAGTGGATTAATTTCCGGCATGATAATAAGGTTGAGTGGTACTACTCTCGGATGAGATATTAATTAATTTGAGTTGTCAGTAACTTAATTAATTAATGGACATTGAATATCTTAAACATGGGGAGACTATCGGGCTCATAATAAGAAGGAGCCCAGAACATAATTTTTGGGATTAGACGGGTAGTGCAATAATAATATTTTAGTGGACTATATTATTATTATTGGATTTAATTAAAAGCTTTGGGCTAAGCTTGGTTAATTAAGTTCAATTGAGGCCCAGCCCAATTTCTCCTCCTGGTCCCTGCTGTAGCCCAATATATATAGTCATCTCAGCTTCTGGAAACCTGACTTCCTGCGCCTCTTTTGACGTGAGTTAGAGAGAAGCAGATTGAGAGAAATCTGGGGATTGTTGACCACCCAACACCAGAGTTGACTTGGGACATACAGCAGAAGATCAAGAGGTGTTCTTCTGCAGCGATTCAGACTCTACATCAACCCTGAAGTACGGTAAATATTTTATTGCTTCCGCTGATTTGTTTACCTGTTAATCTTAACGGATCATGTTGAACCGCACGATCCAATTGCCAACAATTGGTATCAGAGCCATGGTTTCGTGGTGAAACGTGAACCGTTAGGTTGGGCTTATGTGATTATATGATTATGTAGATTGATCTAGATGTAATCACATATTTTTTTGCTTCTCGTGTTTCTAATTATCGAAATCAAAGCATGTTTTTAGGGTTTGTATAATTTTTCATTATCCATGAAAGCCCTTGTACATTTGCTGGATATTGAAGTTCTATTATTATTCATAAACACGCACGAGATTCACTCCTCCATACAATATTCTCCCTTTCACACTCTCTGTTCAAAACCCAACGACGAACGAATGATTGAAAGCAAGAGATAGCCTTGGCGAAGGCAAGTATGCTATCATAGGCGTGAATCTGCGGCCAGTCGTGTAGAAAGACAGCAGCCAGGGTCGACTTCATACGGCTGAAGGCTATACGGTGGGCTGCTCGTCGACGTACTGCTGGATCATTGTCCACGGGGAGGGCGAGTCTTGGCGACGCGTCAGCCCGACCAGGCGGTTCAAGGACTGACGGCAACAGAGGTCGGCGATGGAGCGACACCTTTAGACCGGCGTTCAGGCATGGGTCTGACCAGGCGATGCTTCGGCATTGATTGTTGGCGCAGGGGACTGATGATCGGGGCTGCAGCAGGTGGCGTCGAATCGAGCATCTGCGCCGTGCTCATTTGCGGACTGAAGCCCAAGGTTAAGGCGTGACACGGCAGATCGATGCTGCGCCGGGCAGATTGGGCGTCCAGATGGCGGCGGCGCGGAAGTGAGCAAAACAGCGTCAGATGGCTTCAAGGCAGGCGGCGGCGCTGCTGCTCAGTCGGCGGCAGCGGCGGCTTGTTTTCGCCGGAGATGGTTGGCGTGTGCGAGCAGGCAGCATGGCGACTCCGCTGGGCTGATGCGCACGGCTGCCGAGAGAAGATCGATGGCGGTTGTCGTCGAGCTCGGTAGATCGTCGCACGATGGTGGGCTGCGACTGCAGCGGCGCCAATTTTACACCGGTTGCTTGCTGGCGGGTGTCTGCCGTGAGTGGATTGTCGTTGGCAGCGCGATTCCCGTCGGTTAGAGGGCGGTTTCCGGCAGCCGTGACACCAGGTTGCACCGGCGACAACTGGTGGCAGTCGTGTTGATGCCGTGAGCGATGTAGGGTGCGGCTGATGTTTAGGATGGGAAGCAGCAAGCGGTTGTCTAATTAGGGCAGCAGCCTGGTGTTTGGGCTTGGGCCCAATTTTTTATTTCTGTATTAATTGGTTTTGGGCTTGGTTTGCTGGGCCCAAATTTTAATTAAAATGGAAATGGGCTGTTGGACCTTAATTGCTACTGGGCTGTCTCAGTTGGGCCTTTTATTTTAATTAAATGGTTTTGGGCTGTGGTCATGGGCCCAATTTTAATTAAATGCTAATGGGCTGCTGGGCTAATCCTATTTTAATTAATTGTGGGTAATTGGACCAAGCATAATTAATTAATTATATTAATGGACTAATTGTGCTAGTGGGCTTGGTGGGATTAATTTAGTTTTGGGCTAAGATTATGGTCCATAGATAATGAGCATGATTAATTAATTAATCTGCTGCTCATTTTGTGCTTATTTGATGCTCTAGGGCCCATTTAATTGATCCAACATATTATGAAATTAATTAATGTTATATAACTGATTAATTGATTTAATTGTCAATTATTGTTGTATATGTAAAAGACATGTCCTATGTAATTTATTTATTTAAATTGCTGTTAATAGAAGCATGTCTAAGTTGTATATTTTATTCTGGAATATTATATGCATGTTAAAAAACCCTCGGTAATTAAATAACTAAGTGGGAGAGGGGATTGGTAATTAATTCCCACGGCCTCCATTATTGGTTTGTTAGCGATGTGAATAGACTTGTGCGTCGGCATTAGAGCCTTCCTCCCCATCGGATGAGTTTATTCATGGATTGCTGGAACAGACTTCGTTAAATAATTATGTTTGTAATGTGATGCATATGAACTTGCACGTTGGCTTAGACCTTCCTCCCTATCGGATGAGTTTATGTGCGGTTCACTGGTACAAACTTGTAATTGATGACTGTAGGAAGTTATCCGAGCGCGTGTGTACTTCTCCATCTGTAAGGCACACAAGCTTGGGCCGCGGACTTGGGGTCAAATAATGGTGTACACTTAGATGTAAATAATAAATATCCTCCCCATCGGAGTCACTGCTTTTATTTGCATGGCTGAAGAGGAACCGACTATTAATTATTTTGTCATAAAGTTAGGTTGACAAATGAAATTAATGGGTAAAACCTTCTCTTGTAAATGTTCGGGTTTGTAAACGTCCACACTATCGTGGCTTGCAGACTCACGGTGCTTGAGATGTCGGTGAATTTTATTTTATATTGCTTTGAGGGAATCAATATAAAAGGATAAAATTCGAAGATTTGATCGGTAAATTTATTTGTGATTCTCTGAATTTCGAATGGTTTCATCTCACTAATTGTTAACTAAAAGACATTATATTTACTTGTCCAAATTAAATGATTAGAAAAGAATCTTGGTTTTGAAAATTACTGCTTAAGAAAATACATGTGTATTCTCACAAAAGACGTCTCATGATGCCTATTAAAGTCTCTAGTGAAGAGATGAGAGGTTCATAGAAATATGATGGTCTCATGTAACTCTTCGGATACTTGAGTAAATTAAAAGGCAGAAGATCATGGTTCAATTGATGAGTGAATTGGAAAAGCTTGGAATAGAAATTGAAAGGGAAACCTAAATCAATTTATTCTTCACAATTTGCCTGGATGTTTTGAGCAAGTTCTACCTGAAATACGAGAGATTGTATATGGTGGGAAACTTCTAACAAAACATGTGGCAAAAGAAAGCCAATTTTCATCATGATATGAACAAGGTTATTATCTTATTTACTAATGATTAAACATGATTAGTGATGGCATCTACTGACACGAAGTGTGTAGATACTGGAATCACTAAATGTTTATTACTAAGTGAGGATAAGATAGTTATGACATGGGTAAAACTACGAAGGTAGTGGCTATTGCAGTGGGAGTTATTTATCTATCTTATGATAGGAATAAATGATTGATTATGAGAAATTATCTTTACGTACGTTTTCATGGAAAGAATTTAATTTTGGTTTCTATGCATTAACGGATGGATACTTCATTTCATTTATATGACATGGTCATAATGATGAGGAATGGGGGTATAATCCGTTATAGTACGTTGGTGGATAATAATTATACTCTTGAATCATGCACATCTCACAGATGCAATAAATTGTAATTAAATAATGCATCTTCTAATATAAGTAAGAGAAAGGAACCTTCGGAAATGAACTAAACATATATTTGGCGTCTAAGATTAATTCATTTTACTTGAGTAGGATTCAAAAGTTGATAGCCGATAGACCGTAAGGTTTATCTGAAGTGGAAACTATCGGACTTGTGAGTCTTACTTGGAAGTAAAAATGATTAACTGCCTTTTCAAGGCTTTGGGGTATAGAGCCAAAGATATATATGTTGGAATTAGTTCATTCTGATTCAAGCGGACCTAATATTATCCAGGCAAGAGGTGGTTAAGAATATTCGAAGATTATTCTGGATACCAATATATTTATTTGATGCACTGCATGTCTAAGTTGTTGGATTAATTCAAGAATTGAAAGGCTGGTACAGTGAAGCGTCATGGAAAATATATTACGTCATTACGATTTAATCATGATGGCGAATACCTCAATGGATAGTTAGGAGCTATTAATCAGAAGTAGAGATTAAATCTCAAGTAGACTACACCGGGCTTGCCCCAGCTGAATGGTGTGGTGGGTAGAAGGTATAAGGCTCTTATGGTTATGATTAGATAGATGATGAATTATTTGGAATAATTAAATTCGTTTTATGGATATGCCCTAGATACAGTAATTGGTGAAACGTTTGTCTGTATATGGGATATCCTAGAAAAATGGAGGGTGATTTATTTAGTCCAAAAGATCGAAGGGTAATTGTTAACTCAATAACTAGATTTTTGGAAAAGGACTATGTAATAAATCACAAGCCCATGTATAAGTTGTTCTAAAGGAAGTGAGAGGAAAACACTAAGTATAAGTACCAAGTGTACAAGAGGATATACCACAAGGTAAACTGCATCGCGTGTCACGTCTGATACACAATTACGTGTAGTGCCTTGTCGTAGTGGGAGGGTTGTTTGACAACCCAAATGATATATGTTTTGGGAGAGTCGTAAGACTTGATCCCTAGTGAACATGGTATTGTCCCACGGATACGACGTAGCACTACAACTTGAAAATGTGGAATCTTAGTAAGTTGCAATGAATATTGAAATAGAATCTACGGATTCTAAATTAAGTCTGGGAACTTGCATGACCACTAAATGGTGTAAAAGCCATTGCAAGGGTCAAAGGAAATAAAAGAGGATCATACGGAAAGGTGAAAACCTTGGAAGCAAAGCTTGTTGCGAATAAGTGTACTCAGAAAGAAATGGTTCGATTATGAGGGAACATATTCGCTGGTAGCTATGCTTAAGTTGACCCGGATTCTTTTATTTATTGCTGCTCATATTGAATTATGAGGAACAGCAAATAGATGTCAAGACAGCTTTCCTGATTGGAAGTCTTGAGGAAAACATCTATGTGAAGCAACCAGAGTGATTCATTGCAAAGTACTAATAGCATTTTAATAGTAAGCTTAAAATTGTCCAGCGATGGACTAAAGCAAGCTTTAAGATCGTGAAGCATCTGTTTTGATTAGGTAATCCAGTGGCATGGATTTAAATCAATGAGCGGATGAGTCTTGTGTATTGTAAAGAGTGACGGAAACGTGGTGGTATTTCTTGGACTATATGTAGATAGTATCTTGCTCATTGGAGACAATGAAAGAGTATTATCGGGCGTATGGGTACGGTTAATAAAGCGGTAGAAATGAAGGACTTAAGAAAGGCAAAATATATCCTTTTGATCACGGTAATACGGATCACAAGAAAGGATATTATGCTTATCTCAAGTTTCATAAAATGATACAGTCCATACTTTAGCATGTAAATTTATCTAAGTGATTGTGTCTTAAGACACAAAAAGAAGATAAAGAGGATGAAAGCGGTTCCTTATGCTTCGGCGAATAAGGAAGCTTAATCTAAGAAATGCTATGAACGAAGTTGGACATCTGTTTTGCTAAATGCAAGAACAGTGGGTATCAACGTAACTCGGAACAAGAATGATGAACTGTGGTAAGATATATATGGAGTGCCTGAGAAGGACTGGTTATCATATATACACTTACTGGACAGATTCACTGCTTCTTGTGGATTACGTAGATTCGGATTTTTAGTCAGATTGGACGGCAGTAAATTCTCCTCAAAGGTTATATGTTTAATTTTAGGAAGTAGAGTCATAATGTGGAGGAGTATTATATAGAAATATATTTCAGACTCTGGACTCCATCATGGAAAGATGATAAATTGGAGCCTATGAGACAGCCAAAGTATCTATATGACTCTAGAAACTTCAAGATGGACTTCGAAGTATTTCTAAGTTTGCCCAAGGTAATCACAATTTACATTGATGATATGGGTGCAGTTGCAAACTTGAAGAAATCACAAGTCCATAAGGCAATTAAACACATGGAGCGCGAGTACCACCTGTTACGAGAAATCGTATGATGAGGCGAAGGTTGTTGTCGCCTAGATTGCATCGGATGATGATCTAGTAAACCATTTACAAGGACCTTAAGGCGAGAGCTTTTAATGGTCGTGTAGTGGAAGTAGGAATCAGATGTATGGCAGAAGACATGACAGCATAGTCTTTTAGTATAAGTGGGAGATTGTTGGATTGTATACTAAAAGTCTAGCTTTAGTATGAACAATGTTATAACAATATTCGAAATGAGAATCATTGATCAAATGATTGCATCTTATAATTTATTTTATATGCATGATGCAATAGTCCATTTACTTTATACTGTAGATAATATGTTGTGCGACAACACGCGGAAGATCATATTATCGGTTTCCTTATAAAGTATAAACAGATGCTCACAACTGAGATAGACGGGGACTCTCTATCGGTATGGTTGTAGTGTGGTTTGGTATTAGCTTGTCTTGGCTATAGAATCACATTAGTGCACTTGTGTGTATTGAGCAGGACCGCCTGAGGTCGTTCTTCTTATACTGACTATATAGTAGAACTTGATCTCTGTTATCATGGAAGTTCGTGCTCTTAATCCCTATACAATAACCTCGACACGTAGGGCAGTATGTATTTCTTTGATTCATCAATGGGTGAGATTTATAAGTATTAAATCAACAAACTCGGTGAGTTGGGAAGTAGTGCTGTATCTATGGTGTGCTGTTGATTGTAGAAGGAATCCATGTCCGTCATAGGTTGATGATGTCCCCTTGAGGAGCTCATAAGGTTTATCATGTAAATCTTGCAAGTGGATTAATTTCCGGCATGATAATAAGGTTGAGTGGTACTACTCTCGGATGAGATATTAATTAATTTGAGTTGTCAGTAACTTAATTAATTAATGGACATTGAATATCTTAAACATGGGGAGACTATCGGGCTCATAATAAGAAGGAGCCCAGAACATAATTTTTGGGATTGGACGGGTAGTGCAATAATAATATTTTAGTGGACTATATTATTATTATTGGATTTAATTAAAAGCTTTGGGCTAAGCTTGGTTAATTAAGTTCAATTGAGGCCCAGCCCAATTTTTCCTCCTGGTCCCTGCTGTAGCCCAATATATATAGTCATCTCAGCTTCTGGAAACCTGACTTCCTGCACCTCTTTTGACGTGAGTTAGAGAGAAGCAGATTGAGAGAACTCTGGGGATTGTTGACCACCCAACACCAGAGTTGACTTGGGACATACAGCAGAAGATCAAGAGGTGTTCTTCTGCAGCGATTCAGACTCTACATCAACCCTGAAGTACGGTAAATATTTTATTGCTTCCGCTGATTTGTTTACCTGTTAATCCTAACGGATCATGTTGAACCGCACGATCCAATTGCCAACAGCTCTTTCCTACATCATGATGCATATTCCTTCATCATGATGATCTTTTCCTACATCATAATTCATATTTTCTTCATGATTTTGCTCATTTCCATCATCTTGATTATCGTTTTCTTCATCGTGATACTCATTTCCTTCATCATGATGCTTAGTACCATCATCATGATGCTCTCCTTTATCATGATGCTCATTTCATTAATCATTATGTAGATTTCCTTCATCATGATGCTCACTTCCTTCATTATGATACATATTTCTTTCATCATGATGCTCTTCCAACATCATGATTCATATGTCCTTCGTCTCTATGCTGAATGACTTTATCATAATGCAATTCATCATCATAATGTTCATTTCCATCATCATGATGCACATTTCCATCAGCATGATGCACATTTTCTGCATCATGACGCTCATTTCCTATGTCATGATGCTCATTTCCTACATCATGATGCTAATTTCCTTCATCATGATGCATATTTAATTCATCATGTTGGTCATTTCCTACATCATTATGCTCATTGCCTTTATCATTATGCTCATTTCCTTCATCATGAGGCTCATTTCCTTCATCATGATGCATGTTTGCTTCATCATGATGCTAATTTCCTACATCACAATGCTCATTCATTCATCATGACACATATTTCCTTCACCGTGATGCACATTTCGTACATTATGATGCATATTTCCTTCGTCTCGATGATGAATGACTTCATCATGAAGCTCATTTCCATCATCATGATGCGTATTTCCTACATCATGATGCTCATTTCCATCATTTTAATGATCGTTTCCTTCATCTTGATGCTCATTTAATTAATCATGATGCATATTTCATTCATCATGATGCTCATTTCCTAAATCATGATGCATATTTCCTTCATCAAGATGCTCATTTCCGTCATCTTAATGAACATTTCCTTCATTATGATGCTCATTTCCTTCATCATAATGCCTATTTCCTTAATCATGATGTTCATTTCCATCATCGTGATGCTCGTTTCCTTCATCATGATTCATATTTCATTCATTATGAGGCTCATTTCCTTCATCATGACGCATGTTTCCTTCATCACGATGCCTATTTCCTACATTATTATGCTTATTTCCTTCATTATGATGCATATTTCCTTCAACATGATAATCATTTCCATCATAATGATGCTTATTTCCTTCATCATGATATTCACTTCCTACATCATGATGTTAATTTAAATCATCATGATGCTCATTTCATTGATCATGATGTATATTTCCTTCATCATGATGCTCATTTCCTACATCATGATGCATATTTCTTCAATCATGATGCTCATTTCCATCATCTTATTAATCGTTTCCTTCATCATGATGCCCTATTCCTTTATCATGATGCATATTTCCTTCATCATGATTCTTATTTCCTTTATCATGATGCGTATTTCCTTCATCAAGATGCTCATTTCCTACATCATGATGCTAATTTCCTTCATCATGATGCATATTTCCTACATCTTTAAAGTCATTTCTTTCATCATGATGCGTATTTCCTTCATCATGATGCTCATTTCCATTATCATGATGCTAATTTCCTTCATCATGATGCATATTTCCTACATCTTTATGGACATTTCTTTTATCATGATCCATATTTCCTTCACCATGATGCTCATTTCCTACATCACGAGGCTCATTTCCTTGATGATGATTCTTGTTTTCTTCATCATGATGCTCATTTCCATCATCATGATGGATAAATCTATCGTCATGATGCATATTTTCTTCATCATGATACATGTTTCCTTCATCATGATGCCTATTTCCTGCAGCATGGTGCTCATTTCCTTCATAATGATGCATATTTCCTTCATCGTGATGCATACTTTCTTCATCTTGATGCTCATTTTCTTAACTATGATGCTCATTTCCTTTATCGGATGCATATTTACTTCATTTTGATGCATATTTACTACCACGATGCGTATTTTCTTCATCATGATGCACTTTTCCTTCATCACGATGATTATTTCCTTTGTCATGATGCGTTTTCCTTCATCATGATGCCTATTCCTTCATCATGATGATTATTTCCTACATCATTATGGTCATCTCCTTCATCATGATGCTCATTTCAGTCATCTTGATGATCGTTTCCTTTATCATGATGCTCATTTCCTTAGTCTTGATGCATATTTCCTTTATTATGATGCTCATTTCCTTCATCATGATGCATATTTCCTTCATCATGATGCTCAATCCCTTTATCATGATGCGCATTTCCTTCTTCATGATGATCATTTCCTTTATCATTTTGGTCATTTCCTTCATAATGATGCTCATTTCCATCATCTTAATGATTGTTTCCTTCATCGTGATACTCATTTTCTTCATCATGATGCATATTTCCTATATCATGATTCTTATTTCCATCATCATGATACTTATTTCCTTCATCATTATGATCATTTCCTTCATCATTATACAAATTTTCTCATGATGCTCATTTCAATCATCTTGATAATGGTTTCCTTCATTGTGATGCTCATTTCCTTCATCATGATGCATATTTCCTACATCATGATGCTTATTTCCATCATCACGATGCTCTCCTTTATCATGATGCTCGTTTTTCTTTATCGTGATGCATATTTTCTTCATCATCACGCTTATTTCCTTCATTATAATGCATATTTCCTTAATCATGACGCTCTTTCCTACATCATGATGCATATTCCTTCATTATGATGCTCTTTTCCTACATCATAATTCATATTTTCTTCATGATGTTGCTCATTTCCATCATCTTAATTATCTTTTTCTTCATCGTGATAAAGGAAACGATCATCAAGATGACTGAAATGAGCATCATGATGAAGGAGATGACCATAATGATGTAGGAAATGATCATCATGATGAAGGAAATACGCATCATAACGAAGGAAATGAGCATCATGATGAAGGGAAAGTGCATCATGATGAAGAAAATACGCATCGTGATAGTAAATATGCATCAAGATGAAGTAAATATGCATCCGATGAAGGAAATGAGCTTCATAGTGAAGAAAATGAGCATCATGATGAAGAAAGTATGCATCATGATGAAGGAAATATGCATCATTATGAAGGAAATGAGCACCATGTTGCAGGAAATAGGCATCATGATGAAGGAAACATGTATCATGATGAAGAAAATATGCATCATGATGATAGATTTATCCATCATGATGATGGAAATGAGCATCATGATGAAGAAAACAAGAATCATCATCAAGGAAATGAGCCTCGTGATGTAGGAAATAAGCATCATGATGAAGGAAATATGGATCTTGATGAAAGAAATGTCCATAAAGATGTAGGAAATATGTATCATGATGAAGAAAATTAGCATCAATGAAATGAGCATCATGATGATTTAAATGAACATCATGATGTAGGAAGTGAATATCATGATGAAGGAAATAAGCTTCATTATGATGGAAATGATTATCATGTTGAAGGAAATATGCATCATAATGAAGGAAATGAGTATAATAATGTAGGAAATAGGCATCGTGATGAAGGAAACATGCGTCATGATGAAGGAAATGAGCCTCATGATGAATGAAATATGCATCATGATGAAGGAAATGAGCATCATGATAATGGAAATGAACATCATGATTAAGGAAATATGCATTATGATGAAGGAAATGAGCATCATAATGAAGGAAATGTTCATTAAGATGACGGAAATGAGCATCTTGATGAAGGAAATATGCATCATGATTTAGGAAATGAGCATCATGATGAATGAAATATGCATCATGATTAAATAAATGAGCATCAAGATGAAGGAAACGATCATTAAAATGATGGAAATGAGCATCATGATGTAGGAAATACGCATCATGATGATGGAAATGAGCTTCATGATGAGGTCATTCAGCATCGAGACGAAGGAAATATGCATCATAATGTAGGAAATGTGCATCACGATGAAGGAAATATGCGTCATGATGAATGAAATGAGCATTGTGATGTAAGAATTAGCATCATGATGAAGGAAACATGCATCATGACGAAGGAAATGAGCCTCATGATGAAGGAAATGAGCATAATGATGAAAGAAAAGAGCATAATGACGTAGGAAATGACCAACATGATGAATTAAATATGCATCATGATGAAGGAAATTAGCATCATGATGTAGGAAATAAGCATCATTACATAGGAAATGAGCGTCATGATGCAGGAAATGCACATCATGCTGATGGAAATGTGCATCATGATGAAGGAAATGAGCATTATGATGAAGAATTGCATCATGATAAAGTCATTCAGCATCGAGACGAAGGACATATGCATCATGATGAAAGAAATATGTATCATAATGAAGGAAGTGAGCATAATGATGAAGGAAATCTGCATAATGATTAATGAAATGAGCATCATGATAAAGGAGAGCATCATGATGATGGTACTAAGCATCATGATGAAGGAAATGAGTATCACGATGAAGAAAACGATAATCAAGATGATGGAAATGAGCAACATCATGAAGATAATATGAATTATAATGTAGGAAAAGAGCATCGTGATGAAGGAATATGCATCATGATGTAGGAAAGAGAGTCATGATTAAGGAAATATGCATTATAATGAAGGAAATGAGCGTCATGATGAAGAAAATATGCATCACGATAAAGGAAAACGAGCATCATGATAAAGGAGAGCATCGTGATGATGGAAATAAGCATCATGATGTAGGAAATATGCATCGTGATGAAGGAAATGAGCATCACAATGAAGGAAACCATTATCAAGATGATTGAAATGAGCATCATGAGAAAATTTATATAATGATGAAGGAAATGATCATAATGATGAAGGAAATGAGCATCATGATGATGGAAATAAGAATCATGATATAGGAAATATGCATCATGATGAAGAAAATGAGTATCACGATGAAGGAAACGATCATTAAGATGATGGAAATGAGCATCATTATGAAGGAAATGACCAAAATGATAAAGGAAATGATCATCATGATGAAGGAAATGCGCATCATGATAAAGGAATTGAGCATCATGATGAAGGAGATGACCATAATGATGTAGGAAATAATCATCATGATGAAGGAATAGGCATCATGATGAAGGAAATACACATCATGACGAAGGAAATGAGCATCGTGATGAAGGAAAAGTGCATCATGATGAAGAAAATATGCATCGTGATAGTAAATATGCATCAAGATGAAGTAAATATGCATCCGATGAAGGAAATGAGCATCATAGTGAAGAAAATGAGCATCATGATGAAGAAAGTATGCATCATGATGAAGGAAATATGCATCATTATGAAGGAAATATGTATCGAAACAAAGGAAGTGAGAGCATCAAAACGAAGGAAATATGCATCAAAACAAAGGAAATATTGATCGTAACGATAAAACGAGCATAAAAAAGAAGGAAATCAGCATCGAAACGAATGAAATGTTGATCGTAACAAGAAAAGGAGCATCAAAATGAAGTAAATATGCTTCGAAACGAAGGAAATGCTGATCGTAACGAGAAAAAGTGCATCAAAATGAAGGAAATATTGATCGTAACGAGAAAATGAGCATCAAAATGAAGGAAATATGCATCGAAACGAAGGAAATGTTGATCGTAATGAGAATAGGAGCATCAAAATGATGAAAATCTGCATCGAAATAAATGAAATATTGATCATAACGAGAAAAGGAGCACCAAAATAAAGTAAATATGCATCGAAACGAAGGAAATGTTGATCGTAACGAGAAAAGGAGCATCAAAATGAAGGAAATATGCATCGAAACGAAGGTAATATTGATCGTAACGAGAAAATGAGAATCAAAATGTAGGAAATATGCATCGAAACAAAGGAAAAATTGATCGTAATGAGAAAACGAGCATCAAAAAGAAGGAAATCTGCATTAAAACGAATGAAATGTTAATCGTAACAAGAAAAGAAACATAAAAATGAAGTAAATATACATCGAAATGAAGGAAATGCTGATCATAACGGGAAAATAAGCATCAAAATGAAGGAAATATGCATCGAAACGAAGGAAATATTGATCGTAACGAGAAAATGAGCATCAAAATGAAGGAAATATGCATCGAAACGAAGGAAATATTGATCGTAACGAGAAAAAGAGCATAAAAAAAAAGGAAATCTGCATCGAAACGAAGGAAATGCTGATCATAACGAGAAAATGAGCATCAAAATGAAGGAAATATGCATCAAAACGAAGGTAATATTGATCGTAACGAGAAAAAGAGAATCAAAACGAAGGAAATATGCATCGAAACAGAGGAAATATTGATCGTAACGAGAAAACGAGCTTAAAAAAGAAGGAAATCTGCATCGAAACAAATGTAATGTTGATCGTAACAAGAAAAGGAGCATCGAAATGAAGGAAATATTCATCGAACGAAGGAAATATTAATCGAAACAAGAAAATAAGCATTAAAATGAAGGAAATATTCATCGAAACGAAGGAAATATTGATCGTAATGAGAAATTGAGCATCAAAATAAAGGAAATATGCAACGAAACAAAGGTAATATTGATCGTAACGAGAAAATGAGAATCAAAACGTAGGAAATATGTATCGAAACAAAGGAAATATTGATCGTAACGAGAAAACGAGCATCAAAAAGAAGGAAATCTGCATCGAAACGAATGAAATGTTGATCGTAACAAGAAAATGAGCATCAAAATGAAGTAAATATGCATCGAAACGAAGGAAATATTGATCATATTGAGAAAAGGAGCATTAAAATGAAGGAAATATTCATCGAAACGATGGAAATATTGATCGTAATGAGAAAAGGAGCATCAAAATGAAGTAAATATGCATCGAAACGAAGGAAATGCTGATCGTAACGAGAAAATGAGCATCAAAATGAAGGAAATATGCAACGAAACGAAGGTAATATTGATCGTAAAGAGAAAATGAGAATCAAAAAGAAGGAAATATGCAACGAAATAGAGTAAATATTGATCGTAACGAGAAAACAAGCATAAAAAAGAAGGAAATCTGCATCGAAACGAAGAAAATGTTGATCGTAACAAGAAAAGGAGCATCAAAATGAAGGAAATATTCATCGAAACGAAGGAAATATTGATCATAATGAGAAAAGGAGCATTAAAATGAAGGAAATATTCATCGAAATGAAGAAAATATTGATCGTAATGAGAAAAGGAGCATCAAAATGAAGTAAATATGCTTCGAAACGAAGGAAATGCGGATCGTAACGAGAAAAGGAGCATCAAAATGAAGGAAATATGCATCGAAACGAAGGTAATACTGATCGTAATGAGAAAATGAGAATCAAAACGTAGGAAATACGCATCGAAACAAAGGAAATATTGATCGTAACGAGAAAATGAGCATAAAAAATAAGGAAATCTGCATCGAAACGAATGAAATATTGATCGTAACAAGAAAAGGTGCATCAAAATGAAGTAAATATGCATCGAAACGAAAGAAATGCTGATCATAACGAGAAAATTAGCATCAAAATGAAGGAATATGCATCGAAACGAAGGAAATATTGATCGTAACGAGAAAATGAGCATCAAAATGAAGGAAATATGCATCGAAATGAAGGAAATGTTGATCGTAATGAGAAAAGAGCATCAAAATGAAGAAAATATGCATCGAAACAAAGTAAATATTGATCATAACGAGAAAATGAGCATTAAAATGAAGGAAATATTCATCAAAACGAAGAAATATTGATCGTAATTTGAAAAGGAGCATCAAAATAAAGGAAATATGCATCGAAACAAAGGTAATATTGATCGTAACGAGAAAATGAGAATCAAAACGTAGGAAATATGCATCGAAACGAAGGTATTGTTGATCGTAAAGAGAAAATGAGAATCAAAACGAAGGAAATATGCATCAAAATAAAGGAAATATTGATCGTAACGAGAAAATGAGCATTAAAAAGAAAGAAATCTGCATCGAAACGAATGAAATGTTGATCGTAATGAGAAAAAGGAGCATCAAAATGAAGTAAATATGCATCGAAACGAAGGAAATGCTGATCGTAACGAGAAAAGGATCATCAAAATGAAGGAAATATGCATCAAAACGAAGAAAATATTGATCGTAACGAGAAAATGAGCATTAAAATAAAGGAAATATTCATCGAAATGAAGTAAATATTGATCGTAATGAGAAAACGAGCATCAAAAAGATGGAAATCTGCATTAAAACGAATGAAATGTTGATCGTAACGAGAAAAGGAGCATCAAAAAGAAGGAAATATGCATCAAACAAAGGAAATGTTGATCATAACTAGAAAAGGAGCATCAAAATGAAGTAAATATGCATCGAAACGAAGGTTATGTTGACCGTAATGAGAAAAGGAGCATCAAAATGAAGGAAATATGCATCGAAACAAAGGTAATATTGATCATAAAGAGAAAATGAGAATCAAAACGAAGGAAATATACATCGAAACAAAGGAAATATTGATCGTAACGAGAAAACGAGTATAAAAAAGAAGGAAATCTGCATCGAAACGAATGAAATGTTGTTTGTAACAAGAAAAGGAGCATCAAAATGAAGTAAATATGCAACGAAACGAAGGAAATGCTGATCGTAACGAGAAAAAAGTGCATCAAAATGAAGGAAATATAAATCGAAATGAATGAAATGTTGATCATAACGAGAAAAGGAGCATCAAAATGAAGTAAATATGCATCGAAATGAAGGAAATGTTGATCGTAACCAGAAAAGGAGCATCAAAATGAAGGAAATATGCATCGAAACGAAGGTAATATTAATCGTAATGAGAAAATGAGAATCAAAATGTAGGAAATATGCATCGAAATAAAAGAAATATTGATCGTGACAAGAAAACGAGCATCAAAAAGAAGGAAATCTGCATCGAAACGAATGAAATGTTAATCGTAACAAGAAAAGGAGCATCAAAATGAAGTAAATATGCATCGAAACGAAGGAAATGCTGATCATAACGAGAAAATGAGCATCAAAATAAAGGAAATATCCATCGAAACGAAGGAAATATTGATCGTAACGAGAAAATGAGCATCAAAATGAAGGAAATATGCATCGAAACGAAGGAAATATTGATCGTAACGAGAATACGAGCATCAAAAAGAAGGAAATCTGCATCAAAACGAAGGAAATGCTGATCATAACGAGAAAATGAGCATCAAAATGAAGGAAATATGCATCGAAACGAAGGTAATATTGATCGTAACGAGAAAAAGAGAATCAAAACGAAGGAAATATGCATCAAAACAGAGGAAATATTGATCGTAACGAGAAAACGAGCATAAAAAGAAGGAAATCTGCATCGAAACGAATGAAATGTTGATTGTAACAAGAAAAGGAGCATCAAAATGAAGGAAGTATGCATCGAACGAAGGAAATATTAATCGTAACGAGAAAATAAGCATTAAAATGAAGGAAATATTCATCGAAATGAAGGAAATATTGATCGTAATGAGAAAATGAGCATCAAAATGAAGGAAATATGCATCGAAACAAAAGTAATATTGATCGTAACGAGAAAATGAGAATCAAAACGTAGGAAATATGCATCGAAACAAAGGAAATATTGATCGTAACGAGAAAACGAGCATAAAAAAGAAGGAAATCTACATCAAAACGAATGAAATGTTGATCGTAACAAGAGAAGGATCATCAAAATGAAGTAAATATGCATCGAAACGAAGGAAATATTGATCATAATGAGAAAAGGAGCATTAAAATAAAGGAAATATTCATCGAAACGAAGGAAATATTGATCGTAATGAGAAAAGAAGCATCAAAATGAAGTAAATATGCATCGAAACGAAGGAAATGCTGATCATAACGAGAAAACGAGCATTAAAATGAAGGAAATATTCATCGAATAAAGAAAATGTTGATGGTAATGAGAAAGGAGCATCAAAATGAAGGAAATATGCATCGAAACAAAGGAAATATTGATCGTAACGAGAAAATGAGAATCAAAACGTAGGAAATATGCATCGAAACAAAGGAAATATTGATCGTAACGAGAAAACGAGCATAAAAAAGAAGGAAATCTACATCAAAACGAATGAAATGTTGATCGTAACAAGAGAAGGATCATCAAAATGAAGTAAATATGCATCGAAACGAAGGAAATATTGATCATAATGAGAAAAGGAGCATTAAAATAAAGGAAATATTCATCGAAACGAAGGAAATATTGATCGTAATGAGAAAAGAAGCATCAAAATGAAGTAAATATGCATCGAAACGAAGGAAATGCTGATCATAACGAGAAAACGAGCATTAAAATGAAGGAAATATTCATCGAATAAAGAAAATGTTGATGGTAATGAGAAAGGAGCATCAAAATGAAGGAAATATGCATCGAAACAAAGGAAATATTGATCATAACGAGAAAATAAGCATTAAAATGAAGGAAATATTCATCGAAACGAAGGAAATATTGATCGTAATGAGAAAACGAGCATCAAAATGAAGGAAATATGCATCGAAACAAAGGTAATATTGATCGTAATGAGAAAATGAGAATCAAAATGTTGGAAATATGCATCAAAACGAAGGTATTGTTGATCGTAAAGAGAAAATGAGAATCAAAACGAAGGAAATATGCATCGAAATGAAGGAAATATTGATCGTAACGAGAAAACAAGCATCAAAAAGAAGGAAATCTGCATCGAAACGAATGAAATGTTGATCGTAACGAGAAAAAGGAGCATCAAAATGAAGTAAATATGCATCGAAACGAAGGAAATGCTGATCGTAACGAGAAAAGGATCATCAAAATGAAGGAAATATGCATCGAAACGAATAAAATATTGATCGTAACGAGAAAATGAGCATTAAAATGAAGGAAATATTCATCGAAACGAAGTAAATATTTATCGTAACGAGAAAATGAGCATAAAAAAGATGGAAATCTGCATCAAAACGAATGAAATGTTGATCGTAACGAGAAAAGGAGCATCAAAATGAAGTAAATATGCATCGAAACGAAGGAAATGCTGATCGTAACGAAAAAAGGAGCATCAAAATGAAGGAAATATGCATCAAAACGAAGGAAATGTTGATCGTAACGAGAAAATTAGCATTAAAATGAAGGAAATTTTCATCGAAATGAAGGAAATGTTAATCGTAACGAGAAAAGGAGCATCAAAAAGAAGGAATTATGCATCAAACAAAGGAAATGTTGATCATAACTAGAAAAGGAGCATCAAAATGAAGTAAATATGCATCGAAACGAAGGTTATGTTGACTGATCGGTATTTCTTTCTCCCTCAAGTTTAAGGGATCGATTGTAGTACGAGTGACCAAGTGAAATATCGTTCCCACGAGGATAGTTATAAATTTAATAAGTAATTCTATGTGATAATTCAATTGCAGGACAAATCTGGGGGTTTTATGAAAATGATAATCAAAAAGTAATTTAAATAACTTAAATTAAAGGAAATAAAATGATAATGAGATGGAATGAATCGCACAAGAGAGAACGAATCAAGAGTTCAAGAAAGGAGAATTGATAATGTTGTGACTGATTTATCTAGACCCTAATTAATTATTTGCAAATGTTTATAAGAGGATCACTAAGCCTAGTTAAATCACCTTGATCCGGTAAGATCTAACACTTATAATTAGCTGGAAATCCTTGGATCAATAAGAAATTAACTCCCTCTCCCTCTATAGGTACTTCATGCTAAATTCCATTTAAGGCTAGAGCACTAGACTTCCCTTTCTAGGTACGCGATTGTTAATCCCTTTTTCTCCTTACCAATTACTTAATAATGATGTTTTACCAAGTAATTAATATTCCAAATTGATTGTCTAACACTCTTAGGCTTTAATGGTCAATACACCTAAGAATGTCTCAGTGAAACAACAATTATCATGCAGAAATAGAGAATCCCATTATCATCAATGATAATTTAAAGGAATCATAACTCAAACTCATAATAATACGAAGTCTCAAAATATAATCTTCAATAGGGAAATAAACAATTTGCAAAATAATAAATCAAAGTCTAGGTTAATCAAGTCACAAAATAAAAAATGCATTAATGCTCTAACATTATCAACAAAGAAACTTAGCATCATGACGAGGACAAATTATAAAGATGTAATTAATCCTATCATTTTGCTAAAATAACAAGAGATGAATAACTAAAAAGAAAGAACCCGTTTGGAGGACTCCGTCTCTTCAATCACTATCTCCGTTGGAATCTCCGTCTCCGATCCAAGTAGCAACTCCGATCGTCTCTCCGGTGGATGGATGGTAGAATATGGTGAAGGGTAGAGGTGTTTCCCCCTTCTCTCCCCCGTTGGGGGAGAGAAGGCTCTCAAGGGAAATGTGGTGTGGTGATGTTTTTGTTGTGATGGTTTTGTGTTGTGTTGTTGTGCCCCTATTTATAGTTGTGGAAAGGAACACAACATCACATGCACCCATTCTTCTTTAATTGCAGCTCATGTTGCTCCATGCTTCCACTTCACTTTGTTCTTGCTGCCCATGTTGCTCCATGCTTCTATTTGCTTTGCTCTTGCTGCCCATGTTACTTTGCTTGTTGCTTTTGCAGCTCATTTGCAATCATTTCCAGCTCTTCCCTTTGTCTTCTTTGCCTTGAAGAATCTATGGTATGTTGGGTGCTTCATGTGTCCCATGTGGAGTGTATCATCTTCACTTTTGCCCATGTGTGCACTACTTTGCAGCTTGCATATGCATGGCTGGTCGAATCCATGTGTTGAGGTCGAAGTGATGTTTCTTCATGTCGAATGGACTTGCACCTCCTCATCGTTTCGTGTATAACTTCCACATCCGAGTTCCGAATTGAGTAATTCTTGCACTCACGCGATCCTCATTCCCTTGGCTTTCAATACCTGTATAGAACTTTCAAAAACACCAAAATTTGAATGTGAAATAAGCTACGGAATGTAGCCAACAATTCTGTTCGGCACCCCTTGCGCGTTGTCACCATTTTGCTCATAACTTTCTTGTTTGGAACTCGATTGGTATATTCTTTACGCCAAAACGACCCTCTCTTCAGTGGCTTTCCAAATATATAGTACACTCTCAGTTTTGATCTCCACATTAACACAGAAAAATTATGAAATTTGGACGTGCGTTTTTCATCATCCTTGCATAAATTGCACCTTTTCTCCAACCTTGCATTTTTTATCCCTTTTTCTATCAAAACTCAACAAAATACCTTAGTAGCACCTTTTATTCAATAATAGTCCAAAGTAATAATATTTGTGCTAATAATAGCAATTATACACTCAAAAAGGTATCAAATTGAACCCGAAAATACATGAATTTTCACTCTCATCAAACCCCCCAAACTTAAGGTGTTGTTCGTCCTCGAACAACGAAACGACAAACCAAGAGAATAATGAGATGGAAAGTCATGTATAAAGGTAAGGATCTAAACATCAACTATTCCTTCAAAAGATGAAATCAATCTCAACTTGGTTCACATAACTTCAAACTCAAAAGTATCCATTCATTCAAAACATGCAAGTTAAGATAATTACTTAACCAATTCAAGTGCTCAATCCACCTATGCTCGCGAGATATATATAATGTAACTCTCACGCTCATGGTGTATAAAGTGTACACCGTTTAGGTTATATATATGTGCTCTCAACTTCAATTCGAGTGCATGCGTAACCATAGGCTTGCCTATTGTCTCAACTCTCCTTTTACTTGTAGCTAGCAAATCATGAATCAAAAAGGACTTTTTATTTGGTTGTAACGTAGGCTCTTTGGACAAGGTAGGAAATATATGGATAAGTGACTCAAACTCGGATCAATCAAGCGCGCGTTCCTTCTTGATCTTCATTCTTCCTCATCACTTTCTTTTCAAGCACAACTCCTCCACAACTTAAAAATAACGACCATCTTCTTTTTAATTCTTTCACTTTTCAACTCCATCATTTTTCTTTCCTTCACTTTTTGAATGGGGTACCAGTTTTAGGCACTACCCCAATAGATCCTCCATAGGGTACTAGATGTAAGTACTACCCTAGGGTGTCTGTTTCATAGAGTACTAGATTTAAGCACTACTCCATGAATTTTATCTTTTGATCATTTCTTCATCATCCTTTTCAACTTCAACATATTCACATTCTTCTTCTAACCACTTCAACAATTACTCAATTAATCCAAGTAAAACAAGGAAAAATCAAATACTGATTAAGCTCAAAATGGTTATTCGAAGAATGGATATTTCAAGGCTCAAATGGTTGACTAAGGATTTAATGAATTCAAGTAAAGTGTATGAAAAATATGAATCAAAAATAAAAAATGGCCTAATATCATTTCCATAATTCACTAGACTATTATCGAATATTCAAGGAGACTCAAGGCAAGTTCTAGAATACACGCAAAAGAATGATACGCTCAAGAATAAAAATATCATGCATCATGTAACATGATTTAAAGGCTCAAATCTCACTTGGCTTTTTCATAGAATGAACGAGCACTCTTCAAGGCTAAGCATACATCATATCAAGCACATTAAGAACTTCAAGCACTAACGAATTAAAGCATGTTCATTTTATCACTCATAATTAACATCTTATCAAAGGCATAAAGCTCATAGATCTTCATGAAATTCTGGTCATAAATTTTAAAGCTCATGTTCCTTACTCTCAAGAATTCGAAACTCACACAAAAATTTAGAATAAGGAACGAAGTAACCTGATTTCAATCTCCTTCACATCTTGCAAGTTCCTCGAGTTATCGAACTCGGTCAGGCGTAGGCCTCAGATAGAACTCACTTTGCTACTCCAATACACTTCTCAATCAATGAAGCTCAAAGAAAACTCATCATCACAGGAGAGATAAAAATATCGAAAGACGAAAATCAATGATAGAGTACTAAAGGACACACAAAAATGAACAAAAACACATAAGACACCTGGATAGTCGTAAAAAAATTTGAAAGATCGAATAAAATTCAAAAATTCTAAAAAAAATCGACCTCCAAGTACACAGACACTGAACAATGCAGAGTAAACATACCTAGGTGCGGATGAAGCAAGGGATGAACATCACACCTCCCCAAACTTAGATGAAAACATGAGTTGAATCTAAGTTTAAAAGGATGTTATTACCTTATGTGTAAGCACGCACCTTGAGTATAATTCACCTAGCTCACAACACAACAAACAAAATAAAATAAAGCAAGTAAAGTTTAACGTCCTACAAGAAAATAAATCACAATAGAATTAAATTAAATTTATGAACTATCCCCGGCAGTGGCGCCATTAACTTGATCGGTATTTCTTTCTCCCTCAAGTTTAAGGGATCGATTGTAGTACGAGTGACCAAGTGAAATATCGTTCCCACGAGGATAGTTATAAATTTAATAAGTAATTCTATGTGATAATTCAATTGCAGGACAAATCTGGGGGTTTTATGAAAATGATAATCAAAAAGTTATTTAAATAACTTAAATTAAAGGAAATAAAATGATAATGAGATGGAATGAATCGCACAAGAGAGAACGAATCAAGAGTTCAAGAAAGGAGAATTGATAATGCTGTGACTGATTTATCTAGACCCTAATTAATTATTTGCAAATATTTATAAGAGGCTCACTAAGCCTAGTTAAATCACCTTGATCCGGTAAGATCTAACACTTATAATTAGCTGAAAATCCTTGGATCAATAAGAAATTAACTCCCTCTCCCTCTATTGGTACTTCATGCTAAATTCCATTTAAGGCTAGAGCACTAGACTTCCCTTTCTAGGTACGCGATTGTTAATCCCTTTTTCTCCTTACCAATTACTTAATAATGATATTTTACCAAGTAATTAATATTCCAAATTGATTGTCTAACACTCTTAGGCTTTAATGGTCAATACACCTAAGAATGTCTCAGTGAAACAACAATTATCATGCAGAAATAGAGAATCCCATTATCATCAATGATAATTTAAAGGAATCAAAACTCAAACTCATAATAATACGAAGTCTCAAAATATAATCTTCAATAGGGAAATAAACAATTTGCAAAATAATAAATCAAAGTCTAGGTTAATCAAGTCACAAAATAAAAAATGCATTAATGCTCTAACATTATCAACAAAGAAACTTAGCATCATGACGAGGACAAATTATAAAGATGTAATTAATCCTATCATTTTGCTAAAATAACAAGAGATGAATAACTAAAAAGAAAGAACCCGTTTGGAGGACTCTGTCTCTTCAATAACTATCTCCGTTGGAATCTCCGTCTCCGATCCAAGTAGCAACTCCGATCGTCTCTCCGGTGGATGGATGGTAGAATATGGTGAAGGGTAGAGGTGTTTCCCCCTTCTCTCCCCCGTTGGGGGAGAGAAGGCTCTCAAGGGAAATGTGGTGTGGTGATGTTTTTGTTGTGATGGTTTTGTGTTGTGTTGTTGTGCCCCTATTTATAGTTGTGGAAAGGAACACAACATCACATGCACCCATTCTTCTTTAATTGCAGCTCATGTTGCTCCATGCTTCCACTTCACTTTGTTCTTGCTGCCCATGTTGCTCCATGCTTCTATTTGCTTTGCTCTTGCTGCCCATGTTACTTTGCTTGTTGCTTTTGCAGCTCATTTGCAATCATTTCCAGCTCTTCCCTTTGTCTTCTTTGCCTTGAAGAATCTATGGCATGTTGGGTGCTTCATGTGTCCCATGTGGAGTGTATCATCTTCACTTTTGCCCATGTGTGCACTACTTTGCAGCTTGCATATGCATGGCTGGTCGAATCCATGTGTTGAGGTCGAAGTGATGTTTCTTCATGTCGAATGGACTTGCACCTCCTCATCGTTTCGTGTATAACTTCCACATCCGAGTTCCGAATTAAGTAATTCTTGCACTCACGCATTCCTCATTCCCTTGGCTTTCAATACCTGTATAGAACTTTCAAAAACACCAAGATTTGAATGTGAAATAAGCTACGGAATGTAGCCAACAATTCTGTTCGGCACCCCTCGCGCGTTGTCACCATTTTGCTCATAACTTTCTCGTTTGGAACTCGATTGGTATATTCTTTACGCCAAAACGACCCTCTCTTCAGTGGCTTTCCAAATATATAGTACACTCTCAGTTTTGATCTCCACATTAACACAGAAAAATTATGAAAGTTGGACGTGCGTTTTTCATCATCCTTGCATAAATTGCACCTTTTCTCCAACCTTGCATTTTTTATCCCTTTTTCTATCAAAACACAACAAAATACCTTAGTAGCACCTTTTATTCAATAATAGTCCAAAGTAATAATATTTGTGCAAATAATAGCAATTATACACTCAAAAAGGTATCAAATTGAACCAAAAAATACATGAATTTCCACTCTCATCATTGACCGTAACGAGAAAAGGAGCATCAAAATGAAGGAAATATGCATCGAAACAAAGGTAATATTGATCATAAAGAGAAAATGAGAATCAAAACGAAGAAAATATACATCGAAACAAAAGAAATATTGATCGTAACGAGAAAACGAGTATCAAAACGATGGAAATCTGCATCGAAACGAATGAAATGTTGTTCGTAACAAGAAAAGGAGCATCAAAATGAAGTAAATATGCATCGAAACGAAGGAAATGCTGATCGTAACGAGAAAAAGTGCATCAAAATGATGGAAATATACATCGAAACGAAGAAAATAATGATCGTAATGAGAAAATGAGCATTAAAATGAAGGAAATATTCATCTAAACGAAGGAAATATTGATCGTAATTAGAATAGGAGCATCAAAATGATGGAAATCTTCATCGAAACGAATGAAATATTGATCATAACGAGAAAAGGAGCTTCAAAATGAAGTAAACATGCATCGAAACGAAGAAAATATTGATCGTAACGAGAAAAGAAGCATCAAAATGATGGAAATATGTATCGAACGAAGGTAATATTGATCGTAACGAGAAAATGAGAATCAAAATGTAGGAAATATGCATCGAAACAAAGGAAATATTGATCGTAATAAGAAAACGAGCATCAAAAAGAAAGAAATCTACATCGAAATGAATGAAACGTTAATCGTAACAAGAAAAGGAGCATCAAAATGAAGTAAATATGGATCGAAACGAAGGAAATGGTGATCATAACGAGAAAATGAGCATCAAAATAAAGGAAATATGCATCGAAGCGAAGGAAATATTGATCGTAACGAGAAAATAAGCATCAAAATGAAGGAAATATGCATCGAAATGAAGGAAATATTGATCGTAATGAGAAAACGAGCATCAAAAAGAAGGAAATCTGCATCGAAATGAAGGAAATACTGATCATAACGAGAAAATGAGCATCAAAATGAAGGAAATATGCATCGAAACGAAGGTAATATTGATCGTAACGAGAAAAAGAGAATCAAAACGAAGGAAATATGCATCGAAACAGAGGAAATATTGATCGTAAAGAGAAAACGAGCATAAAAAGAAGGAAATCTGTATCGAAACGAATGAAATGTTGATCGTAATAAGAAAAGGAGCATCAAAATGAAGGAAATATGCATCGAACGAAGGAAATATTAATCGTAACGAGAAAATAAGCATTAAAATTAAGGAAATATTTATCGAAACGAAGGAAATATTGATCGTAATGAGAAAATGAGCATCAAAATGAAGGAAATATGCATCGAAACAAAAGTAATATTGATCGTAACGGGAAAATGAGAATCAAAACATAGGAAATATGCATCGAAACACAGGAAATATTGATCGTAACGAGAAAACGAGCATAAAAAAGAAGGAAATCTGCATCGAAACGAATGAAATGTTGATCGTAACAAGAAAAGGAGCATCAAAATGAAGTAAATATGCATTGAAACGAAGGAAATATTGATCATAATGAGAAAAGGAGCATTAAAATGAAGGAAATATTCATCGAAACAAAGGAAATATTGATCGTAATGAGAAAAGGAGCATCAAAATGAAGTAAATATGCATCGAAACGAAGGAAATGCTGATCATAATGAGAAAACGAGCATTAAAATGAAGGAAATATTCATCGAAATGAAGAAAATATTGATCGTAATGAGAAAGGAGCATCAAAATGAAGGAAATATGCATCGAAACAAAGGAAATATTGATCATAACGAGAAAATGAGCATTAAAATGAAGGAAATATTCATCGAAACGAAGGAAATATTGATCGTAATGAGAAAACGAGCATCAAAATGAAGGAAATATGCATCGAAACAAAGGTAATATTGATCGTAACGAGAAAATGAGAATCAAAACGTAGGAAATATGCATCGAAACGAAGGTATTGTTGATCGTAAAGAGAAAATAAGAATCAAAACGAAGGAAATATACATCGAAACGAAGGAAATATTGATCGTAACGAGAAAACGAGCATCAAAAAGAAGAAAATCTGCATCGAAACGAATGAAATGTTGATCGAAACGAGAAAAAGGAGCATCAAAATGAAGTAAATATGCATCGAAACGAAGGAAATGCTGATCGTAACGAGAAAAGGATCATCAAAATGAAGGAAATATGCATCGAAACGAAGGAAATATTTATCGTAACGAGAAAATGAGCATTAAAATGAAGGAAATATTCATCGAAACGAAGTAAATATTGATCGTAACAAGAAAACGAGCATCAAAAAGATGGAAATCTGCCTCAAAACGAATGAAATGTTGATCTTAACGAGTAAAGGAGCATTAAAATGAAGTAAATATACATCGAAACGAAGGAAATGCTGATCGTAACGAGAAAAGGAGCATCAAAATGAAGGAAATATGCATCGAAACGAAGGAAATGTTGATCGTAACGAGAAAATTAGCATTAAAATAAAGGAAATATTCATCGAAACGAAGGAAATGTTGATCGTAACGAGAAAAGGAGCATCAAAAAGAAGGAAATATGCATCAAACAAAGGAAATGTTGATCATAACTAGAAAAGGAGCATCAAAATGAAGTAAATATGCATCGAAACGAAGGAAATGTTGACCGTAACGAGAAAAGGAGCATCAAAATGAAGGAAATAAGCATCGAAACAAAGGTAATATTGATCATAAAGAGAAAATGAGAATCAAAACGAAGGAAATATACATCGAAACAAAGGAAATATTGATCGTAACGAGAAAACGAGTATCAAAAAGAAGGAAATCTGCATCGAAACGAAGGAAATATTGATCGTAATGAGAAAAGGAGCATCAAAATGAAGTAAATATGCATCGAAACGAAGGAAATGCTGATCATAACGAGAAAACGAGCATTAAAATGAAGGAAATATTGATCGAAATGAAGAAAATGTTGATCGTAATGAGAAAGGAGCATCAAAATGAAGGAAATATGCATCGAAACAAAGGAAATATTGATCATAACGAGAAAATGAGCATTAAAATGAAGGAAATATTCATCGAAACGAAGTAAATATTGATCGTAATGAGAAAACGAGCATCAAAATGAAGGAAATATGCATCGAAACAAAGGTAATATTGATCGTAACGAGAAAATGAGAATCAAAACGTAGGAAATATGCATCAAAACGAAGGTATTGTTGATCGTAAAGAGAAAATGAGAATCAAAACGAAGGAAATATGCATCGAAACGAAGGAAATATTGATCGTAACGAGAAAACAAGCATCAAAAAGAAGGAAATCTGCATCGAAACGAATGAAATGTTGATCGTAACGAGAAAAAGGAGCATCAAAATGAAGTAAATATGCATCGAAACGAAGGAAATGCTGATCGTAACGAGAAAAGGATCATCAAAATGAAGGAAATATGCATCGAAACGAAGGAAATATTGATCGTAACGAGAAAATGAGCATTAAAATAAAGGAAATATTCATCGAAATGAAGTAAATATTTATCGTAACGAGAAAACGAGCATCAAAAAGATGGAAATCTGCATCAAAACGAATGAAATGTTGATCGTAACGAGAAAAGGAGCATCAAAATGAAGTAAATATGCATCGAAACGAAGGAAATGCTGATCGTAACGAGAAAAGGAGCATCAAAATGAAGGAAATATGCATCAAAACGAAGGAAATGTTGATCGTAACGAGAAAATTAGCATTAAAATGAAGGAAATATTCATCGAAACGAAGGAAATGTTGATCGTAACGAGAAAAGGAGCATCAAAAAGAAGGAAATATGCATCAAACAAAGGAAATGTTAATCATAACTAGAAAAGGAGCATCAAAATGAAGTAAATATGCATCGAAACGAAGGTTATGTTGACCGTAACGAGAAAAGGAGCATCAAAATGAAGGAAATATGCATCGAAACAAAGGTAATATTGATCATAAATAGAAAATGAGAATCAAAACGAAGGAAATATACATCGAAACAAAGGAAATATTGATCGTAACGAGAAAACAAGTATCAAAAAGAAGAAAATCTGCATCGAAACGAATGAAATGTTGTTCGTAACAAGAAAAGGAGCATCTAAATGAAGTAAATATGCATCGAAACGAAGGAAATGCTGATCGTAAAGAGAAAAGTGCATCAAAATGAAGGAAATATACATAGAAACGAAGAAAATAATGATCGTAATGAGAAAATGAGCATTAAAATGAAGGAAATATTCATCTAAACGAAGGAAATATTGATCGTAATGAGAATAGGAGCATCAAAATGATGGAAATCTGCATCGAAACGAATGAAAAATTGATCATAACGAGAAATGGAGCATCAAAATGAAGTAAATATGCATCGAAACAAAGAAAATATTGATCGTAACGAGAAAAGGAGCATCAAAATGATGGAAATATGTATCGAACGAAGGTAATATTGTTCGTAACGAGAAAATGAGAATCAAAATGTAGGAAATATGCATCGAAACAAAAGAAATATTGATCGTAACAAGAAAACGAGCATCAAAAAGAAGGAAATCTGCATCGAAATGAATGAAATGTTAATCGTAACAAGAAAAGGATCATCAAAATGAAGTAAATATGCATCGAAACGAAGGAAATGGTGATCATAACGAGAAAATGAGCATCAAAATAAAGGAAATATGCATCGAAACGAAGGAAATATTGATCGTAACGAGAAAATGAGCATCAAAATGAAGGAAATATGCATTGAAACGAAGGAAATATTGATCGTAATGAGAAAACTAGCATCAAAAAGAAGGAAATCTGCATCGAAATGAAGGAAACGCTTATCATAACGAGAAAATGAGCATCAAAATGAAGGAAATATGCATCAAAACGAAGGTAATATTGATCGTAACGAGAAAAAGAGAATCAAAACGAAGGAAATATGCATCGAAACAGAGGAAATATTGATCGTAACGAGAAAACGAGCATAAAAAGAAGGAAATCTGCATCGAAACGAATGAAATGTTGATCGTAACAAGAAAAAGATCATCAAAATGAAGGAAATATGCATCGAACGAAGGAAATATTAATCGTAACGAGAAAATAAGCATTAAAATTAAGGAAATATTTATCAAAACGAAGGAAATATTGATCGTAATGAGAAAATGAGCATCAAAATGAAGGAAATATGCATCGAAACAAAAGAAATATTGATCGTAACGAGAAAATGAGAATCAAAACATAGGAAATATGTATCGAAACACAGGAAATATTGATCGTAACGAGAAAACGAGCATAAAAAAGAAGGAAATCTGCATCGAAACGAATGAAATGTTGATCGTAACAAGAAAAGGAGCATCAAAATGAAGTAAATATGCATCGAAACGAAGGAAATATTGATCATAATGAGAAAAGGAGCATTAAAATGAAGGAAATATTCATCGAAACGAAGGAAATATTGATCGTAATGAGAAAAGGAGCATCAAAATAAAGTAAATATGCATCGAAACGAAGGAAATGCTGATAATAACGAGAAAACGAGTATTAAAATGAAGGAAATATTCATCGAAACAAAGAAAATGTTGATCGTAATGAGAAAGGAGCATCAAAATGAAGGAAATATGCATCGAAACAAAGGAAATATTGATCATAACGAGAAAATGAGCATTAAAATGAAGGAAATATTCATCGAAACGAAGGAAATATTGATCGTAACAAGAAAACGAGCATCAAAATGAAGGAAATATGCATCAAAACAAAAGGTAATATTGATCGTAACGAGAAAATGAGAATCAAAACGTAGGAAATATGCATCGAAACAGAGGAAATATTGATCGTAACGAGAAAACGAGCATAAAAAGAAGGAAATCTGCATCGAAACGAATGAAATGTTGATCGTAACAAGAAAAAGATCATCAAAATGAAGGAAATATGCATCGAACGAAGGAAATATTAATCGTAACGAGAAAATAAGCATTAAAATTAAGGAAATATTTATCAAAACGAAGGAAATATTGATCGTAATGAGAAAATGAGCATCAAAATGAAGGAAATATGCATCGAAACAAAAGAAATATTGATCGTAACGAGAAAATGAGAATCAAAACATAGGAAATATGTATCGAAACACAGGAAATATTGATCGTAACGAGAAAACGAGCATAAAAAAGAAGGAAATCTGCATCGAAACGAATGAAATGTTGATCGTAACAAGAAAAGGAGCATCAAAATGAAGTAAATATGCATCGAAACGAAGGAAATATTGATCATAATGAGAAAAGGAGCATTAAAATGAAGGAAATATTCATCGAAACGAAGGAAATATTGATCGTAATGAGAAAAGGAGCATCAAAATAAAGTAAATATGCATCGAAACGAAGGAAATGCTGATAATAACGAGAAAACGAGTATTAAAATGAAGGAAATATTCATCGAAACAAAGAAAATGTTGATCGTAATGAGAAAGGAGCATCAAAATGAAGGAAATATGCATCGAAACAAAGGAAATATTGATCATAACGAGAAAATGAGCATTAAAATGAAGGAAATATTCATCGAAACGAAGGAAATATTGATCGTAACAAGAAAACGAGCATCAAAATGAAGGAAATATGCATCAAAACAAAAGGTAATATTGATCGTAACGAGAAAATGAGAATCAAAACGTAGGAAATATGCATCGAAACGAAGGTATTATTGATCGTAAAGAGAAAATGAGAATCAAAACGAAGGAAATATGCATCGAAACGAAGGTAATATTGATCGTAACGAGAAAACAAGCATAAAAAAGAAGGAAATCTGCATCGAAACAAATGAAATGTTGATCGAAACGAGAAAAAGGAGCATCAAAATGAAGTAAATATGCATCGAAACAAAGGAAATGCTGATCGTAACGAGAAAAAGATCATCAAAATGAAGGAAATATTCATCGAAACGAAGTAAATATTGATCGTAACGAGAAAACGAGCATCAAAAAGATGGAAATCTGCATCAAAACGAATGAAATGTTGATCTTAACGAGAAAAGGAGCATCAAAATGAAGTAAATATGCATCGAAACGAAGGAAATGCTGATCGTAACGAGAAAAGGAGCATCAAAATGAAGGAAATATGCATCAAAACGAAGGAAATATTGATCGTAACGAGAAAATTAGTTTTAAAATAAAGGAAATATTCATCGAAACGAAAGAAATGTTGAATGTAACGAGAAAAGGAGCATCAAAAAGAAGGAAATATGCATCAAACAAAAGAAATGTTGATCATAACTAGAAAAGGAGTATCAAAATGAAGTAAATATGCATCGAATCGAAGGAAATGTTGACCGTAACGAGAAAAGGAGCATCAAAATGAAGAAAATATGCATCGAAACAAAGGTAATATTGATCATAAAGAGAAAATGAGAATCAAAACGAAGGAAATATACATCGAAACAAAGGAAATATTGATCGTAACAAGAAAACGAGTATCAAAAAGAAGGAAATCTGCATCGAAACGAATGAAATGTTGATCGTAACAAGAAAAGGAGCATCAAAATGAAGGAAATATGCATCGAACGAAGGAAATATTAATCGTAACGAGAAAATAAGCATTAAAATTAAGAAAATATTTATCGAAACGAAGGAAATATTGATCGTAATGAGAAAATGAGCATCAAAATGAAGGAAATATGCATCAAAACAAAAGTAATATTGATCGTAACGAGAAAATGAGAATCAAAACATAGGAAATATGTATCGAAACACAGGAAATATTGATCGTAACGAGAAAACGAGCATAAAAAAGAAGGAAATCTGCATCGAAACGAATAAAATGTTGATCGTAACAAGAAAAGGAGCATCAAAATGAAGTAAATATACATCGAAACGAAGGAAATATTAATCATAATGAGAAAAGGAGCATTAAAATGAAGGAAATATTCATCGAAACGAAGGAAATATTGATCGTAATGGGAAAAGGAGCATCAAAATGAAGTAAATATGCGTCGAAACGAAGGAAATGCTGATCACAACGAGAAAACGAGCATTAAAATGAAGGAAATATTCATCGAAACGAAGAAAATGTTGATCGTAATGAGAAAGGAGCATCAAAATAAAGGAAATATGCATCGAAACAAAGGAAATATTGATCATAACGAGAAAATGAGCATTAAAATGAAGGAAATATTCATCGAAACGAAGGAAATATTGATCGTAACGAGAAAACGAGCATCAAAATGAAGGAAATATGCATCAAAACAAAGATAATATTGATCGTAACGAGAAAATGAGAATCAAAACGTAGGAAATATGCATCGAAATGAAGGTATTATTGATCGTAAAGAGAAAATGAGAAAAAAAATGAAGGAAATATGCATCGAAACGAAGGTAATATTGATCGTAACGAGAAAACGAGCATCAAAAAGAAGGAAATCTGCATCGAAACAAATGAAATGTTGATCGAAACGAGAAAAAGGAGCATCAAAATGAAGTAAATATGCATCGAAACAAAGGAAATGCTGATCGTAACGAGAAAATGATCATCAAAATGAAGGAAATATTCATCGAAACGAAGTAAATATTGATCGTAACGAGAAAACGAGCATAAAAAAGATGGAAATCTGCATCAAAACGAATGAAATGTTGATCTTAACGAGAAAAGGAGCATCTAAATGAAGTAAATATGCATCGAAACGAAGGAAATGCTGATCGTAACGAGAAAAGGATCATCAAAATGAAGGAAATATTCATCGAAACGAAGGAAATATTGATCGTAACGAGAAAACGAGCATCAAAAAGAATGAAATCTGCATCGAAACAAATGAAATGTTGATCGAAACGAGAAAAAGGAGCATCAAAATTAAGTAAATATTCATCAAAACGAAGGAAATGCTGTTCGTAACGAGAAAAGGATCATCAAAATGAAGGAAATATGCATCGAAACGAAGGAAATATTTATCGTAACGAGAAAATGAGCATTAAAATGAAGGAAATATTCATCGAAACGAAGTAAATATTGATCGTAACAAGAAAACGAGCATCAAAAAGATGGAAATCTGCATCAAAATGAATGAAATGTTGATCTTAACGAGTAAAGGAGCATTAAAATGAAGTAAATATGCATCGAAACGAAGGAAATGCTGATCGTAACGAGAAAAGGAGCATCAAAATGAAGGAAATATGCATCGAAACGAAGGAAATATTGATCGTAACGAGAAAATTAGCATTAAAATAAAGGAAATATTCATCGAAACGAAGGAAATGTTGATCGTAACGAGAAAAGGAGCATCAAAAAGAAGGAAATATGCATCAAACAAAGGAAATGTTGATCATAACTAGAAAAGGAGCATCAAAATGAAGTAAATATGCATCGAAACGATGGAAATGTTGACCGTAACGAGAAAAGGAGCATCAAAATGAAGGAAATAAGCATCGAAACAAAGGTAATATTGATCATAAAGAGAAAATGAGAATCAAAACGAAGGAAATATACATCGAAACAAAGGAAATATTGATCGTAACGAGAAAACGAGTATCAAAAAGAAGGAAATCTGCATCGAAACGAAGGAAATATTGATCGTAATGAGAAAAGGAGCATCAAAATGAAGTAAATATGCATCGAAACGAAGGAAATGCTGATCATAACGAGAAAACGAGCATTAAAATGAAGGAAATATTCATCGAAATGAAGAAAATGTTGATCGTAATGAGAAAGGAGCATCAAAATGAAGGAAATATGCATCGAAACAAAGGAAATATTGATCATAACGAGAAAATGAGCATTAAAATGAAGGAAATATTCATCGAAACGAAGTAAATATTGATCGTAATGAGAAAACGAGCATCAAAATGAAGGAAATATGCATCGAAACAAAGGTAATATTGATCGTAACGAGAAAATGAGAATCAAAACGTAGGAAATATGCATCAAAACGAAGGTATTGTTGATCGTAAATAGAAAATGAGAATCAAAACGAAGGAAATATGCATCGAAACGAAGGAAATATTGATCGTAACGAGAAAACAAGCATCAAAAAGAAGGAAATCTGCATCGAAACGAATGAAATGTTGATCGTAACGAGAAAAAGGAGCATCAAAATGAAGTAAATATGCATCGAAACGAAGGAAATGCTGATCGTAACGAGAAAAGGATCATCAAAATGAAGGAAATATGCATCGAAACGAAGGAAATATTGATCGTAACGAGAAAATGAGCATTAAAATAAAGGAAATATTCATCGAAATGAAGTAAATATTTATCGTAACGAGAAAACGAGCATCAAAAAGATGGAAATCTGCATCAAAACGAATGAAATGTTGATCGTAACGAGAAAAGGAGCATCAAAATGAAGTAAATATGCATCGAAACGAAGGAAATGCTGATCGTAACGAGAAAAGGAGCATCAAAATGAAGGAAATATGCATCAAAACGAAGGAAATGTTGATCGTAACGAGAAAATTAGCATTAAAATGAAGGAAATATTCATCGAAACGAAGGAAATGTTGATCGTAACGAGAAAAGGAGCATCAAAAAGAAGGAAATATGCATCAAACAAAGGAAATGTTAATCATAACTAGAAAAGGAGCATCAAAATGAAGTAAATATGCATCGAAACGAAGGTTATGTTGACCGTAACGAGAAAAGGAGCATCAAAATGAAGGAAATATGCATCGAAACAAAGGTAATATTGATCATAAATAGAAAATGAGAATCAAAACGAAGGAAATATACATCGAAACAAAGGAAATATTGATCGTAACGAGAAAACAAGTATCAAAAAGAAGAAAATCTGCATCGAAACGAATGAAATGTTGTTCGTAACAAGAAAAGGAGCATCTAAATGAAGTAAATATGCATCGAAACGAAGGAAATGCTGATCGTAACGAGAAAAGTGCATCAAAATGAAGGAAATATACATCGAAACGAAGAAAATAATGATCATAATGAGAAAATGAGCATTAAAATGAAGGAAATATTCATCTAAACGAAGGAAATATTGATCGTAATGAGAATAGGAGCATCAAAATGATGGAAATCTGCATCGAAACGAATGAAAAATTGATCATAACGAGAAATGGAGCATCAAAATGAAGTAAATATGCATCGAAACAAAGAAAATATTGATCGTAACGAGAAAAGGAGCATCAAAATGATGGAAATATGTATCGAACGAAGGTAATATTGTTCGTAACGAGAAAATGACAATCAAAATGTAGGAAATATGCATCGAAACAAAGGAAATATTGATCGTAACAAGAAAATGAGCATCAAAAAGAAGGAAATCTGCATCGAAATGAATGAAATGTTAATCGTAACAAGAATAGGATCATCAAAATGAAGTAAATATGCATCGAAACGAAGGAAATTGTGATCATAACGAGAAAATGAGCATCAAAATAAAGGAAATATGCATCGAAACGAAGGAAATATTGATCGTAACGAGAAAATGAGCATCAAAATGAAGGAAATATGCATCGAAACGAAGGAAATATTGATCGTAATGAGAAAACTAGCATCAAAAAGAAGGAAATCTGCATCAAAATGAAGGAAACGCTGATCATAACGAGAAAATGAGCATCAAAATGAAGGAAATATGCATCGAAACGAAGGAAATGCTATTCGTAACGAGAAAAGGATCATCAAAATGAAGGAAATATGCATCGAAACGAAGGAAATATTTATCGTAACGAGAAAATGAGCATTAAAATGAAGGAAATATTCATCGAAACGAAGTAAATATTGATCGTAACAAGAAAACGAGCATCAAAAAGATGGAAATCTGCATCAAAATGAATGAAATGTTGATCTTAACGAGTAAAGGAGCATTAAAATGAAGTAAATATGCATCGAAACGAAGGAAATGCTGATCGTAACGAGAAAAGGAGCATCAAAATGAAGGAAATATGCATCGAAACGAAGGAAATATTGATCGTAACGAGAAAATTAGCATTAAAATAAAGGAAATATTCATCGAAACGAAGGAAATGTTGATCGTAACGAGAAAAGGAGCATCAAAAAGAAGGAAATATGCATCAAACAAAGGAAATGTTGATCATAACTAGAAAAGGAGCATCAAAATGAAGTAAATATGCATCGAAACGATGGAAATTTGACCGTAACGAGAAAAGGAGCATCAAAATGAAGGAAATATGCATCGAAACAAAGGTAATATTGATCATAAAGAGAAAATGAGAATCAAAACGAAGGAAATATACATCGAAACAAAGGAAATATTGATCGTAACGAGAAAACGAGTATCAAAAAGAAGGAAATCTGCATCGAAACGAAGGAAATATTGATCGTAATGAGAAAAAGAGCATCAAAATGAAGTAAATATGCATCGAAACAAAGAAAATGCTGATCATAACGAGAAAACGAGCATTAAAATGAAGGAAATATTCATCGAAATGAAGAAAATGTTGATCGCAATTAGAAAGGAGCATCAAAATGAAGGAAATATGCATCGAAACAAAGGAAATATTGATCATAACGAGAAAATGAGCATTAAAATGAAGGAAATATTCATCAAAACGAAGTAAATATTGATCGTAATGAGAAAACGAGCATCAAAATGAAGGAAATATGCATCGAAACAAAGATAATATTGATCGTAACGAGAAAATGAGAATCAAAACGTAGGAAATATGCATCAAAATGAAGGTATTGTTGATCGTAAAGAGAAAATGAGAATCAAAACGAAGGAAATATGCATCGAAACGAAGGAAATATTGATCGTAACGAGAAAACGAGCATCAAAAAGAAGGAAATCTGCATCGAAACGAATGAAATGTTGATCGTAACGAGAAAAAAGAGCAACAAAATGAAGTAAATATGCATCGAAACGAAGGAAATGCTGATCGTAACGAGAAAAGGATCATCAAAATGAAGGAAATATGCATCGAAACGAAGAAAATATTGATCGTAACGAGAAAATGAGCATTAAAATAAATGAAATATTCATCGAAACGAAGTAAATATTTATCGTAACGAGAAAACGAGCATCAAAAAGATGGAAATCTGCATCAAAACGAATGAAATGTTGATCGTAACGAGAAAAGGAGCATCAAAATGAAGTAAATATGCATCGAAACGAAGGAAATGCTGATCGTAACGAGAAAAGGAGCATCAAAATGAAGGAAATATGCATCAAAACGAAGGAAATATTGATCGTAACGAGAACATTAGCATTAAAATAAAGGAAATATTCATCGAAACGAAGGAAATGTTGAATGTAACGAGAAAAGGAGCATCAAAAAGAAGGAAATATGCATCAAACAAAGGAAATGTTGATCATAACTAGAAAAGGAGTATCAAAATAAAGTAAATATGCATCGAATCGAAGGAAATGTTGAATGTAACAAGAAAAGGAGCATGAAAATGAAGAAAATATGCATCGAAACAAAGGTAATATTGATCATAAAGAGAAAATGAGAATCAAAACGAAGGAAATATACATCGAAACAAAGGAAATATTGATCGTAACGAGAAAACGAGTATCAAAAAGATGGAAATTTGCATCGAAACGAATGAAATGTTGTTCGTAACTAGAAAAGGAGCATCAAAATGAAGTAAATATGCATCGAAACGAAGGAAATGCTGATCGTAACGAGAAAAGTGCATCAAAATGAAGGAAATATACATCGAAACGAAGAAAATAATGATCATAATGAGAAAATGAGCATTAAAATGAAGGAAATATTCATCTAAACGAAGGAAATATTGATCGTAATGAGAATAGGAGCATCAAAATGATGGAAATCTGCATCGAAACGAATGAAAAATTGATCATAACGAGAAATGGAGCATCAAAATGAAGTAAATATGCATCGAAACAAAGAAAATATTGATCGTAACGAGAAAAGGAGCATCAAAATGATGGAAATATGTATCGAACGAAGGTAATATTGTTCATAACGAGAAAATTACAATCAAAATGTAGGAAATATGCATCGAAACAAAGGAAATATTGATCGTAACAAGAAAATGAGCATCAAAAAGAAGGAAATCTGCATCGAAATGAATGAAATGTTAATCGTAACAAGAAAAGGATCATCAAAATGAAGTAAATATGCATCGAAACGAAGGAAATGGTGATCATAACGAGAAAATGAGCATCAAAATAAAGGAAATATGCATCAAAACGAAGGAAATATTGATCGTAACGAGAAAATGAGCATCAAAATGAAGGAAATATGCATCGAAACGAAGGAAATATTGATCGTAATGAGAAAACTAGCATCAAAAAGAAGGAAATCTGCATCAAAATGAAGGAAACGCTGATCATAACGAGAAAATGAGCATCAAAATGAAGGAAATATGCATCAAAACGAAAGTAATATTGATCGTAACGAGAAAAAGAGAATCAAAACGAAGGAAATATGTATCGAAACAAAAGTAATATTGAACGTAACGAGAAAATGAGAATCAAAACATAGGAAATATGTATTGAAACACAGGAAATATTGATCGTAACGAGAAAACGAGCATAAAAAAGAAGGAAATCTGCATCGAAACGAATGAAATGTTGATCGTAACAAGAAAAGGAGCATCAAAATGAAGTAAATATGCATCGAAACGAAGGAAATATTGATCATAATGAGAAAAGGAGCATTAAAATGAAGGAAATATTCATCGAAACGAATGAAATATTGATCGTAATGAGAAAAGGAGCATCAAAATAAAGTAAATATGCATCGAAACGAAGAAAATGCTGATCATAACGAGAAAACGAGCATTAAAATGAACGAAATATTCATCGAAACGAAGAAAATGTTGATCGTAATGAGAAAGGAGCATCAAAATGAAGGAAATATGCATCGAAACAAAGGAAATATTGATCATAACGAGAAAATGAGCATTAAAATGAAGGAAATATTCATCGAAACGAAGGAAATATTGATCGTAACGAGAAAACGAGCATCAAAATGAAGGAAATATGCATCAAAACAAAGGTAATATTGATCGTAACGAGAAAATGAGAATCAAAACGTAGGAAATATGCATCGAACGAAGGTATTATTGATCGTAAAGAGAAAATGAGAATCAAAATGAAGGAAATATGTATCGAAACGAAGGTAATATTGATCGTAACGAGAAAACGAGCATCAAAAAGAAGGAAATCTGCATCGAAACAAATGAAATGTTGATCGAAACGAGAAAAAGGAGCATCAAAATGAAGTAAATATGCATCGAAACAAAGGAAATGTTGATCGTAACGAGAAAAGGATCATCAAAATGAAGGAAATATTCATCGAAACGAAGTAAATATTGATCGTAACGAGAAAACGAGCATCAAAAAGATGGAAATCTGCATCAAAACGAATGAAATTTTGATCTTAACGAGAAAAGGAGCATCAAAATGAAGTAAATATGCATCGAAACGAAGGAAATGCTGATCGTAACAAGAAAAGGATCATCAAAATGAAGGAAATATTCATCGAAACGAAGGAAATATTGATCGTAACGAGAAAACGAGCATCAAAAAGAAGGAAATCTGCATCGAAACGAATGAAATGTTGATCGAAATGAGAAAAAGGAGCATCAAAATGAAGTAAATATGCATCGAAACGAAGGAAATGTTGTTCGTAACGAGAAAAGGATCATCAAAATGAAGGAAATATGCATCGAAACGAAGGAAATATTTATCGTAACGAGAAAATGAGCATTAAAATGAAGGAAATATTCATCGAAACGAAGTAAATATTGATCGTAACAAGAAAACGAGCATCAAAAAGATGGAAATCTGCATCAAAACGAATGAAATGTTGATCTTAACGAGTAAAGGAGCATTAAAATGAAGTAAATATGCATCGAAACGAAGGAAATGCTGATCGTAACGAGAAAAGGAGCATCAAAATGAAGGAAATATGCATCGAAACGAAGGAAATGTTGATCGTAACGAGAAAATTAGCATTAAAATAAAGGAAATATTCATCGAAACGAAGGAAATATTGATCGTAACGAGAAAAGGTGCATCAAAAAGAAGGAAATATGCATCAAACAAAGGAAATGTTGATCATAACTAGAAAAGGAGCATCAAAATGAAGTAAATATGCATCGAAACGAAGGAAATGTTGACCGTAACGAGAAAAGGAGCATCAAAATGAAGGAAATATGCATCGAAACAAAGGTAATATTAATCATAAAGAGAAAATGAGAATCAAAATGAAGGAAATATACATCGAAACAAAGGAAATATTGATCGTAACGAGAAAATGAGTATCAAAAAGAAGGAAATCTGCATCGAAACGAAGGAAATATTGATCGTAATGAGAAAAGGAGCATCAAAATGAAGTAAATATGCATCGAAACGAAGAAAATGCTGATCATAACGAGAAAACAAGCATTAAAATGAAGGAAATATTCATCGAAATGAAGAAAATGTTGATCGCAATGAGAAAGGAGCATCAAAATGAAGGAAATATGCATCGAAACAAAGGAAATATTGATCATAACGAGAAAATGAGCATTAAAATGAAGGAAATATTCATCGAAACGAAGTAAATATTGATCGTAATGAGAAAACGAGCAACAAAATGAAGGAAATATGCATCGAAACAAAGATAATATTGATCGTAACTAGAAAATGAGAATCAAAACGTAGGAAATATGAATAAAAAGAAGGTATTGTTGATCGTAAAGAGAAAATGAGAATCAAAACGAAGGAAATATGCATCGAAACGAAAGAAATATTGATCGTAACGAGAAAACGAGCATCAAAAAGAAGGAAATCTGCATCGAAACGAATGAAATGTTTATCGTAACGAGAAAAAGGAGCATCAAAATGAAGTAAATATGCATCGAAACGTAGGAAATGCTGATCGTAACGAGAAAAGGATCATCAAAATGAAGGAAATATGCATCGAAACGAAGGAAATATTGATCGTAACGAGAAAATGAGCATTAAAATAAAGAAAATATTCATCGAAACGAAGTAAATATTTATCGTAACGAGAAAACGAGCATCAAAAAGATGGAAATCTGCATCAAAACGAATGAAATGTTGATCGTAACGAGAAAAGGAGCATCAAAATGAAGTAAATATGCATCGAAACGAAGGAAATGCTGATCGTAACGAGAAAAGGAGCATCAAAATGAAGGAAATATGCATCAAAACGAAGGAAATATTGATCGTAACGAGAACATTAGCATTAAAATAAAGGAAATATTCATCGAAACGAAGGAAATGTTGAATGTAACGAGAAAAGGAGTATCAAAAAGAAGGAAATATGCATCAAACAAAGGAAATGTTGATCATAACTAGAAAAGGAGTATCAAAATAAAGTAAATATGCATCGAATCGAAGGAAATGTTGACCGTAACGAGAAAAGGAGCATCAAAATGAAGAAAATATGCATCGAAACAAAGGTAATATTGATCATAAAGAGAAAATGAGAATCAAAACGAAGGAAATATACATCGAAACAAAGGAAATATTGATCGTAACGAGAAAACAAGTATCAAAAAGATGGAAATCTGCATCGAAACGAATGAAATGTTGTTCGTAACAAGAAAAGGAGCATCAAAATGAAGTAAATATGCATCGAAACGAAGGAAATGCTGATCGTAACGAGAAAAGTGCATCAAAATGAACGAAATATACATCGAAACGAAACAAAATAATGATCATAATGAGAAAATGAGCATTAAAATGAAGGAAGTATTCACCTAAACGAAGGAAATATTGATCGTAATGAGAATAGGAGCATCAAAATGATGGAAATCTGCATCGAAACGAATGAAAAATTGATCATAACGAGAAATGGAGCATCAAAATGAAGTAAATATGCATCGAAACAAAGAAAATATTGATCGTAACGAGAAAAGGAGCATCAAAATGATGGAAATATGTATCGAACGAAGGTAATATTGTTCGTAACGAGAAAATGACAATCAAAATGTAGGAAATATGCATCGAAACAAAGGAAATATTGATCGTAACAAGAAAATGAGCATCAAAAAGAAGGAAATCTGCATCGAAATGAATGAAATGTTAATCGTAACAAGAAAAGGATCATCAAAATGAAGTAAATATGCATCGAAACGAAGGAAATGGTGATCATAACGAGAAAATGAGCATCAAAATAAAGGAAATATGCATTGAAACGAAGGAAATATTGATCGTAACGAGAAAATGAGCATCAAAATGAAGGAAATATGCATCGAAACGAAGGAAATATTGATCGTAATGAGAAAACTAGCATCAAAAAGAAGGAAATCTGCATCAAAATGAAGGAAACGCTGATCATAACGAGAAAATGAGCATCAAAATGAAGGAAATATGCATCAAAACGAAGGTAATATTGATCGTAACGAGAAAAAGATAATCAAAAAGAAGGAAATATGTATCGAAACAAAAGTAATATTGATCGTAACGAGAAAATGAGAATCAAAACATAGGAAATATGTATCGAAACACAGGAAATATTGATCGTAACGAGAAAACGAGCATAAAAAAGAAGGAAATCTGCATCGAAACGAATGAAATGTTGATAGTAACAAGAAAAGGAGCATCAAAATGAAGTAAATATGCATCGAAACGAAGGAAATATTGATCATAATGAGAAAAGGAGCATTAAAATGAAGGAAATATTCATCGAAACGAAGGAAATATTGATCGTAATGAGAAAAGGAGCATCAAAATGAAGTAAATATGCATCGAAACGAAGGAAATGCTGATCATAACGAGAAAATGAGCATTAAAATGAAGGAAATATTCATCGAAACGAAGAAAATATTGATCGTAATGAGAAAGGAGCATCAAAATGAAGGAAATATGCATCGAAACAAAGGAAATATTGATCATAACGAGAAAATGAGCATTAAAATGAAGGAAATATTCATCGAAACGAAGGAAATATTGATCGTAACGAGAAAACGAGCATCAAAATGAAGGAAATATGCATCAAAACAAAGGTAATATTGATCGTAACGAGAAAATGAGAATCAAAACGTAGGAAATATGCATCAAAACGAAGGTATTATTGATCGTAAAGAGAAAATGAGAATCAAAACGAAGGAAATATGCATCGAAACGAAGGTAATATTGATCGTAACGAGAAAACGAGCATCAAAAAGAAGGAAATCTGCATCGAAACAAATGAAATATTGATCGAAACGAGAAAAAGAAGCATCAAAATGAAGTAAATATGCATCGAAACAAAGGAAATGCTGATCGTAACGAGAAAAGGATCATCAAAATGAAGGAAATATTCATCAAAACGAAGTAAATATTGATCGTAACGAGAAAACGAGCATCAAAAAGATGGAAATCTGCATCAAAACGAATGAAATGTTGATCTTAACGAGAAAAGGAGCATCAAAATGAAGTAAATATGCATCGAAACGAAGGAAATGCTGATCGTAACGAGAAAAGGATCATCAAAATGAAGGAAATATTAATCGAAACGAAGGAAATATTGATCGTAACGAGAAAACGAGCATCAAAAAGAAGGAAATCTGCATCGAAATGAATGAAATGTTGATCGAAACGAGAAAAAGGAGCATCAAAATGAAGTAAATATGCAACGAAATGAAGGAAATGCTGTTCGTAACGAGAAAAGGATCATCAAAATGAAGGAAATATGCATCGAAATGAAGGAAATATTTATCGTAACGAGAAAATGAGCATTAAAATGAAGGAAATATTCATCGAAACGAAGTAAATATTGATCGTAACAAGAAAACGAGCATCAAAAAGATGGAAATCTGCATCAAAACGAATGAAATGTTGATCTTAACGAGTAAAGGAGCATTAAAATGAAGTAAATATGCATCGAAACGAAGGAAATGCTGATCGTAACGAGAAAAGGAGCATCAAAATGAAGGAAATATGCATCGAAACGAAGGAAATGTTGATCGTAACGAGAAAATTAGCATTAAAATAAAGGAAATATTCATCGAAACGAAGGAAATGTTGATCGTAACGAGAAAAGGAGCATCAAAAAGAAGGAAATATGCATCAAACAAAGGAAATGTTGATCATAAATAGAAAAGGAGCATCAAAATGAAGTAAATATGCATCGAAACGAAGGAAATGTTGACCGTAACGAGAAAAGGAGCATCAAAATGAAGGAAATATGCATCGAAACAAAGGTAATATTGATCATAAAGAGAAAATGAGAATCAAAACGAAGGAAATATACATCGAAACAAAGGAAATATTGATCGTAACGAGAAAACGAGTATCAAAAAGAAGGAAATCTGCATCGAAACGAAGGAAATATTGATCGTAATGAGAAAAGGAGCATCAAAATGAGTAAATATGCATCGAAACGAAGGAAATACTGATCATAACGAGAAAACGAGCATTAAAATGAAGGAAATATTCATCGAAATGAAGAAAATGTTGATCGCAATGAGAAAGGAGCATAAAAATGAAGGAAATATGCATCGAAACAAAGGAAATATTGATCATAACGAGAAAATGAGCATTAAAATGAAAAATATTCATCGAAACGAAGTAAATATTGATCGTAATGAGAAAACGAGCATCAAAATGAAGGAAATATGCATCGAAAAAAAGATAATATTGATCGTAACGAGAAAATGAGAATCAAAACGTAGGAAATATGCATCAAAACGAAGGTATTGTTGATCGTAAAGAGAAAATGAGAATCAAAACGAAGGAAATATGCATCGAAACGAAGGAAATATTGATCGTAACGAGAAAACGAGCATAAAAAAGAAGGAAATCTACATCGAAACGAATGAAATATAGATCGTAACGAGAAAAAGGAGCATCAAAATGAAGTAAATATGCATCGAAACGAAGGAAATGCTGATCGTAACGAGAAAAGGATCATCAAAATGAAGGAAATATGCATCGAAACGAAGGAAATATTGATCGTAACGAGAAAATGAGCAATAAAATAAAGGAAATATTCATCAAAACGAAGTAAATATTTATCGTAACGAGAAAATGAGCATCAAAAAGATGGAAATCTGCATCAAAACGAATGAAATGTTGATCGTAACGAGAAAAGGAGCATCAAAATGAAGTAAATATGCATCGAAACGAAGGAAATGCTGATCGTAACGAGAAAAGGAGCATCAAAATGAAGGAAATATGCATCAAAACGAAGGAAATGTTGATCGTAACGAGAAAATTAGCATTAAAATGAAGGAAATATTCATCGAAACGAAGGAAATGTTGATCGTAACGAGAAAAGGAGCATCAAAAAGAAGGAAATATGCATCAAACAAAGGAAATGTTGATCATAACTAGAAAAGGAGCATCAAAATGAAGTAAATATGCATCGAAACGAAGGTTATGTTGACCGTAACGAGAAAAGGAGCATCAAAATGAAGGAAATATGCATCGAAACAAAGGTAATATTGATCATAAATAGAAAATGAGAATCAAAACGAAGGAAATATACATCGAAACAAAGGAAATATTGATCGTACCGAGAAAACAATTATCAAAAAGAAGGAAATCTGCATCGAAACGAATGAAATGTTGTTCGTAACAAGAAAAGGAGCATCAAAATGAAGTAAATATGCATCGAAACGAAGGAAATGCTGATCGTAACAAGAAAAGTGCATCAAAATGAAGGAAATATACATCGAAACGAAGAAAATAATGATCATAATGAGAAAATGAGCATTAAAATGAAGGAAATATTCATCTAAACGAAGGAAATATTGATCGTAATGAGAATAGGAACATCAAAATGATGGAAATCTGCATCGAAACGAATGAAAAATTGATCATAACGAGAAATGGAGCATCAAAATGAAGTAAATATGCATCGAAACAAAGAAAATATTGATCGTAACGAGAAAAGGAGCATCAAAATGATGGAAATATGTATCGAACGAAGGTAATATTGTTCGTAACGAGAAAATGAGAATCAAAATGTAGGAAATATGCATCGAAACAAAGGAAATATTGATCGTAACAAGAAAACGAGCATCAAAAAGAAGGAAATCTGCATCGAAATAATTGAAATGTTAATCGTAACAAGAAAAGGATCATCAAAATGAAGTAAATATGCATCGAAACGAAGGAAATGGTGATCATAACGAGAAAATGAGCATCAAAATAAAGGAAATATGCATCGAAACGAAGGAAATATTGATCGTAACGAGAAAATGAGCATCAAAATGAAGGAAATATGCATCGAAACGAAGGAAATATTGATCGTAATGAGAAAACTAGCATCAAAAAGAAGGAAATCTGCATCAAAATGAAGGAAACGCTGATCATAACGAGAAAATGAGCATCAAAATTAAGGAAATATGCATCAAAACGAAGGTAATATTGATCGTAACGAGAAAAAGAGAATCAAAACGAAGGAAATATGCATCGAAACAGAGAAAATATTGATCGTAACGAGAAAACGAGCATAAAAAGAAGGAAATCTGCATCGAAACGAATGAAATGTTGATCGTAACAAGAAAAGGAGCATCAAAATGAAGGAAATATGCATCGAACGAAGGAAATATTAATCGTAACGAGAAAATAAGCATTAAAATTAAGGAAATATTTATCGAAACAAAGGAAATATTGATCGTAATGAGAAAATGAGCATCAAAATGAAGGAAATATGCATCAAAACAAAAGTAATATTGATCGAAACTAGAAAATGAGAATCAAAACATAGGAAATATGTATCGAAACACAGGAAATATTGATCGTAACGAGAAAAGGAGCTAAAAAAGAAGGAAATCTGCATCGAAACGAATGAAATGTTGATCGTAACAAGAAAAGGAGCATCAAAATGAAGTAAATATGCATCGAAACGAAGGAAATATTGATCATAATGAGAAAAGGAGCATTAAAATGAAGGAAATATTCATCGAAACGAAGGAAATATTGATCGTAATGAGAAAAGGAGCATCAAAATGAAGTAAATATGCATCGAAACGAAGGAAATACTGATCATAACGAGAAAACGAGCATTAAAATGAAGGAAATATTCATCGAAACGAAGAAAATGTTGATCGTAATGAGAAAGGAGCATCAAAATGAAGGAAATATGCATCGAAACAAAGGAAATATTGATCATAACGAGAAAATGAGCATTAAAATGAAGGAAATATTCATCGAAACGAAGGAAATATTGATCGTAACGAGAAAACGAGCTTCAAAATGAAGGAAATATGCATCAAAACAAAGGTAATATTGATCGTAACGAGAAAATGAGAATCAAAACGTAGGAAATATGCATCGAAACGAAGGTATTATTGATCGTAAAGAGAAAATGAGAATCAAAACGAAGGAAATATGCATCGAAACGAAGGTAATATTGATCGTAACGAGAAAACGAGCATCAAAAAGAAGGAAATCTGCATCGAAACAAATGAAATGTTGATCGAAACGAGAAAAAGGAGCATCAAAATGAAGTAAATATGCATCGAAACAAAGGAAATGCTGATCGTAACGAGAAAAGGATCATCAAAATGAAGGAAATATTCACCGAAACGAAATAAATATTGATCGTAACGAGAAAACGAGCATCAAAAAGATGGAAATCTGCATCGAAACGAATGAAATGTTGATCTTAACGAGAAAAGGAGCATCAAAATGAAGTAAATATGCATCGAAACGAAGGAAATGCTGATCGTAACGAGAAAAGGAGCATCAAAATGAAGGAAATATGCATCAAAATGAAGGAAATATTGATCGTAACGAGAAAATAAGCATTAAAATAAAGGAAATATTCATCGAAACGAAGGAAATATTGAATGTAACGAGAAAAGGAGCATCAAAAAGAAGGAAATATGCATCAAACAAAGGAAATGTTGATCATAACTAGAAAAGGAGTATCAAAATGAAGTAAATATGCATCGAATCGAAGGAAATGTTGACCGTAACGAGAAAAGGAGCATCAAAATGAAGAAAATATGCATCGAAACAAAGGTAATATTGATCATAAAGAGAAAATGAGAATCAAAACGAAGGAAATATACATCGAAACAAAGGAAATATTGATCGTAACGAGAAAACGAGTATCAAAAAGAAGGAAATCTGCATCGAAACGAATGAAATGTTGATCGTAACAAGAAAAGGAGCATCAAAATGAAGGAAATATGCATCGAACGAAGAAAATATTAATCGTAACGAGAAAATAAGCATTAAAATTAAGGAAATATTTATCGAAACGAAGGAAATATTGATCGTAATGAGAAAATGAGCATCAAAATGAAGGAAATATGCATCGAAACAAAAGTAATATTGATCGTAACGAGAAAATGAGAATCAAAACATAGGAAATATGTATCGAAACACAGGAAATATTGATCGTAACGAGAAAACGAGCATAAAAAAGAAGGAAATCTGCATCGAAACGAATGAAATATTGATCGTAACAAGAAAAGGAGCATCAAAATGAAGTAAATATGCATCGAAACGAAGGAAATATTGATCATAATGAGAAAAGGAGCATTAAAATGAAGGAAATATTCATCGAAAAGAAGGAAATATTGATCGTAATGAGAAAAGGAGCATCAAAATGAAGTAAATATGCATCGAAATGAAGGAAATGCTGATCATAACGAGAAAACGAGCATTAAAATGAAGGAAATATTCATCGAAACGAAGAAAATGTTGATCGTAATGAGAAAGGAGCATCAAAATGAAGGAAATATGCATCGAAACAAAGGAAATATTGATCATAACGAGAAAATGAGCATTAAAATAAAGGAAATATTCATCGAAAAGAAGGAAATATTGATTGTAACGAGAAAACGAGCATCAAAATGAAGGAAATATGCATCAAAACAAAGGTAATATTGATCGTAACGAGAAAATGAGAATCAAAACGTAGAAAATATGCATCGAAACGAAGGTATTATTGATCGTAAAGAGAAAATGAGAATCAAAACGAAGGAAATATGCATCGAAACGAAGGTAATATTGATCGTAACGATAAAACGAGCATCAAAAAGAAGGAAATCTGCATCGAAACAAATGAAATGTTGATAGAAACGAGAAAAAGGAGCATCAAAATGAAGTAAATATGCATCGAAACAAAGGAAATGCTGATCGTAACGAGAAAAGGATCATCAAAATGAAGGAAATATTCATCGAAACGAAGTAAATATTGATCGTAACGAGAAAACGAGCATCAAAAAGATGAAAATCTGCATCAAAACGAATGAAATGTTGATCTTAACGAGAAAATGAGCATTAAAATGAAGTAAATATGCATCGAAACGAAGGAAATGCTGATCGTAACGAGAAAAGGAGCATCAAAATGAAGGAAATATGCATCAAAACGAAGGAAATATTGATCGTAACGAGAACATTAGCATTAAAATAAAGGAAATATTCATCGAAACGAAGGAAATGTTGAATGTAACGAGAAAATGAGCATCAAAAAGAAGGAAATATGCATCAAACAAAGGAAATGTTGATCATAACTAGAAAAGGAGTATCAAAATAAAGTAAATATGCATCGAATCGAAGGAAATGTTGACCGTAACGAGAAAAGGAGCATCAAAATGAAGAAAATATGCATCGAAACAAAGGTAATATTGATCATAAAGAGAAAATGAGAATCAAAACGAAGGAAATATACATTGAAACAAAGGAAATATTGATCGTAACGAGAAAACGAGTATCAAAAAGATGGAAATCTGCATCGAAACGAATGAAATGTTGTTCGTAACAAGAAAAGGAGCATCAAAATGAAGTAAATATGCATCGAAACGAAGGAAATGCTGATCGTAACGAGAAAAAGTGCATCAAAATGAAGGAAATATACATCGAAATGAATGAAATGTTGATCATAACGAGAAAATGAGCATCAAAATGAAGTAAATATGCATCGAAACGAAGGAAATGTTGATCGTAACGAGAAAAGGAGCATCAAAATGAAGGAAATATGAATCGAAACGAAGGTAATATTGATCGTAACGGGAAAATGAGAATCAAAATGTAGGAAATATGCATCGAAACAAAGAAAATATTGATCGTAACGAGAAAAGGAGCATCAAAATGATGGAAATATGCATCGAACGAAGGTAATATTGATCGTAACGAGAAAATGAGAATCAAAATGTAGGAAATATGCATCGAAACAAAGAAAATATTGATCGTAACAAGAAAACGAGCATCAAACAGAAGGAAATCTGCATCGAAACGAATGAAATGTTATTCGTAACAAGAAAAGGAGCATCAAAATGAAGTAAATATGCATCGAAACGAAGGAAATGTTGATCGTAACGAGAAAAGGAGCATCAAAATGAAGGAAATATGAATCGAAACGAAGGTAATATTGATCGTAACGGGAAAATGAGAATCAAAATGTAGGAAATATGCATCGAAACAAAGAAAATATTGATCGTAACGAGAAAAGGAGCATCAAAATGATGGAAATATGCATCGAACGAAGGTAATATTGATCGTAACGAGAAAATGAGAATCAAAATGTAGGAAATATGCATCGAAACAAAGAAAATATTGATCGTAACAAGAAAACGAGCATCAAACAGAAGGAAATCTGCATCGAAACGAATGAAATGTTATTCTTAACAAGAAAAGGAGCATCAAAATGAAGTAAATATTCATCGAAACGTAGGAAATGTTGATCGTAACGAGAAAAAGTGCATCAAAATGAAGGAAATATACATCGAAATGAATGAAATGTTGATCATAACGAGAAAAGGAGCATCAAAATGAAGTAAATATGCATCAAAACGAAGGAAATATTGATCGTAACGAGAAAAGGAGCATCAAAATGAAGGAAATATGCATCGAAACGAAGGTAATATTGATCGTAACGGGAAAATGAGAATCAAAATGTAGGAAATATGTATCGAAACAAAGAAAATATTGATCGTAACGAGAAAAGGAGCATCAAAATGATGGAAATATGCATCGAACGAAGGTAATATTGATCGTAACGAGAAAATGAGAATCAAAATGTAGGAAATATGCATCGAAACAAAGGAAATATTGATCGTAACAAGAAAACGAGCATCAAAAAGAAGTAAATCTGCATCGAAACGAATAAAATGTTAATTGTAACAAGAAAAGGAGCATCAAAATGAAGTAAATATGCATAGAAACGAAGGAAATGGTGATCATAACAAGTAAATGAGCATCAAAATAAAGGAAATATGCATCGAAACGAAGGAAATATTGATCGTAAAGAAAAATGAGCATCAAAATGAAGGAAATATGCATCGAAACGAAGGAAATATTGATCGTAACAAGAAAAACGAGCATCAAAAAGAAGGAAATCTTCATCGAAACGAAGGAAATGCTGATTGTAACGAGAAAATGAGCATCAAAATGAAGGAAATATGCATCGAAACGAAGGTAATATTGATCGTAACGAGAAAAAGAGAATCAAAACGAAGGAAATATGCATCGAAACAGAGGAAATATTGATCATAACGAGAAAACGAGCATAAAAAAGAAGGAAATCTGCATCGAAACGAAGGAAATGCTGATCGTAACGAGAAAAAGATCATCAAAATGAAGGAAATATTCATCGAAACGAAGGAAATATTGATCGTAATGAGAAAAGGAGCATCAAATTGAAGTAAATATACATCGAAACGAAGGAAATGCTGATCGTAACGAGAAAAGGAGCATCAAAATGTAGGAAATATGCAACGAAACGAAGGTAATATTGATCGTAAAGAGAAAATGAGAATCAAAACGAAGGAAATATGCAACGAAATAGAGGAAATATTGATCGTAACGAGAAAAGGAGCATAAAAAAGAAGGAAATCTGCATCGAAACGAAGGAAATGTTGATCGTAACAAGAAAAGGAGCATCAAAATGGAGGAAATATTCATCGAAACGAAGGAAATATTGATCATAATGAGAATAGGAGCATTAAAATGAAGGAAATATTCATCGAAACGAAGGAAATATTGATCGTAATGAGAAAAGGAGCATCACAATGAAGTAAATTTGTTTCGAAACGAAGGAAATACGGATCGTAACGAGAAAAGGAGCATCAAAATGAAAGAAATATGCATCGAAACGAAGGTAATATTGATCGTAACGAGAAAATGAGAATCAAAACGTAGGAAATATGCATCGAAACAAAGGAAATATTGATCATAACGAGAAAACGAGCATCAAAAAGAAGGAAATCTGCATCGAAACGAATGAAATGTTGATCGTAACAAGAAAAGGTGCATCAAAATGAAGTAAATATGCATCTAAACGAAGGAAATGCTGATCGTAACGAGAAAAAGTGCATCAAAATGAAGGAAATATATATCGAAATGAAGAAAATGTTAATCGTAATGTTACATAAACATTAAAATAAAGGAAATATGCATCGAAACGAAGGTAATATTGATCGTAACGAGAAAATGAGAATAAAAACGAAGGAAATATGCAACGAAACAGAGGAAATATTGATCGTAACGAGAAAATGATGCATCAAAACGAAGGAAATCTGCATCGAAACGAATGAAATGTTCGTAACAAGAAAAGGAGCATCAAAATGAAGTAAATATACATCGAAACGTAGGAAATGCTGATCGTAAAGAGAAAAAGTGCATCAAAATGAAGGAAATATATATCGAAATGAAGAAAATGTTAATCGTAATGTTACATAAACATTAAAATAAAGGAAATATGCATCGAAACGAAGGTAATATTGATCGTAACGAGAAAATGAGAATAAAAACAAAGGAAATATGCAACGAAACAGAGGAAATATTGATCGTAACGAGAAAACGAGCATATAAAAGAAGAAAATCTGCATTGAAACGAATGAAATATTGATCGTAACAAGAAAAGAAGCATCAAATTGATGGAAATATGCATCGAACGAAGGAAACATTGATCGTAACGAGAAAAGGAGCATTAAAATGAAGGAAATATTCATCGAAACGAAGGAAATGTTGATCGTAATCAGAAAAGGAGTATCAAAATGAAGAAAATATGCATTGAAACAAAGGTAATATTGATCGTAATGGGAAAATGAGAATCAAAACATAGGAAATATGCATCGAAACAAAGGAGATATTGATCGTAACGAGAAAACGAGCATCAAAAAGAAAAAAATCTGCATCGAAACGAATGAAATGTTGATCGTAACAAGAAAATGAGCATCAAAATGTAGGAAATATGCATCAAAACGAAGGAAATATTGATCGTAACGAGAAAAAGAGCATCAAAATGAAGGAAATATGCATCGAAATGAAGGAAATATTGATCGTAACGAGAAAATGAGCATTGAAATGAAGGAAATATTCATCGAAACGAATGAAATATTGATCGTAACGAGAAAATGAGCATCAAAATGAAGGAAATATGCATCAAAACAAAGGAAATATTGATCGTAACGAGAAAACGAGCATCAAAAAGAAGGAAATCTGCATCGAAACGAATGAAATGTTGATCGTAACGAGAAAATGAGCATCAAAATGAAGTAAATATGCATCGAAACGAAAGAAATGCTTATCGTAACGAGAAAAGGAGCATCAAAATGAAGGAAATATGCATCGAAACGTAGGAAATATTGATCGTAACAAGAAAATGAGCATTAAAATGAAGGAAATATTCATCGAAACGAAGTAAATATTGATCGTAACTAGAAAACGAGCATCAAAAAGAAGGAAATCTGCATCAAAACTAATGAAATGTGATCGTAACGAGAAAAGGAGCATCAAAATGAAGTAAATATCCATCAAAACGAAGGAAATGCTGATCGTAACGAGAAAATGAGCATCAAAATGAAGGAAAAATGCATCGAAACGAAGGAAATGTTGATCGTAACGAGAAAAGGAGCATCAAAATGAAGTAAATATGCATCGAAACGAAGGAAATGCTTATCGTAACGAGAAAAGGAGCATCAAAATGAAGGAAATATGCATCGAAACGAAGGTAATATTGATCGTAACGAGAAAATGAGCATCAAAACGAAGGAAATATGCATCGAAACAAATGAAATGTTGATCGTAACGAGAAAATGAGCATCAAAAAGAAGGAAATCTACATCGAAATGAATGAAATGTTGTTCGTAACAAGAAAATGAGCATCAAAATGAAATAAATATGCATAGAAACGAAGGAAATGTTGATCGTAACGAGAAAAAGTTAATCAAAATGAAGGAATTATACATCGAAAAGAAGAAAATATTGATCGTAACGAGAAAATGAACATTAAAATTATGGAAATATTCATCGAAACGAAGAAAATGTTGATCATAATGAGAATAGGACCATCAAAATGAAGGAAATATGCATCGAAACGAAGGTAATATTGATCGTAACGAGAAAATGAGAATCAAAACGAAGGAAATATGCATCGAAACATAGGAAATATTGATCGTAACGAGAAAACGAGCATAAAAAAGAAGGAAATCTGCATCGAAACGATTGAAATGTTGATCGTAACAAGAAAAGGAGCATCAAAATGAAGGAAATATGCATCCAACGAAGGAAATGCTGATCGTAACGAGAAAAGGAGCATCAAAATAAAGGAAATATGCATCGAAACAAAGGACATATTGATCGTAACGAGAAAATGAGCATTAAAATGAAGGAAATATTCATCGAAACGAAGTAAATATTGATCGTAACTAGAAAACGATCATCAAAAAGAAGGAAATCTGCATCAAAACGAATGAAATGTTGATCGTAACGAGAAAAAGGGGCATCAAAATGAAGTAAATATGCATCAAAACGAAGGAAATGCTGATCGTAACGAGAAAAGGAGCATCAAAATGAAGGAAATATGCATCGAAACGAAGGAAATATTGATCGTAACGAGAAAATGAGCATTAAAATGAAGGAAATATTCATCGAAACGAAGGAAATATTAATCGTAACGAGAAAATGAGCATTAAAATGATGGAAATATTCATCAAAACGAAGAAAATGTTGATCGTAATGAGAATAGGAGCATCAAAATGAAGGAAATCTGCATCGAAACGAATGAAATATTGATCGTAACGAGAAAAGGAGCATCAAAATGAAAGAAATATGCATCGAAACGAAGGTAATATTGATCGTAACGAGAAAATGAGAATCAAAACGAAGGAAATATGCATCGAAATATAGGAAATATTGATCGTAACGAGAAAACGAGCATAAAAAAGTAGGAAATCTACATCGAAACGAAGGAAATGTTGATCGTAACAAGAAAAGGAGCATCAAAATGAAGGAAATATTCATCGAAACGAAGGAAATATTTATCATAATGAGAATAGGAGCATTAAAATGAAGGAAATATTCATCGAAACGAAGGAAATATTGATCGTAATGAGAAAAGGAGCATCACAATGAAGTAAATATGTTTCGAAACGAAGGAAATGCGGATCGTAACGAGAAAAAGGAGCATCAAAATGAAAGAAATATGCATCGAAACGAAGGTAATATTGATCGTAACGAGAAAATGAGAATCAAAACGTAGGAAATATGCATCGAAACAAAGGAAATATTGATCATAACGAGAAAACGAGCATCAAAAAGAAGGAAATCTGCATCGAAACGAATGAAATGTTGATCGTAATAAGAAAAGGTGCATCAAAATGAAGTAAATATGCATCGAAACGAAGGAAATGCCGATCGTAACGAGAAAAGGAGCATCCAAATGAAGGAAATATGCATCGAAACGAAGAAAATATTGATCGTAACGAGAAAATGAGCATTAAAATGAACGAAATATTCATCGATACGAAGGAAATATTGATCGTAATGAGAAAAGGAGCATCAAAATGAAGGAAATCTGCATCGAAACAAAGGAAATGTTGATCATAACGAGAAAAGGAGCATCAAAATGAAGTAAATATGCATCGTAACGAAGGAAATGCTGATCGTAACGAGAAAAGGAGCATCAAAATGAAGGAATTATGCATCGAAACGAAGGTAATATTGTTCGTAAAGAGAAAATGAGAATCAAAACGAAGGAAATACGCATCGAAACAAAGGAAATATTGATCGTAACGAGAAAACGAGCATAAAAAAGAAGGATATCTGCATCGAAACAAATGAACTGTTGATCGTAACAAGAAAAGGAGCATCAAAATGAAGGAAATATGCATCGAACGAAGGAAACATTGATCGTAACTAGAAAATAAGCATTAAAATGAAGGAAATATTCATCGAAACGAAATATTGATCGTAATGAGAAAAGGAGCATCAAAATGAAGGAAATATGCATCGAAACGAAGGTAATATTGATCGTAACGGGAAAATGAGAATCAAAACATAGGAAATATGCATCGAAACAAAGGAAATATTGATTTTAACGAGAAAACGAGCATCAAAAAGAAGGAAATCTGCATCGAAACAAATGAAATGTTGATCGTAACAAGAAAAGGTGCATCAAAATGAAGTAAATATGCATCGAAACGAAGGAAATGCTGATCATAACGAGAAAATGAGCATCAAAATGAAGGAAATATGCATCGAAACGAAGGAAATATTGATCGTAACGAGAAAATGAGCATCAAAATGAAGGAAATATGCATCGAAACGAAGGAAATATTGATCGTAATGAGAAAAAGAGCATCAAAAAGAAGGAAATCTGCATCAAAATGAATGAAATGTTAATCGTAACGAGAAAAGGAGCATCAAAATGAAGGAAATATGCATCCAACGAAGGAAATGCTGATCGTAACGAGAAAAGGAGCATCAAAATGAAGGAAATATGCATCGAAACAAAGGACATATTGATCGTAACGAAGTAAATATTGATCGTAACTAGAAAATGATCATCAAAAAGAAGGAAATCTGCATCAAAACGAATGAAATGTTGATCGTAATGAGAAAAGGGGCATCAAAATGAAGTAAATATGCATCAAAACAAAGGAAATGCTGATCGTAACGAGAAAAGGAGCATCAAAATGAAGGAAATATGCATCAAAACGAAGGAAATGTTGATCGTAACGAGAAAATGAACATTAAAATGAAGGAAATATTCATCGAAACGAAGGAAATGTTGATCGTAATGAGAAAAGGAGCATCAAAATGAAGGAAATATGCATCAAACAAAGGAAATATTGATAATAACTAGAAAATGAGCATCAAAATGAAGTAAATATGCATCGAAATGAAGGAAATATTGATCGTAACGAGAAAAGGAGCATCAAAATGAAGGAAATATGCATCGAAACAAAGGACATATTGAACGTAACGAGAAAATGAGCATTAAAATGAAGGAAATATTCATCGAAACGAAGTAAATATTGACCGTAACTAGAAAATGATCATCAAAAAGAAGGAAATCTGCATCAAAACGAATGAAATGTTGATCGTAATGAGAAAAGGGGCATCAAAATGAAGTGAATATGCATCAAAACAAAGGAAATGCTGATCGTAACGAGAAAAGGAGCATCAAAATGAAGGAAATATGCATCGAAACGAAGGAAATGTTGATCGTAACGAGAAAATGAGCATTAAAATGAAGGAAATATTCATCGAAACGAAGGAAATGTTGATCGTAATGAGAAAAGGAGCATCAAAATGAAGGAAATATGCATCAAACAAAGGAAATATTGATAATAACTAGAAAAGGAGCATCAAAATGAAGTAAATATGCATCGAAACGAAGGAAATGTTGATCGTAACGAGAAAAAGAGCATCAAAATGAAGGAAATATGCATTGAAACGAAGGTAATATTGATCGTAAAGAGAAAATGAGAATCAAAACGAAGGAAATATGCATCGAAACAAAGGAAATATTGATCGTAACGAGAAAATGAGCATCAAAAAGAAGGAAATTTGCATCAAAACGAATGAAATGTTGTTCGTAACAAGAAAATGAGCATCAAAATGAAGTAAATATGCATCGAAACGAAGGAAATGCTGATCGTAACGAGAAAAGTGCATCAAAATGAAGGAAATATACATCAAAACGAAGAAAATATTGATCGTAACGAGAAAATGAGCATTAAAATAATAGAAATATTCATCGAAATGAAGGAAATGTTGATCATAATGAGAGTAGGAGCATCTAAATGATGGAAATCTGCATCGAAACGAATGAAATGTTGATTGTAACGAGAAAAGGAGCATCAAAATGAAGGAAATATGAATCGAAACGAATTAATATAGATAGTAACGAGAAAATGAGAATCAAAACGAAGGAAATATGCAACGAAATAGAGGAAATATTGATCGTAATGAGAAAACGAGCAAAAAAAGAAGGAAATCTACATCAAAACGAATGAAATGTTGATCGTAACAAGAAAATTAGCATCAAATTAAAGGAAATATGCATCGAACGAAGGAAACATTGATCGTAACGAAAAAATAAGCATTAAAATGAAGGAAATATTCATCAAAACGAATGAAATATTGATCGTAATGAGAAAAGGAGCATCAAAATGAAGGAAATATGCATCGAAACGAAGGTAATATTGATCGTAACGAGAAAATGAGAATCAAAACGTAGGAAATATGCATCGAAACAAAAGAAATATTGATCGTAATGAGAAAACGAGCATCAAGAAGAAGGAAATCTACATCGAAATGAATGAAATGTTGATCGGAACAAGGAAAGGAGCATCAAAATGAAGTAAATATGCATCGAAACAAAGGAAATGCTGATCATAATGAGAGAATGAGCATCAAAAAGAAGAAAATATACATCGAAACGAAGGAAATATTGATCGTAATGAGAAAATGAGCATCAAAATGAAGAAAATATGCGTCGAAACGAAGGAAATGTTGATCGTAATGAGAAAAGGAGCATCAAAATGAAGGAAATCTGCATCAAAACGAATTAAATGTTGATCGTAACGAGAAAAGGAGCATCAAAATGAAGTATATATGCATCAAAACGAAGGAAATGCTGATCGTAACGAGAAAAGGAGCATCAAAATGAAAGAAATATGCATCGAAACGAAGGTAATATTGATCGTAAGAGAAAATGAGAATCAAAACGAAGGAAATATGCATCGAAACAAAAGAAATATTAATCGTAACGAGAAAATGAGCATCAAAAAGAAGGAAATCTACATCGAAACGAATGAAATGTTGTTCGTAACAAGAAAATGAGCATCAAAATGAAATAAATATGCATAGAAACGAAGGAAATGCTGATCGTAACGAGAAAAAGTGCATCAAAATGAAGGAACTATACATCGAAAAGAAGAAAATATTGATCGTAACGAGAAAATGAGCATTAAAATGATGGAAATATTCATCAAAACGAAGAAAATATTGATCGTAATGAGAATAGGAGCATCAAAATGAAGGAAATCTGCATCGAAACGAATTAAATGTTGATCGTAACGAGAAAAGGAGCATCAAAATAAAAGAAATATGCATCGAAACGAAGGTAATATTGATCGTGACGAGAAAATAAGGATCAAAACGAAGGAAATATGCATCGAAACATAGGAAATATTGATCGTAAAGAGAAAACGAGCATAAAAAAGAAAGAAATCTGCATCGAAACGAATGAAATATTGATCGTAACAAGAAAAGGAGCATCAAAATAAAGGAAATATGCATCCAACGAAGGAAATGCTGATCGTAACGAGAAAAGGAGCATCAAAATGAAGGAAATATGCATCGAAACAAAGGACATATTGATCGTAACGAGAAAATGAGCATTAAAATGAAGGAAATATTCATCGAAATGAAGTAAATATTGATCGTAACTAGAAAACGATCATCAAAAAGAAGGAAATCTGCATCAAAACGAATGAAATGTTGATCGTAATGAGAAAAGGGGCATCAAAATGAAGTAAATATGCATCAAAACTGTTGGATTGTATACTAAAAGTCTAGCTTTTTGTATGAACAATATTATAACAATTAATTTGAAATGAGAATCATATGATCAAATGATTGCATCTTATATTTTATTTATCTGTTCGATGCAATAGTCCACTTACTTTATACTGTAGATAATATGTTGTGCGACAACAAGATCATATTATCGGTTTCCTTATAAAGTATAAACAGATGCTCACAATCGAGATAGACGGGGACTCTCTATCGGGATGGTTGTAGTGTGGTTTGGTATTAGCTTGTCTTGGCTATAGAATCACATTAGTGCACTTGTGTGTATTGAGCAGGACCGCTTGAGATCGTTCGATTTATACTGACTTATAGGAGAACTTGATCTCAGTTATTATGGATGTTCGTACTCTTAATCCCTATACAATAACCTCGACACATAGGGCAGTATGTATTTCTTTGATTCATCAATGGGTGAGATTTACATGTAATTAAATCAATAAACTCGGTGAGTTGGGAAGTAGTGCTATTTCTATGGTGTGCTGTTGATTGTAGAAGGAATCCGTGTCCGTCATAGGTTGATGATGTCCCCTTGAGGAGCTCATAAGGATTATCATGTAAACCCTGCAGGTGGAATTTATTCCGGCATGATAATGAGGTTGAGTGGTACTACTCTTGGATAAGATATTAATTAATTGAGTTGTCAGTAACATAATTAATTAATGGACATTGTATATCTTAAACATGGGGAGACTAACGGGCTCATAATAAGAAGGAGCCCAAAACGTAATTTTGGGATTGGTATGGTAGTGCAGTAATAATATTTTAGTGGAATATATTATTATTATTGGACTTAAGTATAAGCTTTGGGATAAGCTTGGATACTTAAGCCCAATGGAGGCCCAACCCAATTTCTCCTCCTGGTCCCTGCTGTAGCCCATGTATATAAGTCACCTCAGCTTATCTGGAACCCTAATCTAATCTAATTCATTATTCACGTGTGATGAGGGTTGAGAGCAGATTGAGTAGGTCTCATAGATCGTCGCCCACACGACGTCGAGATCGTACTTGGGACATACAGCAGAAGGTCGAGATCGGACTTGGGACATACAGCAGAAGACCGGAGGGTCATTTGCTGCTGCAGTTCGTCATGTTCCAAAATTTATATAAAATTGTACAGTTCTCCGATTTTGATGTATTATATATTGACGGAAAGCCATCGAAAAGAGGATCGTCTGAGCACAAAGTTCACTCAATTCCAACATCAGAAGAGGAACTTATGGCTATTCTCGTGGGACTGCGCAGACTGCCAGCGAGAATTCAACCTCTACATCAACCCTTGGTGAAAGGTAATGCGTTTCATGTTTACTTGCTTCCGCTGCTTGTTAGAAATACATGGAACCCTAACGGGTCACGTTAACCAAATGATCCAAGCGCCAACAATTGGTATCAGAGCTTCGGTTTCATGGTGAAGCGTGACACGTTAGGCTAGGGTTTATGTGATTAATTTTTTGGAATTAGGATCACATGTTTAGGGTTTTGGTTTTATTGCGCAAACCATGAATATCCCTATGTGAAATATACCCTATATCATATCTGTTCGTTGATGTTTGTGTGTGAGAGGATTCGACAAAAACTGTTCGTCAATTTCACATGGAAGGAAGAAATTGAGAGAAAATCCAGCGCAGTGATATTACAGAGGCAATAACCGGAGTTTCAACCGTCGGATCAGGCTGATTTTTGGTCAGCACGTTCGGATTTTGTGTATGTACATTCTGAACGGTGAAGATTGTATTTGGAGCTTTGTGTTGTCGGGAATACGCCGAAAACAGAAGTAGTTTTTTGGGCAATTCTGTTCTGCGCAGTCGAGAGAAAAGAGTTGTTTCTCACAAAATAACCGTTGGATCGATCTGTAATTTGGACAGCATGTTCAGGACTTACAGTAGTAGATTCTGGATGGTGAGATTGGATTCTGAGGTTCTTTCAGTTTTGAACTACGAACGACAGTTGGTGTAGTTTGGTGTTGCGCGTTGGGCTGAACTTGGTTCCATGCAAGTAGGCCCTTGGACGAGCGACAGTCTGGGCGAGGGGCGCTCGTCAAGGCACTTGGGGCGCTCCCTGACATGATTGGCGGTGGGATATGACGATGGACGTCTTGGGGCACAAGCAATCCTGCTTGTTGCGTAAGGCATCGATTCCACAGTAGGAGTGTCGGACAAGACATTAAAATTTAGAGGCGTTTTTATTCCTAATATATATAACTGTCATAATTGATTTAATTGTCTATTATTGTTATATATATATATATGGATGCCTGATCTCTATGATTTATTGTCTTATATAGAAGCATGCTAGATTGCGTATTATATTTGGTATATTATATGCATGTATTGCTAGAGTGTTGGATAAGACATCCAATTTTAGGAAAACTAATTCCTAATATATAACTGCCATAATAGATTGTATATTATTGTTATATATGGATGTCGAATTAATTCCTAATATATGACTGCTATAATTGATTTAATAATCTATTATTGTCATATATGGATGTCGAATTAATTCCTAATATATAACTGCTATAATTGATTGTCTATTATTGTTATATAGGGATGTTGAATTGATTCCTAATATATAACTGACATAATTGATTTAATTATCTATTATTGTTATATATGGTTGCTCGTCGATATCGATGATTTTGATAATCTAGACGATATGACGATCGATATCGATAGTTTTGGAATGTTGATAATCTTGATGTTTTTCGAATATATGATAATCTAGTCGATATCGATGATTTTGATAATCTGGACGATATCGACGGTCGATATCGATGGTTTCGAAAATTGGACAATCTGGAAATTTTAAAAATTTGATAGTCTGGAAGTCTTTGCTGATATTCGTGCCTGGTGGCGAACAATCGAATTCACTGATATATAACTGTTAATGATTGATTTAATTATTGATTATTGTTATATATGTATGCATGACTCTCTGTGATTTACTGCCTTATGTGCCGTAATAGAAGCATGCTAGCGTTGCGTATTTTATTCTGAATATCATATGCATGTAAAAACCCTCGGTGTTAAATTATTAAGTGGGAGAGGGAATTGGTAAATATTCTCGCGGCCTCCACTATTGGTTTGTAAGTGATGTGAGTAAACTTGCGTGTTGGCAATAGGCCTTCCTCCCTAACGGATGAGTTTATTCATGGATCACTGGTACAGACTTCATTACATAATTATTGTTTGTAATGTGGTACATGAACTTGCGTGTTGGCAATAGGCCTTCCTCCCTAACGGATGAGTTTATGTGGGGCTCACTGGTACAAACTTATAATTGATGATTGTAGGAAGCTATCCGAGCGCGTGTGTACTTCTCCAACTGTAAGGCACACAAGCTCGCGCAGTGGACTTGGGATCAAATAATGGTGTACACTTAGGTGTAAATAATTAGTATCCTCCCCAACGGAGTCATTGCTATTATTTGCATGGCTAAAGAGGAACCGACTATTAATTATTTTGTCATAAAGTTAGGTTGACAAATGAAATTAATGGGTAAAACCTTCTCTTGTAAATGTTCGGATTTGTAAACGTCCACACTAACGTGGCTTGCAGACTCACGGTGCTTGAGATGTCGGTGAATTTTATTTTTATATTGTTTTGAGGGAATCAATATAAAAGGATAAAATTAAAAGTTTTGATCGGTAAATTAATTTATGATTCTCTAATTTTCAAATGGTTTTATCTCACATATTATTAACTAAAAGAAATTATATTTACTTGTCCAAATTAGATGATTAGAAAAGAATCTTGGTTTTGAATTTTACTGCTTAAGAAAATACATGTGTGTTCTCACAAGGGACGTCTCATGATGCCTATTAAAGTCTCTAGTGAAGAGATGAGAGGTTCATAGAAATATGATGGTCTCATGTAACTCTTCGGATACTTGAGTAAGTTAAAAGGCAGAAGGTCATGATTTAATTTGATGAATGAATTGGGAAAGCATGGAGTATAAATTGAAGGGAAACCTAGATCAATTTAATTCTTCGTGAATTGCCTAGATATTTTTGAGTAAGTTCCACCTGAATTACAATAGGATGTATATGGTGGAAAACTTCTGGCAAAACATGTGGCAAATGAAAGCCATTTTCATCATAATGTGAACAAGTTTTATATCTTATTCACTAGTTGTTTAAAACATGATTAGTGATGGCATTTACTGACACGAAGTGTGTAGATACTGGAATCACTAAATGTTTATTACTAAGTGAGGATAAGATTGTTATGACATGGGTAAAACTACAAGAGTAGTGGCTATTGCAGTGGGAGTTGTCTATTTATCTAATGATATGAGTAGACGTTTGATTATGAGAAATTATTTTACGTACGTTTTCATAGAAAGAATTTGATTTCGGTTTCTATGCATTAATAGATGGATACTCCATTTCATTTAAATGACATGGTCATTATAATGAAGGATAGAGTTGTAATCTGTTATTGTACGTTGGTGAATAATTTGTATACTCTTAAATCATGAATATTCCACAGATGCAATAAATAGTAATTAATAATAAATCTTCTAATCTTAGTAAGAGAAAGATACCTTCGGATATGAACTAAACATATATTTGGCATCTAAGACTAGATCATTTTACTTGAGTAGGATTCAAAAGTTGATAGCCGATAGACCCTTAGGTTTATCTGAAGTGAAAACTATCTGACTTTCGAGTCTTGCTTGGGAGTAAAAATGACTAATTGCTTTTTCAAGGCAAAGGGGTGCAGAACCAAAGATATATATGTTGGAATTAGTTCATTATGATTTATGTGGTCCTAAGATTGTCCGGATGAGAGGTGAATATGAATATTCGTCAATCGATGATTATTCTAGATACCGATATATTTATTTGATGCACTGCATGTCTAAGTTCTTTGATTAATTCAAGAATTACAAGGCTGGTACAGTGAAGCGTCATGGAAAATATATCAAGTAATGACGATTTAATCGTCATTACGAGTACCCCTTAGGATAGTTAGGAGCTATTAATCAGAGGTTGAGATTAAATCTCGAGTGATCTACACCGGGCATGCCCCAGCTGAATGGTGTGGTGGATAGAAGGAATAAGACTCTTATGGTAATGATTAGATAGATGATGAATTATTTGGAATTACTTAATTCATTTTATGGATAAGCCCTAGAAACAGTAATTCATTTGAATGTTTGTCTGTTTGTGGGATATGCTATAAAAATGAAGGTGATTTATTTAGTCTAAAAGATCGAAGGGTGATTGTTAACACAAACACTAGATTTTTGGAAAGAGACTATGTATTAAATCATAAACCCATGTATAAATTGTTCTAAAGGAAGTGAGAGGGAAAAACACAAAGTATAAGTACCAATTGTACAAGAGGATATACCACAAGGTAAACTGTAACGCGTGTCACGTCTGATACATAATTGCATGTAGTGCCTTGTCGTAATGGGAGGGTTCTTCGACAACTTGTAAGATACATATTTTGGGAAAGTCGTGAGACTTGGTCCCTCGCAAACATGAAATGGACCCACGGATACGACGAAGCACTATAAGTTAGAAATGCCAAATCCTAGCAAAGTGCAATGAATATTAAAATAGAATCGATGGATTTTAAATTAGGTCTGGATGCTTATTGAACCGCTAAATGGCGTAAAAGCCATTGGAAGCGGGCATGCAAGAATAAAAGAGGATCATAGAATAAGGTGAAAACCTTGGAAGCAAGCTTGTTGCGAAAAGGTATACTCAGAAAGAAAGGGTTCGATTATGAGAAAACCTGTTCGCCGGTAGCTATGCCTAAGTTGATCCGGACTCTTTTATTTGTTGCTACTCATATGAAATATGAGGGATAGCAAATAGATGTCGAGACAGCTTTCCTAATTGAAAGTCTTAAGGGAAACATCTATGTGAAGCAACCAGAGTGATTCATTGCAAAAAGCTAAGAGCATTGTGATAATAAGCTTAAAAGTGTTCATTCATGGACTAAAGCAAGCTTCAAGATCATGAAACATCCATTTTGTTGAGGTAATCCAGTGACATGGATCTAATCAATGATCAGAAGGGTCTTGTGTATTGAAAAGAGTGATGGAAATATGGTGGTATTTCTTGTACTATACGTAGATAGTATCTTGCTCATTGGAGACAATGAAAGAGTATTGTCGGGCGTATGGGTATGGATGATAAAGCAGTATGAGATGAAGGACTTAAGAAAAGCAAAAATATCCTTTTGATCACGGTAATACGGATCACAAGAAAGGATGTTATGCTTATCTCAAGTTTCATATAATGATACGATCCTTACTCGTTTAGCATGTGAATTTATCTAAGTGAATGTTTCTTGTGACACAAAAGTAGATAAAGAAGATGAAAGCGGTTCCTTATGCTTCGGCAAATGAGAAAGGTTAATCTAAGGAATGTTATGCACGAGATTGTATATATGTTTTGCCGATGGCATGAACAGTGGGTATCAAGGTAACCCAAAATAAGAATGTTGAACTGTGGTAAGACATATACTTATGTACCTGAAAAGGACTAGAAACTATATGTGGGCTTACCGAACAGATTCACTTATTCTTATGGGTTACATAGATTCAGATTTTTCAAATCAGATAGGGACGGCAGTAAATCCACCTCAAAGGTTATGCGTTTAATTTTAGGAAGTTGAGTCATAATGTGGAGGAGTGTTATATAGAAATATATTTCAGACTCCGGACTCCATCATGGAAAAATGATAAATTGGAGCCTATGAGGCAGCCAAAGTATCTGTATGACTCTAGAAACTTCAAGATGGACTTCGAAGTGTTTCTAAGTTTGCCCAAGGATATCACAATTTATATTGATGACATTGGTGCAGTTGCAAACTTGAAGGAATCACGAGCCCATAAGGAAATTAAACACATGGAGCGCGAGTACCACCTGTTACGAGAAATCGTATGATGAGGGGAAGGTTGTTGTCACCCAGATTGCATCTGATGATAACCTAGTAAATCCATTTACAAGGACCTTAAGGCAAGAGCTTTTGATGGTCGTGTAGTGGGAGTGGAAATCAGATGTATGGCGGAAGACATGACAGCATAGTCTTTTAGTATAAGTGGGAGATTGTTGGATTGTATACTAAAAGTCTAGCTTTTTGTATGAACAATGTTATAACAATTAATTTGAAATGAGAATCATATGATCAAATGATTGCATCTTATAATTTATTTATATGTTCGATGCAATAGTCCACTTACTTTATACTGTAGATAATATGTTGTGCGACAACACGCGGAAGATCATATTATCGGTTTCCTTATAAAGTATAAACAGATGCTCACAATCGAGATAGACGGGGACTCTCTATCGGGATGGTTGTAGTGTGGTTTGGTATTAGCTTGTCTTGGCTATAGAATCACATTAGTGCACTTGTGCGTATTGAGCAGGACCGCTTGAGATCGTTCGATTTATACTGACTTATAGGAGAACTTGATCTCAGTTATTATGGATGTTCGTGCTCTTAATCCCTATACAATAACCTCGACACATAGGGCAGTATGTATTTCTTTGATTCATCAATGGGTGAGATTTACATGTAATTAAATCAATAAACTCGGTGAGTTGGGAAGTAGTGCTATTTCTATGGTGTGCTGTTGATTGTAGAAGGAATCCGTGTCCGTCATAGGTTGATGATGTCCCCTTGAGGAGCTCATAAGGATTATCATGTAAACCCTACAGGTGGAATTTATTCCGGCATGATAATGAGGTTGAGTGGTACTACTCTTGGATAAGATATTAATTAATTGAGTTGTCAGTAACATAATTAATTAATGGACATTGTATATCTTAAACATGGGGAGACTAACGGGCTCATAATAAGAAGGAGCCCAAAACGTAATTTTGGGATTGGTATGGTAGTGCAGTAATAATATTTTAGTGGAATATATTATTATTATTGGACTTAAGTATAAGCTTTTGGCTAAGCTTGAATACTTAAGCCCAATGGAGGCCCAACCCAATTTCTCCTCCTGGTCCCTGCTGTAGCCCATGTATATAAGTCACCTCAGCTTATCTGGAACCCTAATCTAATCTAATTCATTATTCACTTGTGATGAGGGTTGAGAGCAGATTGAGTAGGTCTGGTAGATCGTCGCCCACACGACGTCGAGATCGGACTTGGGACATACAGCAGAAGACCGGAAGGTCGTTTGCTGCTGCAGTTCGTCATGTTGCAAAATTCATATAAAGTCGTACAATTCTCCGATTTTAATGTATTATATACTGACGGAAAGCCGTCGAAGAGAGGATTGTCTAAGCGCAAAGATCACTCAATTCCAACATCAGAAGAGGAACTTATGGCTATTCTCGTGGGACTGCGCAGACTGCCAGCGAGAATTCAACCTCTACATCAACCCTTAGTGAAAGGTAATGCGTTTCATGTTTACTTGCTTCCGCTGCTTGTTAGAAATACATGGAACCCTAACGGGTCACGTTAACCAAACGATCCAAGCGCCAACAAAAACAAAGGAAATGCTGATCGTAACGAGAAAAGGAGCATCAAAATGAAGGAAATATGCATCGAAACGAAGGAAATGTTGATCGTAACGAGAAAATTAGCATTAAAATGAAGGAAATATTCATCGAAACGAAGGAAATGTTGATCGTAATGAGAAAAGGAGCATCAAAATGAAGGAAATATACATCAAACAAAGGAAATGTTGATAATAACTAGAAAAGGAGCATCAAAATGAAGTAAATATGCATCGAAACGAAGGAAATGTTGATCGTAACGAGAAAAGGAGCATCAAAATGAAGGAAATATGCATCGAAACGAAGGAAATATTGATCTTAAAGAGAAAATGAGAATCAAAACGAAGGAAATATGCATCGAAACAAAGGAAATATTAATCGTAACGAGAAAATGATCATCAAAAAGAAGGAAATCTGCATCGAAACGAATGAAATGTTCGTAACAAGAAAAGGAGCATCAAAATGAAGTAAATATACATCGAAACGTAGGAAATGCTGATCGTAACGAGAAAAAGTGCATCAAAATGAAGGAAATATATATCGAAATGAAGAAAATGTTAATCGTAATGTTACATAAACATTAAAATAAAGGAAATATGCATCGAAACGAAGGTAATATTGATCGTAATGAGAAAATGAGAATAAAAACGAAGGAAATATGCAACGAAACAGAGGAAATATTGATCATAACGAGAAAACGAGCATAAAAAAGAAGAAAATCTGCATTGAAATGAATGAAATATTGATCGTAACAAGAAAAGAAGCATCAAATTGAAGGAAATATGCATCGAACGAAGGAAACATTGATCGTAACGAGAAAATGAGCATTAAAATGAAGGAAATATTCATCGAAACGAAGGAAATGTTGATCGTAATGAGAAAAGGAGTATCAAAATGAAGGAAATATGCATTGAAATGAAGGTAATATTGATCGTAATGGGAAAATGAGAATCAAAACATAGGAAATATGCATCGAAACAAAGGAAATATTGATCATAACGAGAAAACGAACATCAAAAAGAAGGAAATCTGCATCGAAACGAATGAAATGTTGATCGTAACAAGAAAATGAGCATCAAAATGTAGGAAATATGCATCGAAAAGAAGGAAATATTGATCGTAACAAGAAAAAGAGCATCAAAATGAAGGAAATATGCATCGAAACGAAGGAAATATTGATCGTAACGAGAAAACGAGCATTGAAATGAAGGAAATATTCATCGAAACGAATGAAATATTGATCGTAACGAGAAAATGAGCATCAAAATGAAGGAAATATGCATCAAAACAAAGAAAATATTGATCGTAACGAGAAAACGAGCATAAAAAAAAAGGAAATCTGCATCGAAACGAATGAAATGTTGATCGTAACGAGAAAAGGAGCATCAAAATGAAGTAAATATGCATCGAAACGAAAGAAATACTTATCGTAACGAGAAAAGGAGCATCAAAATGAAGGAAATATGCATCGAAACGAAGGAAATATTGATCGTAACGAGAAAATGAGCATTAAAATGAAGGAAATATTCATCGAAACGAAGTAAATATTGATCGTAACTAGAAAACGAGCATCAAAAAGAAGGAAATCTGCATCAAAACGAATGAAATGTTGAACGTAACGAGAAAATGAGTATCAAAATAAAGTAAATATGCATCAAAAAGAAGGAAATGCTGATCGTAACGAGAAAATGAGCATCAAAATGAAGGAAAAATGCATCGAAACGAAGGAAATGTTGATCGTAACGAGAAAAGGAGCATCAAAATGAAGTAAATATGCATCAAAACGAAGGAAATGCTTATCGTAACGAGAAAAGGAGCATCAAAATGAAGGAAATATGCATCGAAACGAAGGTAATATTGATCGTAACGAGAAAATGAGCATCAAAACGAAGGAAATATGCATCGAAACAAATAAAATGTTGATCGTAACGAGAAAATGAGCATCAAAAAGAAGGAAATCTACATCGAAACGAATGAAATGTTGTTCGTAACAAGAAAATGAGCATCAAAATGAAATAAATATGCATAGAAACGAAGGAAATATTAATCATAACGAGAAAAAGTGCATCAAAATGAAGGAATTATACATCGAAAAGAAGAAAATATTGATCGTAACGAGAAAATGAACATTAAAATGATGGAAATATTCATCGAAACGAAGAAAATATTGATCGTAATGAGAATAGGACCATCAAAATGAAGGAAATCTGCATCGAAACGAATGAAATGTTGATCGTAACGAGAAAAGGAGCATCAAAATGAAAGAAATATGCATCGAAACGAAGGTAATATTGATCGTAACGAGAAAATGAGAATCAAAACGAAGGAAATATGCATCGAAACATAGGAAATATTGATCGTAACGAGAAAACGAGCATAAAAAAGAAGGAAATCTGCATTGAAACGAATGAAATGTTGATCGTAACAAGAAAAGGAGCATCAAAATGAAGGAAATATGCATCCAACGAAGGAAATTCTGATCGTAACGAGAAAAGGAGCATCAAAATGAAGGAAATATGCATCGAAAACAAAGGACATATTGATCGTAACGAGAAAATGAGCATTAAAATGAAGGAAATATTCATCGAAACGAAGTAAATATTGATCGTAACTAGAAAACGATCATCAAAAAGAAGGAAATCTGCATCAAAACGAATGAAATGTTGATCGTAACGAGAAAAAGGGGCATCAAAATGAAGTAAATATGCATCAAAACGAAGGAAATGCTGATCGTAACGAGAAAAGGAGCATCAAAATGAAGGAAATATGCATCGAAACGAAGGAAATATTGATCGTAACGAGAAAATGAGCATTAAAATGAAGGAAATTTTCATCGAAACGAAGGAAATGTTGATCGTAACGAGAAAATGAGCATTAAAATGATGGAAATATTCATCGAAACGAAGAAAATGTTGATCGTAATGAGAATAGGAGCATCAAAATGAAGGAAATCTGCATCGAAACGAATGAAATGTTGATCGTAACGAGAAAAGGAGCATCTAAATGAAAGAAATATGCATCGAAACGAAGGTAATATTGATCGTAACGAGAAAATGAGAATCAAAACGAAGGAAATATGCATCGAAATATCGGAAATATTGATCGTAACGAGAAAACAAGCATAAAAAAGAAGGAAATCTGCATCGAAACGAATGAAATGTTGATCGTAACGAGAAAAGGAGCATCAAAATGAAGTAAATATGCATCGAAACGAAAGAAATACTTATCGTAACGAGAAAAGGAGCATCAAAATGAAGGAAATATGCATCGAAACGAAGGAAATATTGATCGTAACGAGAAAATGAGCATTAAAATGAAGGAAATATTCATCGAAACGAAGTAAATATTGATCGTAACTAGAAAACGAGCATCAAAAAGAAGGAAATCTGCATCAAAACGAATGAAATGTTGAACGTAACGAGAAAATGAGTATCAAAATAAAGTAAATATGCATCAAAAAGAAGGAAATGCTGATCGTAACGAGAAAATGAGCATCAAAATGAAGGAAAAATGCATCGAAACGAAGGAAATGTTGATCGTAACGAGAAAAGGAGCATCAAAATGAAGTAAATATGCATCAAAACGAAGGAAATGCTTATCGTAACGAGAAAAGGAGCATCAAAATGAAGGAAATATGCATCGAAACGAAGGTAATATTGATCGTAACGAGAAAATGAGCATCAAAACGAAGGAAATATGCATCGAAACAAATAAAATGTTGATCGTAACGAGAAAATGAGCATCAAAAAGAAGGAAATCTACATCGAAACGAATGAAATGTTGTTCGTAACAAGAAAATGAGCATCAAAATGAAATAAATATGCATAGAAACGAAGGAAATATTAATCATAACGAGAAAAAGTGCATCAAAATGAAGGAATTATACATCGAAAAGAAAAAATATTGATCGTAACGAGAAAATGAACATTAAAATGATGGAAATATTCATCGAAACGAAGAAAATATTGATCGTAATGAGAATAGGACCATCAAAATGAAGGAAATCTGCATCGAAACGAATGAAATGTTGATCGTAACGAGAAAAGGAGCATCAAAATGAAAGAAATATGCATCGAAACGAAGGTAATATTGATCGTAACGAGAAAATGAGAATCAAAACGAAGGAAATATGCATCGAAACATAGGAAATATTGATCGTAACGAGAAAACGAGCATAAAAAAGAAGGAAATCTGCATTGAAACGAATGAAATGTTGATCGTAACAAGAAAAGGAGCATCAAAATGAAGGAAATATGCATCCAACGAAGGAAATTCTGATCGTAACGAGAAAAGGAGCATCAAAATGAAGGAAATATGCATCGAAAACAAAGGACATATTGATCGTAACGAGAAAATGAGCATTAAAATGAAGGAAATATTCATCGAAACGAAGTAAATATTGATCGTAACTAGAAAACGATCATCAAAAAGAAGGAAATCTGCATCAAAACGAATGAAATGTTGATCGTAACGAGAAAAAGGGGCATCAAAATGAAGTAAATATGCATCAAAACGAAGGAAATGCTGATCGTAACGAGAAAAGGAGCATCTAAATGAAAGAAATATGCATCGAAACGAAGGTAATATTGATCGTAACGAGAAAATGAGAATCAAAACGAAGGAAATATGCATCGAAATATCGGAAATATTGATCGTAACGAGAAAACAAGCATAAAAAAGAAGGAAATCTGCATCGAAACGAATGAAATGTTGATCGTAACAAGAAAAGGAGAATCAAAATGAAGGAAATATGCATCCAACGAAGGAAATGATAATCGTAACGAGAAAAGGAGCATCAAGATGAAGAAAATATGAATCGAAACAAAGGAAATATTGATCGTAACGAGAAAATGAGCATTAAAATGAAGGAAATATTCATCGAAACGAAGTAAATATTGATCGTAACTAGAAAACGATCATCAAAAAGAAGGAAATCTACATCAAAACGAATGAAATGTTGATCGTAACGAGAAAAGGGGCATCAAAATGAAGTAAATATGCATCAAAACGAAGGAAATGCTGATCGTAACGAGAAAAGGAGCATCAAAATGAAGGAAATATGCAACGAAACGAAGGAAATGTTGATCGTAACGAGAAAATGAGCATTAAAATGAAGGAAATATTCATCGAAATGAAGGAAATGTTGATCGTAATTAGAAAAGGAGCATCAAAATGAAGAAAATATGCATTAAACAAAGGAAATGTTGATAATAACTAGGAAAGGAGCATCAAAATGAAGTAAATATGCATCGAAACGAAGGAAATGTTGATCGTAACGAGAAAAGGAGCATCAAAATGAAGGAAATATGCATCGAAACGAAGGTAATATTGATCGTAAAGAGAAAATGAAAATCAAAACAAAGAAAATATGCATCGAAACAAAGAAAATATTGATCGTAACGAGAAAATGAGCATCAAAAAGAAGAAAATCTGCATTGAAAGGAATGAAATGTTGTTCGTAACAAGAAAAGGAGCATCAAAATGAAGTAAATATGCATCGAAACGAAGGAAATGCTGATCGTAACGAGAAAATGAGCATCAAAATGAAGGAAATATGCATCAAACAAAGGAAATGTTGATCATAACTAGAAAAGGAGCATCAAAATGAAGTAAATATGCATCGAAACGAAGGAAATATTGATCGTAACGAGAAAAGGAGCATCAAAATGAAGGAAATATGCATCGAAACGAAGGAAATATTGATCGTAAAGAGAAAATGAGAATCAAAACAAAGGAAATATGCATCGACGCAAAGGAAATATTAATCGTAACGAGAAAATGATCATCAAAAAGAAGGAAATCTGCATCAAAACGAATGAAATGTTCGTAACAAGAAAAGGAGCATCAAAATGAAGTAAATATGCATCGAAACGAAGGAAATGCTGATCGTAAAGAGAAAAAGTGCATCAAAATGAAGGAAATATATATCGAAATGAAGAAAATGTTAATCGTAACGAGAAAATGAGCATTAAAATAAAGGAAATATGCATCGAAACGAAGGTAATATTGATCGTAACGAGAAAATGATAATCAAAACGAAGGAAATATGCAACGAAACAGAGGAAATATTGATCGTAACGAGAAAACGAGCTTAAAAAAGAAGAAAATCTGCATTGAAACGAATGAAATATTGATCGTAACAAGAAAAGAAGCATCAAATTGAAGGAAATATGCATCGAACGAAGGAAACATTGATCGTAACGAGAAAAGGAGCATTAAAATGAAGGAAATATTCATCGAAACGAAGGAAATATTGATCGTAATGAGAAAAGGAGCATTAAAATAAAGAAAATATGCATCGAAACGAAGGTAATATTGATCGTAACGGGAAAATAAGAATCAAAACATAGGAAATATGCATCGAAACAAAGGAAATATTGATCGTAACGAGAAAACGAACATCAAAAAGAAGGAAATCTGCATCGAAACGAATGAAATGTTGATCGTAACAAGAAAATGAGCATCAAAATGTAGGAAATATGCATCGAAAAGAAGGAAATATTGATCGTAACTAGAAAAAGAGCATCAAAATGAAGGAAATATGCATCGAAACGAAGGAAATATTGATCGTAACGAGAAAACGAGCATTGAAATGAAGGAAATATTCATCGAAACGAATGAAATATTGATCGTAACGAGAAAATGAGCATCAAAATGAAGGAAATATGCATCAAAACAAAGGAAATATTGATCGTAACGAGAAAACGAGCATAAAAAAAAAGGAAATCTGCATCGAAACGAATGAAATGTTGATCGTAACGAGAAAAGGAGCATCAAAATGAAGTAAATATGCATCGAAACGAAAGAAATACTTATCGTAACGAGAAAAGGAGCATCAAAATGAAGGAAATATGCATCGAAACGAAGGAAATATTGATCGTAACGAGAAAATGAGCATTAAAATGAAGGAAATATTCATCGAAACGAAGTAAATATTGATCGTAACTAGAAAACGAGCATCAAAAAGAAGGAAATCTGCATCAAAACGAATGAAATGTTGAACGTAACGAGAAAATGAGTATCAAAATAAAGTAAATATGCATCAAAAAGAAGGAAATGCTGATCGTAACGAGAAAATGAGCATCAAAATGAAGGAAAAATGCATCGAAACGAAGGAAATGTTGATCGTAACGAGAAAAGGAGCATCAAAATGAAGTAAATATGCATCAAAACGAAGGAAATGCTTATCGTAACGAGAAAAGGAGCATCAAAATGAAGGAAATATGCATCGAAACGAAGGTAATATTGATCGTAACGAGAAAATGAGCATCAAAACGAAGGAAATATGCATCGAAACAAATGAAATGTTGATCGTAACGAGAAAATGAGCATCAAAAAGAAGGAAATCTACATCGAAACGAATGAAATGTTGTTCGTAACAAGAAAATGAGCATCAAAATGAAATAAATATGCATAGAAACGAAGGAAATATTGATCATAACGAGAAAAAGTGCATCAAAATGAAGGAATTATACATCGAAAAGAAGAAAATATTGATCGTAACGAGAAAATGAACATTAAAATGATGGAAATATTCATCGAAACGAAGAAAATATTGATCGTAATGAGAATAGGACCATCAAAATGAAGGAAATCTGCATCGAAACGAATGAAATGTTGATCGTAACGAGAAAAGGAGCATCAAAATGAAAGAAATATGCATCGAAACGAAGGTAATATTGATCGTAACGAGAAAATGAGAATCAAAACGAAGGAAATATGCATCGAAACATAGGAAATATTGATCGTAACGAGAAAACGAGCATAAATAAGAAGGAAATCTGCATTGAAACGAATGAAATGTTGATCGTAACAAGAAAAGGAGCATCAAAATGAAGGAAATATGCATCCAACGAAGGAAATTCTGATCGTAACGAGAAAAGGAGCATCAAAATGAAGGAAATATGCATCGAAAACAAAGGACATATTGATCGTAACGAGAAAATGAGCATTAAAATGAAGGAAATATTCATCGAAACGAAGTAAATATTGATCGTAACTAGAAAACGATCATCAAAAAGAAGGAAATCTGCATCAAAACGAATGAAATGTTGATCGTAACGAGAAAATGAGCATCAAAATGAAGGAAATATGCATCCAAACGAATGAAATATTGATCGTAACGAGAAAATGAGCATTAAAATGAAGGAAATATTCATCGAAACGAAGTAAATATTGATCGTAACTAGAAAACGAGCATCAAAAAGAAGGAAATCAGCATCAAAACGAATGAAATGTTGATCGTAACGAGAAAAGGAGCATCAAAATGAAGTAAATATGCATCAAAACGAAGGAAATGCTGATCGTAACGAGAAAATGAGCATCAAAATGAAGGAAAAATGCATCGAAACGAAGGAAATGTTGATCGTAACGAGAAAATGAGCATCAAAATGAAGTAAATATGTATCGAAACGAAGGAAATGCTTATTGTAACGAGAAAAGGAGCATCAAAATGAAGGAAATATGCATCGAAACGAAGGAAATATTGATCGTAACGAGAAAATGAGCATTAAAATGAAGGAAATATTCATCGAAACGAATGAAATATTGATCGTAACGAGAAAATGAGCATCAAAATGAAGGAAATATGCATCGAAACGAAGGAAATATTGATCGTAACGAGAAAACGAGAATCAAAAAGAAGGAAATCTGCATCGAAACGAATGAAATGTTGATCGTAACTAGAAAAGGAGCATCAAAATGAAGTAAATATGCATCGAAACGAAGAAAATGCTTATCGTAACGAGAAAAGGAGCATCAAAATGAAGGAAATATACATCGAAACGAAGGAAATATTGATCGTAACGAGAAAATGAGCATTAAAATGAAGAAAATATTCATCAAAACGAAGTAAATATTGATCGTAACTAGAAAACGAGCATCAAAAATAAGGAAATCTGCATCAAAATGAATGAAATGTTGATCGTAACGAGAAAAGGAGCATCAAAATGAAGTAAATATGCATCAAAACGAAGGAAATGCTGATCGTAACGAGAAAAGGAGCATCAAAATGAAGGAAAAATGCATCGAAATGAAGGAAATGTTGATCGTAACGATAAAATGAGCATTAAAATGAAGGAAATATTCATCGAAACGAAGGAAATGACGATCGTAATGAGAAAATGATCATCAAAATAAAGGAAATATGCATCAAACAAAGAAAATGTTGATCATAACTAGAAAAGGATCATCAAAATGAAGTAAATATGTGTCACGCCCTGACCCCAGACAGAACGCGACTACCGCCACGTTAACCATTAATTTCGCGGAATGGGTGCACTCCACTCCACAAAGTTTATAGAAAACGTAAGGCATGCTATCAAGTACCTGTAGAACTGAACAACTGATAACAACGGGTACAACCCGAGGACATCATCTCATAAAGTATAAACAAGGATTTACAAAGGTACAAAAATACAACGATGTAACTTAGTTTTAAAGAAAATATACATGAACGATATAACATCGCGAGGGTACAAAAAGAACATCAAGGGGGTCACCAAATATAAACTATACAATCTCGCCAATGAGTCCGTCAATTTACATAAAAGAGAAAGTACCCAAAACACTGATTGGATGACGAGCAAACGATAGGCAAACCTCCAACCAAAACGATATCAACAGCCTGAAAAGGAAAGAATGATGGGGGTGAGCAAAACCACTAGCTCAGTGAGGTGATAAGCCGGTCACCCCGACCCTTATACGAAGCATGTATTCCCACTCGCGGTTCATAACATAAAATCCAACATTACGTCCCACAATAACTATTTCTCACTCAGTATACATATTAATGAACATAAAAACCTTAGTTCACATTTACGAATAACTCAATTAGTTCAAACAACATGTTATCACATAAAAGATGCGTGGGTAGTCAATATCCTCCTCGAACTGAGCTCTCCGTCGAGAGACAGTCCAAGCCCGTCACCGTTACTCTAGATAAAATGCACATTAATATTCTTTCTCAACACGCCAAGTGCTAAAGTTCACAAATCAATATCGACGTGAATACTTGAAATGATCAAACATATAAACATATATGACATGCATGTCCTACACCGGTGACGTTGACTGAGCCTATAATATACTAATCCATCTAACGATCACCCTCCAGAGTATCAGTATTTGGCAAATGGACAGGTGCCCCGTTAGATCTAACTCACCCAGGTTTGCCAAGCAACGGGTAACTTGGTTGTCACTCTAACTCACCCGTACCGCGATAATTCGGGCTACTTAATCAATGTCGCTCCAACTCACCCGAACCGTGACCAATTCGGGCTACTTAACCTTGGTACCAGGCATACATATGCATATGCATCATAAGATGAATAACGACTCAAGTTAGAGTCTTAATAGCACACAAGAATAACCAGAAATCAATTCTCAAATAATTCACAATAAATGCTATCAGATATCGAGCCGGCAAGGCTCTTCAACATAAGTTAAAATCAATAATACTCATAAAATGGCTAACAGGACTCTAACCAGAGCAATCGAGCCAATCAAGCTCTTTACCACATAACACAATACCAAATAATTTTCTTATCAATTAACTAAAACTAAAATAAATGCACATTTATCGAGGGTCCACACTTCCCACAAGAGAAGGCGTTCCCGAATTATTAACTCACAAGGAAGTGATTAACTCTCTCCGGAATCTGAAGTCGGTCCCTTGCCCTTCGTCGATGGTTCTTTACCTAGAAAGGAGATGAGCAATTAAAGACAAATTAAATATAACTAACTATTAGCGGTAACATCCCTTTCATTGCTAAAAACAAATTCTAATCGAGTTCGAACGAGTCGATATTAAATAAAAATGGCATGTAACTCCTTAACATCAGTTCCCAATCCCACATAACCCGTTTCAATACATTAACTAAATGAAACGATAGAAAATAAGTTTGAATTCGACATAAAAATTCTGAAATTTTCCAGCTAGCGGCAGTTTACGAGAAAAATCATAACTAATTGTAGAATAATCGGATTGAGGCATTTCAAGTGGCTACCGAAAGCTAACGAGTTCAGCTACGTACAGAAATTAAGTTTGAAAACTTTCGAGGGCAATAGCTATGTCAAAATCAGTTCGAACAGTCTGCGAATTACCCACATACCAAAAAGAAAAACCCCACAAAATTACAAAACCATGGAAGAAGGAAGCTTAATTCACACACCACTTACCTCAAAACAACTTAGAAACCACCTAGGATGAGGGTTGTAAGGGAGAATTTGATCAACAAGGGTTTCTCCTCTTCACTCTCTTCTTTCCCCTCTTTTGTTTTTCTTCTCCCGTTCTTCCCTCTTTTTTTTTTAACTTTAGCCTTAATAATTATATATCAAGCCATTCAAGAGGGCTGAAACGTTGGGCCACAAAATAAATAAATAAATAAGTTTGGGCTTTCTAAAAAAAATCTAGTTGAGCTAAGATAGGGCTGGCCTTTTGGGCCATAAAAATAAATAAATAGGTTTTGGGCTTTCTAAAAAAAATCTAATTGGGCTAAGATAGGGCTGGCCTTTTGGGCCATAAAAATAAATAAATAGGTTTTGGACTTTCTAAAAAAAATCTAGTTGAGCTAAGATATTATAATATGCATCGAAACGAAAGAAATGTTGATCGTAATGAGAAAATGAGCATCAAAATGAAGGAAATCTGCATCGAAACGAATGAAATGTTGATCGTAACGAGAAAAGGAGCATCTAAATGAAAGAAATATGCATCGAAACGAAGGTAATATTGATCGTAACGAGAAAATGAGAATCAAAACGAAGGAAATATGCATCGAAATATAGGAAATATTGATCGTAACGAGAAAACAAGCATAAAAAAGAAGGAAATATGCATCGAAACGAATGAAATGTTGATCGTAACAAGAAAAGGAGAATCAAAATGAAGGAAATATGCATCCAACGAAGGAAATGATGATCGTAACGAGAAAAGGAGCATCAATATGAAGAAAATATGAATCGAAACAAAGGAAATATTGATCGTAACGAGAAAATGAGCATTAAAATGAAGGAAATATTCATCGAAACGAAGTAAATATTGATCGTAACTAGAAAACGATCATCAAAAAGAAGGAAATCTACATCAAAACGAATGAAATGTTGATCGTAACGAGAAAAGGGGCATCAAAATGAAGTAAATATGCATCAAAACGAAGGAAATGCTGATCGTAACGAGAAAAGGAGCATCAAAATGAAGGAAATATGCAACGAAACGAAGGAAATGTTGATCGTAACGAGAAAATGAGCATTAAAATGAAGGAAATATTCATCGAAATGAAGGAAATGTTGATCGTAATTAGAAAATGAGCATCAAAATGAAGAAAATATGCATTAAACAAAGGAAATGTTGATAATAACTAGAAAAGGAGCATCAAAATGAAGTAAATATGCATCGAAACGAAGGAAATGTTGATCGTAACGAGAAAAGGAGCATCAAAATGAAGGAAATATGCATCGAAACGAAGGTAATATTGATCGTAAAGAGAAAATGAAAATCAAAACAAAGAAAATATGCATCGAAACAAAGAAAATATTGATCGTAACGAGAAAATGAGCATCAAAAAGAAGAAAATCTGCATTGAAAGGAATGAAATGTTGTTCGTAACAAGAAAAGGAGCATCAAAATGAAGTAAATATGCATCGAAACGAAGGAAATGCTGATCGTAACGAGAAAATGAGCATCAAAATGAAGGAAATATGCATCAAACAAAGGAAATGTTGATCATAACTAGAAAAGGAGCATCAAAATGAAGTAAATATGCATCGAAACGAAGGAAATATTGATCGTAACGAGAAAAGGAGCATCAAAATGAAGGAAATATGCATCGAAACGAAGGAAATATTGATCGTAAAGAGAAAATGAGAATCAAAACAAAGGAAATATGCATCGACGCAAAGGAAATATTAATCGTAACGAGAAAATGATCATCAAAAAGAAGGAAATCTGCATCGAAACGAATGAAATGTTCGTAACAAGAAAAGGAGCATCAAAATGAAGTAAATATGCATCGAAACGAAGGAAATGCTGATCGTAAAGAGAAAAAGTGCATCAAAATGAAGGAAATATATATCGAAATGAAGAAAATGTTAATCGTAACGAGAAAATGAGCATTAAAATAAAGGAAATATGCATCGAAACGAAGGTAATATTGATCGTAACGAGAAAATGATAATCAAAACGAAGGAAATATGCAACGAAACAGAGGAAATATTGATCGTAACGAGAAAACGAGCTTAAAAAAGAAGAAAATCTGCATTGAAACGAATGAAATATTGATCGTAACAAGAAAAGAAGCATCAAATTGAAGGAAATATGCATCGAACGAAGGAAACATTGATCGTAACGAGAAAAGGAGCATTAAAATGAAGGAAATATTCATCGAAACGAAGGAAATATTGATCGTAATGAGAAAAGGAGCATCAAAATGAAGAAAATATGCATCGAAACGAAGGTAATATTGATCGTAACGGGAAAATAAGAATCAAAACATAGGAAATATGCATCGAAACAAAGGAAATATTGATCGTAACGAGAAAACGAGCTTCAAAAAGAAGGAAATCTGCATCGAAACGAATGAAATGTTGATCGTAACAAGAAAATGAGCATCAAAATGTAGGAAATATACATCAAAATAAAGGAAATATTGATCATAACGAGAAAATGAGCATCAAAATGAAGGAAATATGCATCCAAACGAATGAAATATTGATCGTAACGGGAAAACGAGCATTAAAATGAAGGAAATATTCATCGAAACGAATGAAATGTTGATCGTAACGAGAAAATGAGCATCAAAATGAAGGAAATATGCATCAAAACGAAGGAAATATTGATCGTAACGAGAAAACGAGCATCAAAAAGAAGGAAATATGCATCGAAACTAATGAAATGTTGATCGTAACGAGAAAAGGAGCATCAAAATAAAGTAAATATGCATCGAAACGAAGGAAATGCTTATCGTAACGTGAAAAGGAGCATCAAAATGAAGGAAATATGCATCGAAACTAAGGAAATATTGATCGTAACGAGAAAATGAGCATTAAAATGAAGGAAATATTCATCGAAACGAAGTAAATATTGATCGTAACTAGAAAATGAGCATCAAAAAGAAGGAAATCTGCATCAAAACGAATGAAATGTTGATCGTAACGAGAAAAGGAGCATCAAAATGAAGTAAATATGCATCAAAACGAAGGAAATGCTGATCGTAACGAGAAAATGAGCATCAAAATGAAGGAAAAATGCATCGAAACGAAGGAAATGTTGATCGTAACGAGAAAAGGAGCATCAAAATGAAGTAAATATGTATCGAAACGAAGGAAATGCTTATTGTAACGAGAAAAGGAGCATCAAAATGAAGGAAATATGCATCGAAACGAAGGAAATATTGATCGTAACGAGAAAATGAGCATTAAAATGAAGGAAATATTCATCGAAACGAATGAAATATTGATCGTAACGAGAAAATGAGCATCAAAATGAAGGAAATATGCATCGAAACGAAGGAAATATTGATCGTAACGAGAAAACGAGAATCAAAAAGAAGGAAATCTGCATCGAAACGAATGAAATGTTGATCGTAACTAGAAAAGGAGCATCAAAATGAAGTAAATATGCATCGAAACGAAGAAAATGCTTATCGTAACGAGAAAAGGAGCATCAAAATGAAGGAAATATACATCGAAACGAAGGAAATATTGATCGTAACGAGAAAATGAGCATTAAAATGAAGAAAATATTCATCAAAACGAAGTAAATATTGATCGTAACTAGAAAACGAGCATCAAAAAGAAGGAAATCTGCATCAAAATGAATGAAATGTTGATCGTAACGAGAAAAGGAGCATCAAAATGAAGTAAATATGCATCAAAACGAAGGAAATGCTGATCGTAACGAGAAAAGGAGCATCAAAATGAAGGAAATGTTGATCGTAACGATAAAATGAGCATTAAAATGAAGGAAATATTCATCGAAACGAAGGAAATGACGATCGTAATGAGAAAATGATCATCAAAATGAAGGAAATATGCATCAAACAAAGAAAATGTTGATCATAACTAGAAAAGGATCATCAAAATGAAGTAAATATGTGTCACGCCCTGACCCCAGACAGAACGCGACTACCGCCACGTTAACCATAAATTTCGCGGAATGGGTGCACTCCACTCCACAAAGTTTATAGAAAACGTAAGGCATGCTATCAAGTACCTGTAGAACTGAACAACTGATAACAACGGGTACAACCCGAGGACATCATCTCATAAAGTATTAACAAGGATTTACAAAGGTACAAAAATACAACGATGTAACTTAGTTTTAAAGAAAATATACATGAACGATATAACATCGCGAGGGTACAAAAAGAACATCAAGGGGGTCACCAAATATAAACTATACAATCTCGCCAATGAGTCCGTCAATTTACATAAAAGAGAAAGTACCCAAAACAATGATTGGATGACGAGCAAACGATAGGCAAACCTCCAACCAAAACGATATCAACAGCCTGAAAAGGAAAGAATGATGGGGGTGAGCAAAACCACTAGCTCAGTGAGGTGATAAGCCGGTCACCCCGACCCTTATACGAAGCATGTATTCCCACTCGCGGTTCATAACATAAAATCCAACATTACGTCCCACAATAACTATTTCTCACTCAGTATACATATTAATGAACATAAAAACCTTAGTTCACATTTACGAATAACTCAATTAGTTCAAACAACATGTTATCACATAAAAGATGCGTGGGTAGTCAATATCCTCCTCAAACTGAGCTCTCCGTCGAGAGACAGTCCAAGCCCGTCACCGTTACTCTAGATAAAATGCACATTAATATTCTTTCTCAACACGCCAAGTGCTAAAGTTCACAATTCAATATCGACGTGAATACTTGAAATGATCAAACATATAAACATATATGACATGCATGTCCTACACCGGTGACGTTGACTGAGCCTATAATATACTAATCCATCTAACGATCACCCTCCAGAGTATCAGTATTTGGCAAATGGACAGGTGCCCCGTTAGATCTAACTCACCTAGGTTTGCCAAGCAACGGGTAACTTGGTTGTCACTCTAACTCACCCGTACCGCGATAATTCGGGCTACTTAATCAATGTCGCTCCAACTCACCCGAACCGTGACCAATTCGGGCTACTTAACCTTGGTACCAGGCATACATATGCATATGCATCATAAGATGAATAACGACTCAAGTTAGAGTCTTAATAGCACACAAGAATAACCAGAAATCAATTCTCAAATAATTCACAATAAATGCTATCAGATATCGAGCCGGCAAGGCTCTTCAACATAAGTTAAAATCAATAATACTCATAAAATGGCTAACAGGACTCTAACCAGAGCAATCGAGCCAATCAAGCTCTTTACCACATAACACAATACCAAATAATTTTCTTATCAATTAACTAAAACTAAAATAAATGCACATTTATCGAGGGTCCACACTTCCCACAAGAGAAGGCGTTCCCGAATTATTAACTCACAAGGAAGTGATTAACTCTCTCCGGAATCTGAAGTCGGTCCCTTGCCCTTCGTCGATGGTTCTTTACCTAGAAAGGAGATGAGCAATTAAAGACAAATTAAATATAACTAACTATTAGCGGTAACATCCCTTTCATTGCTAAAAACAAATTCTAATCGAGTTCGAACGAGTCGATATTAAATAAAAATGGCATGTAACTCCTTAACATCAGTTCCCAATCCCACATAACCCGTTTCAATACATTAACTAAATGAAACGATAGAAAATAAGTTTGAATTCGACATAAAAATTCTGAAATTTTCCAGCTAGCGGCAGTTTACGAGAAAAATCATAACTAATTGTAGAATAATCGGATTGAGGCATTTCAAGTGGCTACCGAAAGCTAACGAGTTCAGCTACGTACAGAAATTAAGTTTGAAAACTTTCGAGGGCAATAGCTATGTCAAAATCAGTTCGAACAGTCTGCGAATTACCCACATACCAAAAAGAAAAACCCCACAAAATTACAAAACCATGGAAGAAGGAAGCTTAATTCACACACCACTTACCTCAAAACAACTTAGAAACCACCTAGGATGAGGGTTGTAAGGGAGAATTTGATCAACAAGGGTTTCTCCTCTTCACTCTCTTCTTTCCCCTCTTTTGTTTTTCTTCTCCCGTTCTTCCCTCTTTTTTTTTTAACTTTAGCCTTAATAATTATATATCAAGCCATTCAAGAGGGCTGAAACGTTGGGCCACAAAATAAATAAATAAATAAGTTTGGGCTTTCAAAAAAAATCTAGTTGAGCTAAGATAGGGCTGGCCTTTTGGGCCATAAAAATAAATAAATAGGTTTTGGGCTTTCTAAAAAAAATCTAATTGGGCTAAGATAGGGCTGGCCTTTTGGGCCATAAAAATAAATAAATAGGTTTTGGACTTTCTAAAAAAAATCTAGTTGAGCTAAGATATTATAATATGCATCGAAACGAAAGAAATGTTGATCGTAATGAGAAAATGAGCATCAAAATGAAGGAAATATGCATCAAAACGAAGGTAATATTGATTGTAAAGAGAAAATGAGAATCAAAACGAAGGAAATATGCATCGAAATAAAGGAAATATTGATCGTAACAAGAAAATGAGCATCAAAAAGAAGGAAACCTGCATCGAAACGAATGAAATGTTATTCGTAACAAGAAAAGGAGCATCAAAATGTAGGAAATATGCATCGAAACGAAGGAAATATTGATCGTAATGAGAAAAAGAGCATCAAAATGAAGGAAATATGCATCGAAACGAAGGAAATATTGATCGTAACGAGAAAACGAGCATCAAAATGAAGGAAATATGCATCAAAACAAAGGAAATATTGATCGTAACGAGAAAACAAGCATCAAAAAGAAGGAAATCTGCATCGAAACGAATGAAATGTTGATCGTAACGAGAAAAGGAGCATCAAAATGTAGGAAATATGCATCGAAACGAAGGAAATATTGATCGTAACGAGAAAAAGAGCATCAAAATGAAGGAAATATGCATCGAAACGAAGGAAATATTGATCGTAACGAGAAAACGAGCATTGAAATTAAGGAAATATTCATCGAAACGAATGAAATATTGATCGTAACGAGAAAATGAGCATCAAAATGAAGGAAATATGCATCAAAACAAAGGAAATATTGATCGTAACGAGAAAACGAGCATCAAAAAGAAGGAAATCTGCATCGAAACGAATTAAATGTTGATCGTAACGAGAAAAGAGCATCAAAATGAAGTAAATATGCATCGAAACGAAAGAAATGCTTATCGTAACGAGAAAAGGAGCATCAAAATGAAGGAAATATGCATCGAAACGAAGGAAATATTAATCGTAACGAGAAAATGAGCATTAAAATGAAGGAAATATTCATCGAAACGAAGTAAATATTGATCGTAACTAGAAAACGAGCATCAAAAAGAAGGAAATCTGCATCAAAACGAATGAAATGTTGATCGTAACGAGAAAAGGAGCATCAAAATGAAGTAAATATGCATCAAAACGAAGGAAATGCTGATCGTAACGAGAAAATGAGCATCAAAATGAAGGAAAAATGCATCGAAACGAAGGAAATGTTGATCGTAACGAGAAAAGGAGCATCAAAATGAAGTAAATATGCATCGAAACGAAGGAAATGCTTATCGTAACGAGAAAAGGAGCATCAAAATGAAGGAAATATGCATCGAAACGAAGGTAATATTGATCGTAACGAGAAAATGAGCATTAAAATGAAGGAAATATTCATCGAAACGAATGAAATATTGATCGTAACGAGAAAATGAGCATCAAAATGAAGGAAATATGCATCGAAACGAAGGAAATATTGATCGTAACGAGAAAACGAGAATCAAAAAGAAGGAAATCTGCATCGAAACGAATGAAATGTTGATCGTAACTAGAAAAGGAGCATCAAAATGAAGTAAATATGCATCGAAACGAAGAAAATGCTTATCGTAACGAGAAAAGGAGCATCAAAATGAAGAAAATATGCATCGAAACGAAAGAAATATTGATCGTAACGAGAAAATGAGCATTAAAATGAAGAAAATATTCATCAAAACGAAGTAAATATTGATCGTAACTAGAAAACGAGCATCAAAAAGAAGGAAATCTGCATCGAAACGAATGAAATGTAGATCGTAACGAGAAAAGGAGCATCAAAATGAAGTAAATATGCATCGAAACGAAAGAAATGCTTATCGTAACGAGAAAAGGAGCATCAAAATGAAGGAAATATGCATCGAAACGAAGGAAATATTGATCGTAACGAGAAAATGAGCATTAAAATGAAGGAAATATTCATCGAAACGAAGTAAATATTGATCGTAACTAGAAAACGAGCATATAAAAGAAGGAAATCTGCATCAAAACGAATGAAATGTTGATCGTAACGAGAAAAGGAGCATCAAAATGAAGTAAATAAGCATCAAAACGAAGGAAATGCTGATCGTAACGAGAAAATGAGCATCAAAATGAAGGAAAAATGCATCGAAACGAAGGAAATGTTGATCGTAACGAGAAAAGGAGCATCAAAATGAAGTAAATATGCATCGAAACGAAGGAAATGCTTATCGTAACGAGAAAAGGAGCATCAAAATGAAGGAAATATGCATCGAAATGAAGGTAATATTGATCGTAACGAGAAAATGAGCATCAAAACGAAGGAAATATGCATCGAAACAAATGAAATGTTGATCGTAACGAGAAAATGAGCATCAAAAAGAAGGAAATCTACATCGAAACGAATGAAATGTTGTTCGTAACAAGAAAATGAGCATCAAAATGAAATAAATATGCATAGAAACGAAGGAAATGTTGATCGTAATGAGAAAAAGTGCATCAAAATGAAGGAATTATACATCGAAAAGAAGAAAATATTGATCGTAACGAGAAAATGAGCATAAAAATGATGGAAATATTCATCGAAACGAAGAAAATATTGATCGTAATGAGAATAAGACCATCAAAATGAAGGAAATCTGCATCGAAACAAATGAAATGTTGATCGTAACGAGAAAAGGAGCATCAAAATGAAAGAAATATGCATCGAAACGAAGGTAATATTGACCGTAACGAGAAAATGAGAATCAAAACGAAGGAAATATGCATCGAAACATAGGAAATATTGATCGTAACGAGAAAACGAGCATAAAAAAGAAGGAAATCTGCATCGAAACGAATGAAATGTTGATCGTAACAAGAAAAGGAGCATCAAAATGAAGGAAATATACATCCAACGAAGGAAATGCTGATCGAAACGAGAAAAGGAGCATCAAAATGAAGGAAATATGCATCGAAACAAAGGACATATTGATCGTAACGAGAAAATGAGCATTAAAATGAAGGAAATATTCATCGAAATGAAGTAAATATTGATCGTAACTAGAAAACGATCATAAAAAAGAAGGAAATCTGCATCAAAACGAATGAAATGTTGATCGTAACGAGAAAAATGGGCATCAAAATGAAGTAAATATGCATCAAAACGAAGGAAATGCTGATCCTAACGAGAAAAGGAGCATCAAAATGAAGGAAATATGCATCGAAACGAAGGAAATGTTGATCGTAACGAGAAAATGAGCATTAAAATGAAGGAAATATTCATCGAAACGAAGGAAATGTTGATCGTAACGAGAAAATGAGCATTAAAATGATGGAAATATTCATCGAAACGAAGAAAATGTTGATCGTAATGAGAATAGGAGCATCAAAATGAAGGAAATCTGCATCGAAACGAATGAAATGTTGATCGTAACGAGAAAAGGAGCATCAAAATGAAAGAAATATGCATCGAAACGAAGGTAATATTGATCGTAACGAGAAAATGAGAATCAAAACGAAGGAAATATGCATCGAAATATAGGAAATATTGATCGTAACGAGAAATCGAGCATAAAAAAGAAGGAAATCTGCATCGAAACGAATGAAATGTTGATCGTAACAAGAAAAGGAGCATCAAAATGAAGGAAATATGCATCCAACGAAGGAAATGTTGATCGTAACGAGAAAAGGAGCATCAAAATGAAGAAAATATGAATCGAAACAAAGGAAATATTGATCGTAACGAGAAAATGAGCATTAAAATGAAGGAAATATTCATCGAAACGAAGTAAATATTGATCGTAACTAGAAAACGATCATCAAAAAGAAGGAAATCTACATCAAAACGAATGAAATGTTGATCGTAACGAGAAAATGGGCATCAAAATGAAGTAAATATGCATCAAAACGAAGGAAATGCTGATCGTAACGAGAAAAGGAGCATCAAAAAGAAGGAAATATGCATCGAAACGAAGGAAATGTTGATCGTAACGAGAAAATGAGCATTAAAATGAAGGAAATATTCATCGAAACGAAGGAAATGTTGATCGTAATTAGAAAAGGAGCATCAAAATGAAGGAAATATGCATCAAACAAAGGAAATGTTGATAATAACTAGAAAAGGAGCATCAAAATGAAGTAAATATGCATCGAAACGAAGGAAATGTTAATCGTAACAAGAAAAGGAGCATCAAAATGAAGGAAATATGCATCGAAATGAAGGTAATATTGATCGTAAAGAGAAAATAAAAATCAAAACAAAGAAAATATGCATCGAAACAAAGAAAATATTGATCGTAACGAGAAAATGAGCATCAAAAAGAAGAAAATCTGCATCGAAACGAATGAAATGTTGTTCGTAACAAGAAAAGAAGCATCAAAATGAAGTAAATATGCATCGAAACGAAGGAAATGCAGATCGTAACGAGAAAATGAGCATCAAAATGAAGGAAATATGCATCAAACAAAGGAAATGTTGATCATAACTAGAAAAAGAGCATCAAAATGAAGTAAATATGCATCGAAACGAAGGAAATGTTGATCGTAACGAGAAAAGGAGCATCAAAATGAAGGGAATATGCATCGAAATGAAGGAAATATTGATCGTAAAGAGAAAATGAGAATCAAAACGAAGGAAATATGCATCGACGCAAAGGAAATATTAATCGTAACGAGAAAATGATCATCAAAAAGAAGAAAATCTGCATCGAAATGAATGAAATGTTCGTAACAAGAAAAGGAGCATCAAAATGAATTAAATATGCATCGAAACGAAGGAAATGCTGATCGTAAAGAGAAAAAGTGCATTAAAATGAAGGAAATATATATCGAAATGAAGAAAATGTTATTCGTAACGAGAAAATGAGCATTAAAATGAAGGAAATATGCATCGAAATGAAGGTAATATTGATCGTAACGAGAAAATGATAATCAAAGCGAAGGAAATATGCAACGAAACAGAGGAAATATTGATCGTAACGAGAAAACGAGCATAAAAAAGAAGAAAATCTGCATTGAAACGAATGAAATATTGATCGTAACAAGAAAAGAAGCATCAAATTGAAGGAAATATGCATCGAACGAAGGAAACATTGATCGTAACGAGAAAAGGAGCATTAAAATGAAGGAAATATTCATCGAAACGAAGGAAATATTGATCGTAATGAGAAAAGGAGCATCAAAATGAAGAAAATATGCATCGAAACGAAGGTAATATTGATCATAACGGGAAAATAAGAATCAAAACATAGGAAATATGCATCGAAACAAAGGAAATATTGATCGTAATGAGAAAACGAGTTTCAAAAAGAAGGAAATCTACATCGAAACGATTGAAATGTTGATCGTAACAAGAAAATGAGCATCAAAATGTAGGAAATATACATCAAAATGAAGGAAATAGTGATCATAACGAGAAAATGAGCATCAAAATGAAGGAAATATGCATCGAAACGAAGGAAATATTGATCGTAATGGGAAAATGAGCATTAAAATGAAGGAAATATTCATCGAAACGAATGAAATGTTGATCGTAACGAGAAAATGAGCATCAAAATGAAGGAAATATGCATCAAAACGAAGGAAATATTGATCGTAACGAGAAAACGAGCATCAAAAATAAGGAAATCTGCATCGAAACTAATGAAATGTTGATCGTAACGAGAAAAGGAGCATCAAAATAAAGTAAATATGCATCGAAACGAAGGAAATGCTTATCGTAATGAGAAAAGGAGCATCAAAATGAAGGAAATATGCATCGAAACGAAGGAAATATTGATCGTAACGAGAAAATGAGCATTAAAATGAAGGAAATATTCATCGAAACGAAGTAAATATTGATCGTAACTAGAAAACGAGCATAAAAAAGAAGGAAATCTGCATCAAAACGAATGAAATGTTGATCGTAACGAGAAAAGGAGCATCAAAATGAAGTAAATATGCATCAAAACGAAGGAAATGCTGATCGTAACGAGAAAATGAGCATCAAAATGAAGGAAATATGCATCGAAACGAAGGAAATGTTGATCGTACCGAGAAAAGGAGCATCAGAATGAAGTAAATATGCATCGAAATGAAGGAAATGCTTATCGTAACGAGAAAAGGAGCATCAAAATGAAGGAAATATGCATCGAAACAAAGGAAATATTGATCGTAACGAGAAAATGAGCATTAAAATGAAGGAAATATTCATCGAAACGAATGAAATATTGATCGTAACGAGAAAATGAGCATCAAAATGAAGGAAATATGCATCGAAACGAAGGAAATATTGATCGTAACGAGAAAACGAGAATCAAAAAGAAGGAAATCTGCATCGAAACGAATGAAATGTTGATCGTAACTAGAAAAGGAGCATCAAAATGAAGTAAATATGCATCGAAACGAAGAAAATGCTTATCGTAACGAGAAAAGGAGCATCAAAATGAAGGAAATATGCATCGAAACGAAAGAAATATTGATCGTAACGAGAAAATGAGCATTAAAATGAAGAAAATATTCATCAAAACGAAGTAAATATTGATCGTAACTAGAAAACGAGCATCAAAAAGAAGGAAATCTGCATCAAAATGAATGAAATGTTGACCGTAACGAGAAAAGGAGCATCAAAATGAAGTAAATATGCATCAAAACGAAGGAAATGCTGATCGTAACGAGAAAAGGAGCATCAAAATGAAGGAAAAATGCATCGAAACGAAGGAAATGTTGATCGTAACGATAAAATGAGCATTAAAATGAAGGAAATATTCATCGAAACGAAGGAAATGATGATCGTAATGAGAAAATGAGCATCAAAATGAAGGAAATATGCATCAAACAAAGAAAATGTTGATCATAACTAGAAAAGGATCATCAAAATGAAGTAAATATGTGTCACGCCCTGACCCAGACTGAACGCGACTACCGCCATGTTAACCATAAATTTCGCGGAATGGGTGCACTCCACTCCACAAAGTTTATAGAAAACGTAAGGCTTGCTATCAAGTAGCTGTAGAACTGAACAACTGATAACAACGGGTACAACCCGAGGACATCATCTCATAAAGTATTAACAAGGATTACAAAGGTACAAAAATACAATGATGTAACTTAGTTTTAAAGAAAATATACATGAACGATATAACATCGCGAGGGTACAAAAAGAACATCAAGGGGGTCACCAAATATAAACTATACAATCTCGCCAATGAGTCCGTCAATTTACATAAAAGAGAAAGTACCCAAAACACTGATTGGATGACGAGCAAACGATAGGCAAACCTCCAACCAAAATGATATCAACAGCCTGAAAAGGAAAGAATGATGGGGGTGAGCAAAACCACTAGCTCAGTGAGGTGATAAGCCGGTCACCCCGACCCTTATACGAAGCATGTATTCCCACTCGCGGTTCATAACATAAAATCCAACATTATGTCCCACAATAACTATTTCTCACTCAGTATACATATTAATGAACATAAAAACCTTAGTGCACATTTACGAATAACTCAATTAGTTCAAACAATATGTTATCACATAAAAGATGCGTGGGTAGTCAATATCCTCCTCGAACTGAGCTCTCCGTCGAGAGACAGTCCAAGCCCGTCACCGTTACTCTAGATAAAATGCACATTAATATTCTTTCTCAACACGCCAAGTGCTAAAGTTCACAATTCAATATCGACGTGAATACTTGAAATGATCAAACATATAAACATATATGACATGCATGTCCTACACCGGTGACGTTGACTGAGCCTATAATATACTGATCCATCTAACGATCACCCTCCAGAGTATCAGTAATTGGCAAATGGACAGGTGCCCCGTTAGATCTAACTCACCCAGGTTTGCCAAGCAATGGGTAACTTGGTTGTCACTCTAACTCACCCGTACCGCGACAATTCGGGCTACTTAATCAATGTCGCTCCAACTCACCCAAACCGTGACCAATTCGGGCTACTTAACCTTGGTACCAGGCATACATATGCATATGCATCATAAGATGAATAACGACTCAAGTTAGAGTCTTAATAGCACACAAGAATAACCAGAAATCAATTCTCAAATAATTCACAATAAATGCTATCAGATATCGAGCCGGCAAGGCTCTTCAACATAAGTTAAAATCAATAATACTCATAAAATGGCTAACAGGACTCTAACCAGAGCAATCGAGCCAATCAAGCTCTTTACCACATAACACAATACCAAATAATTTTCTTATCAATTAACTAAAACTAAAATAAATGCACATTTATCGAGGGTCCACACTTCCCACAAGAGAAGGCGTTCCCGAATTATTAACTCACAAGGAAGTGATTAACTCTCTCCGGAATCTGAAGTCGGTCCCTTGCCCTTCGTCGATGGTTCTTTACCTAGAAAGGAGATGAGCAATTAAAGACAAATTAAATATAACTAACTATTAGCGGTAACATCCCTTTCATTGCTAAAAACAAATTCTAATCGAGTTCGAACGAGTCGATATTAAATAAAAATGGCATGTAACTCCTTAACATCAGTTCCCAATCCCACATAACCCGTTTCAATACATTAACTAAATGAAACGATAGAAAATAAGTTTGAATTCGACATAAAAATTCTGAAATTTTCCAGCTAGCGGCAGTTTACGAGAAAAATCATAACTAATTGTAGAATAATCGGATTGAGGCATTTCAAGTGGCTACCGAAAGCTAACGAGTTCAGCTACGTACAGAAATTAAGTTTGAAAACTTTCGAGGGCAATAGCTATGTCAAAATCAGTTCGAACAGTCTGCGAATTACCCACATACCAAAAAGAAAAACCCCACAAAATTACAAAACCATGGAAGAAGGAAGCTTAATTCACACACCACTTACCTCAAAACAACTTAGAAACCACCTAGGATGAGGGTTGTAAGGGAGAATTTGATCAACAAGGGTTTCTCCTCTTCACTCTCTTCTTTCCCCTCTTTTGTTTTTCTTCTCCCGTTCTTCCCTCTTTTTTTTTTAACTTTAGCCTTAATAATTATATATCAAGCCATTCAAGAGGGCTGAAACGTTGGGCCACAAAATAAATAAATAAATAAGTTTGGGCTTTCTAAAAAAAATCTAGTTGAGCTAAGATAGGGCTGGCCTTTTGGGCCATAAAAATAAATAAATAGGTTTTGGGCTTTCTAAAAAAAATCTAATTGGGCTAAGATAGGGCTGGCCTTTTGGGCCATAAAAATAAATAAATAGGTTTTGGACTTTCTAAAAAAAATCTAGTTGAGCTAAGATATTATAATATGCATCGAAACGAAAGAAATGTTGATCGTAATGAGAAAATGAGCATCAAAATGAAGGAAATATGCATCAAAACGAAGGTAATATTGATCGTAAAGAGAAAATGAGAATCAAAACGAAGGAAATATGCATCGAAATAAAGGAAATATTGATCGTAACAAGAAAATGAGCATCAAAAAGAAGGAAATCTGCATCGAAACGAATGAAATGTTATTTGTAACAAGAAAAGGAGCATCAAAATGTAGGAAATATGCATCGAAACGAAGGAAATATTGATCGTAATGAGAAAAAGAGCATCAAAATGAAGGAAATATGCATCGAAACGAAGGAAATATTGATCGTAACGAGAAAACGAGCATCAAAATGAAGGAAATATGCATCAAAACAAAGGAAATATTGATCGTAACGAGAAAACAAGCATCAAAAAGAAGGAAATCTGCATCGAAACGAATGAAATGTTGATCGTAACGAGAAAAGGAGCATCAAAATGTAGGAAATATGCATCGAAACGAAGGAAATATTGATCGTAACGAGAAAAAGAGCATCAAAATGAAGGAAATATGCATCGAAACGAAGGAAATATTGATCGTAACGAGAAAACGAGCATTGAAATTAAGGAAATATTCATCGAAACGAATGAAATATTGATCGTAACGAGAAAATGAGCATCAAAATGAAGGAAATATGCATCAAAACAAAGGAAATATTGATCGTAACGAGAAAACGAGCATCAAAAAGAAGGAAATCTGCATCGAAACGAATTAAATGTTGATCGTAACGAGAAAAGGAGCATCAAAATGAAGTAAATATGCATCGAAACGAAAGAAATGCTTATCGTAACGAGAAAAGGAGCATCAAAATGAAGGAAATATTCATCGAAACGAAGGAAATATTGATCGTAACGAGAAAATGAGCATTAAAATGAAGGAAATATTCATCGAAACGAAGTAAATATTGATCGTAACTAGAAAACGAGCATCAAAAAGAAGGAAATCTGCATCAAAACGAATGAAATGTTGATCGTAACGAGAAAAGGAGCATCAAAATGAAGTAAATATGCATCAAAACGAAGGAAATGCTGATCGTAACGAAAAAATGAGCATCAAAATGAAGGAAAAATGCATCGAAACGAAGGAAATGTTGATCGTAACGAGAAAAGGAGCATCAAAATGAAGTAAATATGCATCGAAACGAAGGAAATGCTTATCGTAACGAGAAAAGGAGCATCAAAATGAAGGAAATATGCATCGAAACGAAGGTAATATTGATCGTAACGAGAAAATGAGCATTAAAATGAAGGAAATATTCATCGAAACGAATGAAATATTGATCGTAACGAGAAAATGAGCATCAAAATGAATGAAATATGCATCGAAACGAAGGAAATATTGATCGTAACGAGAAAACGAGAATCAAAAAGAAGGAAATCTGCATCGAAACGAATGAAATGTTGATCGTAACTAGAAAAGGAGCATCAAAATGAAGTAAATATGCATCGAAACGAAGAAAATGCTTATCGTAACGAGAAAAGGAGCATCAAAATGAAGAAAATATGCATCGAAACGAAAGAAATATTGATCGTAACGAGAAAATGAGCATTAAAATGAAGAAAATATTCATCAAAACGAAGTAAATATTGATCGTAACTAGAAAACGAGCATCAAAAAGAAGGAAATCTGCATCGAAACGAATGAAATGTAGATCGTAACGAGAAAAGGAGCATCAAAATGAAGTAAATATGCATTGAAACGAAAGAAATGCTTATCGTAACGAGAAAAGGAGCATCAAAATGAAGGAAATATGCATCGAAACGAAGGAAATATTGATCGTAACGAGAAAATGAGCATTAAAATGAAGGAAATATTCATCGAAATGAAGTAAATATTGATCGTAACTAGAAAACGAGCATATAAAAGAAGGAAATCTGCATCAAAACGAATGAAATGTTGATCGTAACGAGAAAAGGAGCATCAAAATGAAGTAAATAAGCATCAAAACGAAGGAAATGCTGATCGTAACGAGAAAATGAGCATCAAAATGAAGGAAAAATGCATCGAAACGAAGGAAATGTTGATCATAACGAGAAAAGGAGCATCAAAATGAAGTAAATATGCATCGAAACGAAGGAAATGCTTATCGTAACGAGAAAAGGAGCATCAAAATGAAGGAAATATGCATCGAAATGAAGGTAATATTGATCGTAACGAGAAAATGAGCATCAAAACGAAGGAAATATGCATCGAAACAAATGAAATGTTGATCGTAACGAGAAAATGAGCATCAAAAAGAAGGAAATCTACATCGAAACGAATGAAATGTTGTTCGTAACGAGAAAATGTGCATCAAAATGAAATAAATATGCATAGAAACGAAGGAAATGTTGATCGTAACGAGAAAAAGTGCATCAAAATGAAGGAATTATACATCGAAAAGAAGAAAATATTGATCGTAACGAGAAAATGAGCATTAAAATGATGGAAATATTCATCGAAACGAAGAAAATATTGATCGTAATGAGAATAAGACCATCAAAATGAAGGAAATTTGCATCGAAACAAATGAAATGTTGATCGTAACGAGAAAAGGAGCATCAAAATGAAAGAAATATGCATCGAAACGAAGGTAATATTGACCGTAACGAGAAAATGAGAATCAAAACGAAGGAAATATGCATCGAAACATAGGAAATATTGATCGTAACGAGAAAACGAGCATAAAAAAGAAGGAAATCTGCATCGAAACGAATGAAATGTTGATCGTAACAAGAAAAAGAGCATCAAAATGAAGGAAATATACATCCAACGAAGGAAATGCTGATCGAAACGAGAAAAGGAGCATCAAAATGAAGGAAATATGCATCGAAACAAAGGACATATTGATCGTAACGAGAAAATGAGCATTAAAATGAAGGAAATATTCATCGAAATGAAGTAAATATTGATCGTAACTAGAAAACGATCATAAAAAAGAAGGAAATCTGCATCAAAACGAATGAAATGTTGATCGTAACGAGAAAAATGGGCATCAAAATGAAGTAAATATACATCAAAACGAAGGAAATGCTGATCCTAACGAGAAAAGGAGCATCAAAATGAAGGAAATATGCATCGAAACGAAGGAAATGTTGATCGTAACGAGAAAATGAGCATTAAAATGAAGGAAATATTCATCGAAACGAAGGAAATGTTGATCGTAACGAGAAAATGAGCATTAAAATGATGGAAATATTCATCGAAACGAAGAAAATGTTGATCGTAATGAGAATAGGAGCATCAAAATGAAGGAAATCTGCATCGAAACGAATGAAATGTTGATCGTAACGAGAAAAGGAGCATCAAAATGAAAGAAATATGCATCGAAACGAAGGTAATATTGATCGTAACGAGAAAATGAGAATCAAAACGAAGGAAATATGCATCGAAATATAGGAAATATTGATCGTAACGAGAAAACGAGCATAAAAAAAAAGGAAATCTGCATCGAAACGAATGAAATGTTGATCGTAACAAGAAAAGGAGCATCAAAATGAAGGAAATATGCATCCAACGAAGGAAATGCTGATCGTAACGAGAAAAGGAGCATCAAAATGAAGAAAATATGAATCGAAACAAAGGAAATATTGATCGTAACGAGAAAATGAGCATTAAAATGAAGGAAATATTCATCGAAACGAAGTAAATATTGATCGTAACTAGAAAACGATCATCAAAAAGAAGGAAATCTACATCAAAACGAATGAAATGTTGATCGTAACGAGAAAATGGGCATCAAAATGAAGTAAATATGCATCAAAACGAAGGAAATGCTGATCGTAACGAGAAAAGGAGCATCAAAATGAAGGAAATATGCATCGAAACGAAGGAAATGTTGATCGTAACGAGAAAATGAGCATTAAAATGAAGGAAATATTCATCGAAACGAAGGAAATGTTGATCGTAATTAGAAAAGGAGCATCAAAATGAAGGAAATATGCATCAAACAAAGGAAATGTTGATAATAACTAGAAAAGGAGCATCAAAATGAAGTAAATATGCATCGAAACGAAGGAAATGTTAATCGTAACAAGAAAAGGAGCATCAAAATGAAGGAAATATGCATCGAAATGAAGGTAATATTGATCGTAAAGAGAAAATAAAAATCAAAACAAAGAAAATATGCATCGAAACAAAGAAAATATTGATCGTAACGAGAAAATGAGCATCAAAAAGAAGAAAATCTACATCGAAACGAATGAAATGTTGTTCGTAACAAGAAAAGAATCATCAAAATGAAGTAAATATGCATCGAAACGAAGGAAATGCAGATCGTAACGAGAAAATGAGCATCAAAATGAAGGAAATATGCATCAAACAAAGGAAATGTTGATCATAACTAGAAAAAGAGCATCAAAATGAAGTAAATATGCATCGAAACGAAGGAAATGTTGATCGTAACGAGAAAAGGAGCATCAAAATGAAGGGAATATGCATCGAAATGAAGGAAATATTGATCGTAATGAGAAAACGAGCTTCAAAAAGAAGGAAATCTACATCGAAACGATTGAAATGTTGATCGTAACAAGAAAATGAGCATCAAAATGTAGGAAATATACATCAAAATGAAGGAAATACTGATCATAACGAGAAAATGAGCATCAAAATGAAGGAAATATGCATCGAAACGAAGGAAATATTGATCGTAACGGGAAAATGAGCATTAAAATGAAGGAAATATTCATCGAAACGAATGAAATGTTGATCGTATCGAGAAAATGAGCATCAAAATGAAGGAAATATGCATCAAAACGAAGGAAATATTGATCGTAACGAGAAAACGAGCATCAAAAATAAGGAAATCTGCATCGAAACTAATGAAATGTTGATCGTAACGAGAAAAGGAGCATCAAAATAAAGTAAATATGCATCGAAACGAAGGAAATGCTTATCGTAATGAGAAAAGGAGCATCAAAATGAAGGAAATATGCATCGAAACGAAGGAAATATTGATCGTAACGAGAAAATGAGCATTAAAATGAAGGAAATATTCATCGAAACGAAGTAAATATTAATCGTAACTAGAAAACGAGCATAAAAAAGAAGGAAATCTGCATCAAAACGAATGAAATGTTGATCGTAACGAGAAAAGGAGCATCAAAATGAAGTAAATATGCATCAAAACGAAGGAAATGCTGATCGTAACGAGAAAATGAGCATCAAAATGAAGGAAAAATGCATCGAAACGAAGGAAATGTTGATCGTAACGAGAAAATGAGAATCAAAATGAAGTAAATATGCATCGAAACGAAGGAAATGCTTATCGTAACGAGAAAAGGAGTATCAAAATGAAGGAAATATGCATCGAAACGAAGGAAATATTGATCGTAACGAGAAAATGAGCATTAAAATGAAGGAAATATTCATCGAAACGAATGAAATATTGATCGTAACGAGAAAATGAGCATCAAAAAGAAGGAAATATGCATCGAAACAAAGGAAATATTGATCGTAACGAGAAAACGAGAATCAAAAAGAAGGAAATCTGCATCGAAACGAATGAAATGTTGATCGTAACTAGAAAAGGAGCATCAAAATGAAGTAAATATGCATCGAAACGAAGAAAATGCTTATCGTAACGAGAAAAGGAGCATCAAAATGAAGGAAATATGCATCGAAACGAAAGAAATATTGATCGTAACGAGAAAATGAGCATTAAAATGAAGAAAATATTCATCAAAACGAAGTAAATATTGATCGTAACTAGAAAACGAGCATCAAAAAGAAGGAAATCTGCATCAAAATGAATGAAATGTTGATCGTAACGAGATAAGGAGCATCAAAATGAAGTAAATATGCATCAAAACGAAGGAAATGCTGATCGTAACGAGAAAAGGAGCATCAAAATGAAGGAAAAATGCATCGAAACGAAGGAAATGTTGATCGTAACGATAAAATGAGCATTAAAATGAAGGAAATATTCATCGAAACGAAGGAAATGATGATCGTAATGAGAAAATGAGCATCAAAATGAAGGAAATATGCATCAAACAAAGAAAATGTTGATCATAACTAGAAAAGGTTCATCAAAATGAAGTAAATATGTGTCACGCCCTGACCCAGACTGAACGCGACTACCGCCACATTAACCATAAATTTCGCGGAATGGGTGCACTCCACTCCACAAAGTTTATAGAAAACGTAAGGCTTGCTATCAAGTACCTGTAGAACTGAACAACTGATAACAACGGGTACAACCCGAGGACATCATCTCATAAAGTATTAACAAGGATTACAAAGGTACAAAAATACAATGATGTAACTTAGTTTTAAAGAAAATATACATGAACGATATAACATCGCGAGGGTACAAAAAGAACATCAAGGGGGTCACCAAATATAAACTATACAATCTCGCCAATGAGTCCGTCAATTTACATAAAAGAGAAAGTACCCAAAACACTGATTGGATGACGAGCAAACGATAGGCAAACCTCCAACCAAAACGATATCAACAGCCTGAAAAGGAAAGAATGATGGGGGTGAGCAAAACCACTAGCTCAGTGAGGTGATAAGCCGATCACCCCGACCCTTATACGAAGCATGTATTCCCACTCGCGGTTCATAACATAAAATCCAACATTATGTCCCACAATAACTATTTCTCACTCAGTATACATATTAATGAACATAAAAACCTTAGTGCACATTTACGAATAACTCAATTAGTTCAAACAATATGTTATCACATAAAAGATGCGTGGGTAGTCAATATCCTCCTCGAACTGAGCTCTCCGTCGAGAGACAGTCCAAGCCCGTCACCGTTACTCTAGATAAAATGCACATTAATATTCTTTCTCAACACGCCAAGTGCTAAAGTTCACAATTCAATATCGACGTGAATACTTGAAATGATCAAACATATAAACATATATGACATGCATGTCCTACACCGGTGACGTTGACTGAGCCTATAATATACTGATCCATCTAACGATCACCCTCCAGAGTATCAGTAATTGGCAAATGGACAGGTGCCCCGTTAGATCTAACTCACCCAGGTTTGCCAAGCAACGGGTAACTTGGTTGTCACTCTAACTCACCCGTACCGCGATAATTCGGGCTACTTAATCAATGTCGCTCCAACTCACCCGAACCGTGACCAATTCGGGCTACTTAACCTTGGTACCAGGCATACATATGCATATGTATCATAAGATGAATAACGACTCAAGTTAGAGTCTTAATAGCACACAAGAATAACCAGAAATCAATTCTCAAATAATTCACAATAAATGCTATCAGATATCGAGCCGGCAAGGCTCTTCAACATAAGTTAAAATCAATAATACTCATAAAATGGCTAACAGGACTCTAACCAGAGCAATCGAGCCAATCAAGCTCTTTACCACATAACACAATACCAAATAATTTTCTTATCAATTAACTAAAACTAAAATAAATGCACATTTATCGAGGGTCCACACTTCCCACAAGAGAAGGCGTTCCCAAATTATCAACTCACAAGGAATGATTAACTCTCTCCGGAATCTGAAGTCGGTCCCTTGCCCTTCGTCGATGGTTCTTTACCTAGAAAGGAGATGAGCAATTAAAGACAAATTAAATATAACTAACTATTAGCTGTAACATCCCTTTCATTGCTAAAAACAAATTCTAATCGAGTTCGAACGAGTCGATATTAAATAAAAATGGCATGTAACTCCTTAACATCAGTTCCCAATCACACATAACCCGTTTCAATACATTAACTAAACGAAACGATAGAAAATAAGTTTGAATTCGACATAAAAATTCTGAAATTTTCCAGCTAGCGGCAGTTTAGGAGAAAAATCATAACTAATTGTAGAATAATTGGATTGAGGCATTTCAAGTGGCTACCGAAAGCTAACGAGTCAGCTACGTACAGAAATTAAGTTTGCAAACTTTCGAGGGCAATAGCTATGTCAAAATCAGTTCGAATAGTCTGCGAATTACCCACATACCAAAAAGAAAAACCCCACAAAATTACAAAACCATGGAAGAAGGAAGCTTAATTCACACACCACTTACCTCAAAACAACTTAGAAACCACCTAGGATGAGGGTTGTAAGGGAGAATTTGATCAACAAGGGTTTCTCCTCTTCACTCTCTTCTTTCCCCTCTTTTGTTTGTCTTCTCCCGTTCTTCCCTCTTTTTTTTTTTTAAATTTAGCCTTAATAATTATATATCAGGCCATTCAAGAGGGCTGAAACGTTGGGCCAAAAAATAAATAAATAAATAAGTTTGGGCTTTCTAAAAAAAATCTAGTTGAGCTAAGATAGGGCTGGCCTTTTGGGCCATAAAAATAAATAAATAGGTTTTGGGCTTTCTAAAAAAAATCTAGTTGGGCTAAGATAGGGCTGGCCTTTTGGGCCATAAAAATAAATAAATAGGTTTTGGGCTTTCTAAAAAAAATCTAGTTGAGCTAAGATATTATAATATGCATCGAAACAAAGGAAATATTGATCGTAACGAGAAAATGAGCATCAAAATGAAGGAAATATGCATCAAAACGAAGGTAATATTGATCGTAAAGAGAAAATGAGAATCAAAACGAAGGAAATATGCATCGAAACAAAGGAAATATTGATCGTAACGAGAAAATGAGCATCAAAAAGAAGGAAATCTGCATCGAAACGAATGAAATGTTATTCGTAACAAGAAAAGGAGCATCAAAATGAAGTAAATATGCATCGAAACGAAGGAAATGCTGATCGTAACGAGAAAAAGTGCATCAAAATGAAGGAAATATATATCAAAATGAAGAAAATATTGATCGTAACGAGAAAATGAGCATTAAAATGATGGAAATATTCATCAAAACGAAGGAAATGTTGATCGTAATGAGAATGGGAGCATCAAAATAATGGAAATCTGCATCGAAACGAATGAAATGTTGATTGTAACGAGAAAAGGAGCATCAAAATGAAGGAAATATGCATCGAAACGAAGGTAATATTGATCGTAACGAGAAAATGAGAATCAAAACGAAGGAAATATGCAACGAAACAGAGAAAATATTGATCGTAACGAGAAATCAAGCATAAAAAAGAAGGAAATCTGCAGAAAAACGAAGGAAATGTTGATCGTAACAAGAAAAGAAGCATCAAGTTGATGGAAATTTGCATCGAACGAAGGAAACATTGATCGTAACGAGAAAAGTAGCATTAAAATGAAAGAAATATTCATCGAAACGAAGGAAATATTGATCATAATGAGAAAAGGAGCATCAAAATGAAGGAAATATTCATCGAAACGAAGGTAATATTGATCGTAACAGGAAAATGAGAATAAAAAAATAGGAAATATGCATCGAAACAAAGGAAATATTGATCGTAACGAGAAAACGAGCATTAAAATGAAGGAAATATTCATCGAAACGAAGGAAATGATGATCGTAATGAGAAAATGAGAATTAATATGAAGGAAATATGCATCAAACAAAGGAAATGTTGATCATAACTAGAAAAGGAGCATCAAAATGAAGGAAATATGCATCAAAACGAAGGTAATATTGATTGTAAAGAGAAAATGAGAATCAAAACGAAGGAAATATGCATCGAAACAAAGGAAATATTGATCGTAACGAGAAAATGAGCATCAAAAAGAAGGATTTTTGCATCGAAACGAATGAAATGTTGTTCGTAATAAGAAAAGGAGCATCAAAATGAAGTAAATAAGCATCGAAACGAAGGAAATGCTGATCGTAACGATAAAAGTGCATCAAAATGAAGGAAATATACATCGAAATGAAGGAAATATATATCAAAATGAAGAAAATATTGATCGTAACGAGAAAATGAGCATTAAAATGAAGGAAATATTCATCGAAACGAAGGAAATGTTGATCGTAATGAGAATAGGAGCATCAAAATGATGGAAATCTGCATCGAAACGAATGAAATGTTGATTGTAACGAGAAAAGGAGCATCAAAATGAAGGAAATATGCATCGAAACGAAGGTAATATTGATCGTAACGAGAAAATAAGAATCAAAACGAAGGAAATATGTAACGAAACAGAGGAAATATTGATCGTAACGAGAAAACGAGCAAAAAAAGAAGGAAATCTGCATCGAAACGAATGAATTGTTGATCGTAACAAGAAAAGGAGCATCAAATTGAAGGAAATATGCATCGAATGAAGGAAACATTGATCGTAACGAGAAAATAAGCATTAAAATTATGGAAATATTCATCAAAACAAAGGAAATATTGATCGTAATGAGAAAAGGAGCATCAAAATGAAGGAAATATGCATCGAAACGAAGGTAATATTGATCGTAACGAGAAAATGAGAATCAAAACGTAGGAAATATGCATCGAAACAAAGGAAATATTGATCGTAATGATAAAACGAGCATCAAAAAGAAGGAAATCTACATCGAAATGAATGAAATGTTGATCGTAACAAGGAAAGGAGCATCAAAATGAAGTAAATATGCATCGAAACGAAGGAAATGCTGATCATAATGAGAAAATGAGCATTAAAATGAAGAAAATATGCATCGAAACGAAGGAAATATTGATCGTAACGAGAAAATGAGCATCAAAATGAAGGAAATATGCATCGAAACGAAGGAAATGTTGATCGTAATGAGAAAAGGAGCATCAAAATGAAGGAAATCTGCATCAAAATGAATTAAATGTTGATTGTAACGAGAAAAGGAACATCAAAGTGAAGTAAATATGCATCAAAACGAAGGAAATGCTGATCGTAACGAGAAAAGGAGCATCAAAATGAAAGAAATATACATCGAAACGAAGGTAATATTGATCGTAAAGAGAAAATGAGAATCAAAACGAAGGAAATATGCATCAAAACAAAGGAAATATTGATCGTAACGAGAAAATGAGCATCAAAAAGAAGGAAATCTACATCGAAACGAATGAAATGTTGTTCGTAACAAGAAAATGAGCATCAAAATGAAGTAAATATACATAGAAACGAAGGAAATGCTGATCGTAACGAGATAAAGTGCATCAAAATGAAGGAAATATACATCGAAACAAAGAAAATATTGATCGTAACGAGAAAATGAGCATTAAAATGATGGAAATATTCATCGAAACGAAGGAAATGTTGATCGTAATGATAATAGGAGCATCAAAATGAAGGAAATCTGCATCGAAACGATTAAAATGTTGATCGTAACAAGAAAAGGAGCATCAAAATGAAGGAAATATGCATCGAAACGAAGGTAATATTGATCGTAACGAGAAAATGAGAATCAAAACGAAGGAAATATGCATCGAAACATAGGAAATATTGATCGTAAAGAGGAAACGAGCATAAAAAGAAGAAAATCTGCATCGAAACGAATGAAATGTTGATCGCAACAAGAAAAGGAGCATCAAAATGAAGGAAATATGCATCGAACGAAGGAAATGCTGATCGTAACGAGAAAAGGAGCGTCAAAATGAAGGAAATATGCATCGAAACGAAGTAAATATTGATCGTAACTAGAAAATGATCATCAAAAAGAAGGAAACCTGCATCAAAACGAATGAAATGTTGATCATAACGAGAAAAGAGGCATCAAAATGAAGTAAATATACATCAAAACGAAGGAAATGCTGATCGCAACGAGAAAAGGAGCATCAAAATGAAGGAAATATGCATCACACAAAGGAAATGTTGATCATAACTAGAAAAGGAGCATCAAAATGAAGTAAATATGCATCGAAACGAAAGAAATGTTGATCGTAACAAGAAAAGAGCATCAAAATGAAGGAAATATGCATCGAAACGAAGGTAATATTGATCGTAAAGAGAAAATGAGAATCAAAACGAAGGAAATATGCATCGAAACAAAGGAAATATTGATTGTAACGAGAAAATGAGCATCAAAAAGAAGGAAATCTGCATCGAAACGAATGAAATGCTGTTCGTAACAAGAAAAGGAGCATAAAATGAAGTAAATATGCATCTAAACGAAGGAAATGATAATCGTAATGAGAAAAAGTGCATCAAAATGAAGGAAATATATATCGAAATTAAGAAAATATTGATCGTAACGAGAAAATGAGCATTAAAATGAAGGAAATATTCATCGAAACGAAGGAAATGTTGATCGTAATGAGAATGGGAGCATCAAAATGATGGAAATCTGCATCGAAACGAATGAAATGTTGATTGTAACGAGAAAAGGAGCATCAAAATGAAAGAAATATGCATCGAAACGAAGGTAATATTGATCGTAACGAGAAAATGAGAATCAAAACAAAGGAAATATGTAACGAAACAGAGGAAATATTGATCGTAACGAGAAAACGAGCATAAAAAAGAAGGAAATCTGCATCGAAATGAATGAAATGTTGATCGTAACAAGAAGAAAGCATCAAATTGAAGAAATATGCATCGAACGAAGGAAACATTGATAGTAACGAGAAAAGGAGCATTAAAATGAAGGAAATATTCATCGAAGCGAAGGAAATATTGATTGTAATGAGAAAAGGAGCATCAAAATGAAGGAAATAGCATCGAAACGAAGGTAATATTGATCGTAACGGGAAAATGAGAATCAAAACATAGGAAATATGCATCGAAACAAAGGAAATATTGATCGTAACGGGAAAACGAGCATCAAAAAGAAGGAAATCTACATCGAAACGAATGAAATGTTGATTGTAACAAGAAAATGAGCATCAAAATGAAGGAAATATGCATCGAAACGAAGGAAATATTGATCGTAACGAGAAAACGAGCATCAAAAAGTAGGAAATCTGCATCGAAACGAATGAAATGTTGATCGTAACGAGAAAATGAGCATCAAAATGAAGTAAATATGCATCGAAACGAAGGAAATGCTGATCGTAACGAGAAAAGGAGCATCAAAATGAAGGAAATATGCATCGAAACGAAGGAAATATTGATCGTAACGAGAAAATGAGCATTAAAATGAAGAAATATTCATCGAAACGAAGTAAATATTGATCGTAACTAGATAACGAGCATCAAAAAGAAGGAAATCTGCATCAAAACGAATGAAATGTTGATCGTAACGAGAAAAGGAGCATCAAAATGAAGTAAATAAGCATCAAAACAAAGGAAATGCTGATCGTAACGAGAAAAGGAGCATCAAAATAGAGGAAAAATGCATCGAAACGAAGGAAATATTGATCGTAACGAGAAAATGAGCATTAAAATGAAGGAAATATTCATCGAAACGAAGGAAATGATGATCGTAATGAGAAAATGAGCATCAAAATGAAGGAAATATGCATCAAACAAAGGAAATGTTGATCATAACTAGAAAAGGAGCATCAAAATGAAGTAAATATGCATCGAAACGTAGGAAATATTGATCGTAATGAGAAAAGGAGCATCAAAATGAAGGAAATATGCATCGAAACAAAGGAAATATTGATCGTAACGAGAAAATGAGCATCAAAAAGAAGAAAATCTGCATCGAAACGAATGAAATATTGTTCGTAACAAGAAAAGGAGCATCAAAATGAAGTGAATATGCATCGAAACGAAGGAAATGCTGATCATAACGAGAAAAGGAGCATCAAAATGAAGGAAATATGCATCGAAACGAAGGAAATATTTATCGTAATGGGAAAATGAGAATCAAAACGAAGGAAATATGCATCGAAACAAAGGAAATATTGATCGTAACGAGAAAACGAGCATCAAAAAGAAGGAAATCTGCATCGAAACAAATGAAATGTTGATCGTAACAAGAAAAGAAGCATCAAGTTGAAGGAAATATGCATCGAACGAAGGAAACATTGATCGTAACGAGAAAAGGAGCATTAAAATGAAAGAAATATTCATCGAAACGAAGGAAATATTGATCGTAATGAGAAAAGGAGCATCAAATGAAGGAAATGTTCATCGAAACGAAGGTAATATTGATCGTAACAGGAAAATGAGAATAAAAAAATAGGAAATATGCATCGAAACAAAGGAAATATTGATCGTAACGAGAAAACGAGCATCAAAAAGAATGTAATCTGCATCGAAACGAATGAAATGTTGATCGTAACAAGAAAATGAGCATCAAAATGAAGGAAATATGCATCGAAACGAAGGAAATATTGATCGTAACGAGAAAATGAGCATCAAAATGAAGGAAATGAGAATCGAAACGAAGGAAATATTGATCGTAACGAGAAAATGAGCATCAAAAAGAAGGAAATCTGCATCGAAACGAATGAAATGTTGATCGTAACGAGAAAATGAGCATCAAAATGAAGTAAATATGCATCGAAATGAAGGAAATGCTGATCGTAACGAGAAAATGAGCATCAAAATGAAGGAAATATGCATCGAAACGAAGGAAATATTGATCTTAACGAGAAAATGAGCATTAAAATGAAGGTAATATTCATCGAAACGAAGTAAATATTGATCGTAACTAGAAAACGAGCATAAAAAAGAAGGAAATCTGCATCAAAACGAATGAAATGTTGATCGTAACGAGAAAAGGAGCATCAAAATGAAGTAAATATGCATCAAAACGATGGAAATGCTGATCGTAACGAGAAAAAGAGCATCAAAATGAAGGAAAAATGCATCGAAACGAAGGAAATGTTGATCGTAACGAGAAAATGAGCATTAAAATGAAGGAAATATTCATCGAAACGAAGGAAATGATGATCGTAATGAGAAAATGAACATCAATATGAAGGGAATATGCATCAAACAAAGGAAATGTTGATCATAACTAGAAAAGGAGCATCAAAATGAAGGAAATATGCATCAAAACGAAGGTAATATTGATCGTAAAGAGAAAATGAGAATCAAAACGAAGGAAATATGCATCGAAACAAAGGAAATATTGATCGTAACGAGAAAATGAGCATCAAAAAGAAGGAAATCTGCATCGAAACGAATGAAATGTTATTCGTAACAAGAAAAGGAGCATCAAAATGAAGTAAATATGCATCGAAACGAAGGAAATGCTGATCGTAACGAGAAAAAGTGCATCAAAATGAAGGAAATATATATCAAAATGAAGGAAATATTGATAGTAACGAGAAAATGAGCATTAAAATGATGGAAATATTCATCAAAACGAAGGAAATGTTGATCGTAATGAGAATGGGAGCATCAAAATAATGGAAATCTGCATCGAAACGAATGAAATGTTGATTGTAACGAGAAAAGGATCATCAAAATGAAGGAAATATGCATCGAAACGAAGGTAATATTGATCGTAACGAGAAAATGAGAATCAAAACGAAGGAAATATGCAACGAAACAGAGAAAATATTGATCGTAACGAGAAATCAAGCATAAAAAAGAAGGAAATCTGCAGAAAAACGAATGAAATGTTGATCGTAACAAGAAAAGAAGCATCAAGTTGATGGAAATTTGCATCGAACGAGGGAAACATTGATCGTAACGAGAAAAGGAGCATTAAAATGAAAGAAATATTCATCGAAACGAAGGAAATATTGATCATAATGAGAAAAGGAGCATCAAAATGAAGGAAATATTCATCGAAACGAAGGTAATATTGATCGTAACAGGAAAATGAGAATAAAAAAATAGGAAATATGCATCGAAACAAAGGAAATATTGATCGTAACGAGAAAACGAGCATCAAAAAGAAGGAAATCTGCATCGAAACGAATGAAATGTTGATCGTAACAAGAAAATGAGCATCAAAATGAAGGAAATATGCATCGAAACGAAGGAAATATTGATCGTAACGAGAAAATGAGCATCAAAATGAAAGAAATATGCATCGAAACGAAGGAAATATTGATCGTAACGAGAAAATGAGCTTCGAAAAGAAGGAAATCTGCATCGAAACGAATGAAATGTTGATCGTAACGAGAAAAGGAGCATCAAAATGAAGGAAATATGCATCGAAACGAAGGAAATATTGATCTTAACGAGAAAATGAGCATTAAAATGAAGGTAATATTCATCGAAACGAAGTAAATATTGATCGTAACTAGAAAACGAGCATCAAAAAGAAGGAAATCTGCATCAAAACGAATGAAATGTTGATCGTAACGAGAAAAGGAGCATCAAAATGAAGTAAATATGCATCAAAACGACGGAAATATTGATCGTAATGAGAAAAAGAGCATCAAAATGAAGGAAAAATGCATCGAAACGAAGGAAATGTTGATCGTAACGAGAAAATGAGCATTAAAATGAAGGAAATATTCATCGAAACGAAGGAAATGATGATCGTAATGAGAAAATGAGAATTAATATGAAGGAAATATGCATCAAACAAAGGAAATGTTGATCATAACTAGAAAAGGAGCATCAAAATGAAGGAAATATGCATCAAAACGAAGGTAATATTGATTGTAAAGAGAAAATGAGAATCAAAACGAAGGAAATATGCATCGAAACAAAGGAAATATTGATCGTAACGAGAAAATGAGCATCAAAAAGAAGGATTTTTGCATCGAAACGAATGAAATGTTGTTCGTAATAAGAAAAGGAGCATCAAAATGAAGTAAATATGCATCGAAACGAAGGAAATGCTGATCGTAACGAGAAAAGTGCATCAAAATGAAGGAAATATACATCGAAATGAAGAAAATATTGATCGTAACGAGAAAATGAGCATCAAAATGAAGGAAATATTCATCGAAACGAAGGAAATGTTGATCGTAATGAGAATAGGAGCATCAAAATGATGGAAATCTGCATCGAAACGAATGAAATGTTGATTGTAACGAGAAAAGGAGCATCAAAATAAAGGAAATATGCATCGAAACGAAGGTAATATTGATCGTAACGAGAAAATAAGAATCAAAACGAAGGAAATATGTAACAAAACAGAGGAAATATTGATCGTAACGAGAAAACGAGCAAAAAAAGAAGGAAATCTGCATCGAAACGAATGAATTGTTGATCGTAACAAGAAAAGGAGCATCAAATTGAAGGAAATATGCATCGAATGAAGGAAACATTGATCGTAACGAGAAAATAAGCATTAAAATGAAGGAAATATTCATCAAAACGAAGGAAATATTGATCGTAATGAGAAAAGGAGCATCAAAATGAAGGAAATATGCATCGAAACGAAGGTAATATTGATCGTAACGAGAAAATGAGAATCAAAACGTAGGAAATATGCATCGAAACAAAGGAAATATTGATCGTAATGATAAAACGAGCATCAAAAAGAAGGAAATCTACATCGAAATGAATGAAATGTTGATCGTAACAAGGAAAGGAGCATCAAAATGAAGTAAATATGCATCGAAACGAAGGAAATGCTGATCATAATGAGAAAATGAGCATTAAAATGAAGAAAATATGCATCGAAACGAAGGAAATATTGATCGTAACGAGAAAATGAGCATCAAAATGAAGGAAATATGCATCGAAACGAAGGAAATGTTGATCGTAATGAGAAAAGGAGCATCAAAATGAAGGAAATCTGCATCAAAACGAATTAAATGTTGATTGTAACGAGAAAAGGAACATCAAAGTGAAGTAAATATGCATCAAAACGAAGGAAATGCTGATCGTAACGAGAAAAGGAGCATCAAAATGAAAGAAATATACATCGAAACGAAGGTAATATTGATCGTAAAGAGAAAATGAGAATCAAAACGAAGGAAATATGCATCAAAACAAAGAAAATATTGATCGTAACGAGAAAATGAGCATCAAAAAGAAGGAAATCTACATCGAAACGAATGAAATGTTGTTCGTAACAAGAAAATGAGCATCAAAATGAAGTAAATATACATAGAAACGAAGGAAATGCTGATCGTAACGAGATAAAGTGCATCAAAATGAAGGAAATATACATCGAAACAAAGAAAATATTGATCGTAACGAGAAAATGAGCATTAAAATGATGGAAATATTCATCGAAACGAAGGAAATGTTGATCGTAATGATAATAGGAGAATCAAAATGAAGGAAATCTGCATCGAAACGATTGAAATGTTGATCGTAACAAGAAAAGGAGCATCAAAATGAAGGAAATATGCATCGAAACGAAGGTAATATTGATCGTAACGAGAAAATGAGAATCAAAACGAAGGAAATATGCATCGAAACATAGGAAATATTGATCGTAAAGAGGAAACGAGCATAAAAAGAAGAAAATCTGCATCGAAACGAATGAAATGTTGATCGCAACAAGAAAAGGAGCATCAAAATGAAGGAAATATGCATCGAACGAAGGAAATGCTGATCGTAACGAGAAAATGAGCGTCAAAATGAAGGAAATATGCATCGAAACGAAGTAAATATTGATCGTAACTAAAAAATGATCATCAAAAAGAAGGAAACCTGCATCAAAACGAATGAAATGTTGATCATAACGAGAAAAGAGGCATTAAAATGAAGTAAATATACATCAAAACGAAGGAAATGCTGATCGCAACGAGAAAAGGAGCATCAAAATGAAGGAAATATGCATCACACAAAGGAAATGTTGATCATAACTAGAAAAGGAGCATCAAAATGAAGTAAATATGCATCGAAACGAAAGAAATGTTGATCGTAACGAGAAAAGAGCATCAAAATGAAGGAAATATGCATCGAAACGAAGGTAATATTAATCGTAAAGAGAAAATGAGAATCAAAACGAAGGAAATATGCATCGAAACAAAGGAAATATTGATTGTAACGAGAAAATGAGCATCAAAAAGAAGGAAATCTGCATCGAAACGAATGAAATGCTGTTCGTAACAAGAAAAGGAGCATAAAATGAAGTAAATATGCATCTAAACGAAGGAAATGATAATCGTAACGAGAAAAAGTGCATCAAAATGAAGGAAATATATATCGAAATTAAGAAAATGTTGATCGTAACGAGAAAATGAGCATTAAAATGAAGGAAATATTCATCGAAACGAAGGAAATGTTGATCGTAATGAGAATGGGAGCATCAAAATGATGGAAATCTGCATCGAAACGAATGAAATGTTGATTGTAACGAGAAAAGGAGCATCAAAATGAAAGAAATATGCATCGAAACGAAGGTAATATTGATCGTAACGAGAAAATGAGAATCAAATCAAAGGAAATATGTAACGAAACAGAGGAAATATTGATCGTAACGAGAAAACGAGCATAAAAAAGAAGGAAATCTGCATCGAAATGAATGAAATGTTGATCGTAACAAGAAAAGAAGCATCAAATTGAAGAAATATGCATCGAACGAAGGAAACATTGATAGTAACGAGAAAAGGAGCATTAAAATGAAGGAAATATTCATCGAAGCGAAGGAAATATTGATCGTAATGAGAAAAGGAGCATCAAAATGAAGGAAATAGCATCGAAACGAAGGTAATATTGATCGTAACGGGAAAATAAGAATCAAAACGTAGGAAATATGCATCGAAACAAAGGAAATATTGATCGTAACGGGAAAACGAGCATCAAAAAGAAGGAAATCTACATCGAAACGAATGAAATGTTGATTGTAACAAGAAAATGAGCATCAAAATGAAGGAAATATGCATCGAAACGAAGGAAATATTGTTCGTAACGAGAAAACGAGCATCAAAAAGAAGGAAATCTGCATCGAAACGAATGAAATAATGATCGTAACGAGAAAATGAGCATCAAAATGAAGTAAATATGCATCGAAACGAAGGAAATGCTGATCGTAACGAGAAAAGGAGCATCAAAATGAAGGAAATATGCATCGAAACGAAGGAAATATTGATCGTAACGAGAAAATGAGCATTAAAATGAAGAAATATTCATCGAAACGAAGTAAATATTGATCGTAACTAGATAACGAGCATCAAAAAGAAGGAAATCTGCATCAAAACGAATGAAATGTTGATCGTAACGAGAAAAGGAGCATCAAAATGAAGTAAATATGCATCAAAACAAAGGAAATGCTGATCGTAACGAGAAAAGGAGCATCAAAATAGAGGAAAAATGCATCGAAACGAAGGAAATATTGATCGTAACGAGAAAATGAGCATTAAAATGAAGGAAATATTCATCGAAACGAAGGAAATGATGATCGTAATGAGAAAATGAGCATCAAAATGAAGGAAATATGCATCAAACAAAGGAAATGTTGATCATAACTAGAAAAGGAGCATCAAAATGAAGTAAATATGCATCGAAACGAAGGAAATGTTGATCGTAACGAGAAAAGGAGCATCAAAATGAAGGAAATATGCATCGAAACAAAGGAAATATTGGTCGTAACGAGAAAATGAGCATCAAAAAGAAGAAAATCTGCATCGAAACGAATGAAATATTGTTCGTAACAAGAAAATAAGCATCAAAATGAAGTAAATATGCATCGAAACGAAGGAAATGCTGATCATAACGAGAAAAGGAGCATCAAAATTAAGGAAATATGCATCGAAACGAAGGAAATATTTATCGTAATGGGAAAATGAGAATCAAAACGAAGGAAATATGCATCGAAACAAAGGAAATATTGATCGTAACGAGAAAACGAGCATCAAAAAGAAGGAAATCTGCATCGAAACAAATGAAATGTTGATCGTAACAAGAAAAGAAGCATCAAGTTGAAGGAAATATGCATCGAACGAAGGAAACATTAATCGTAACGAGAAAAGGAGCATTAAAATGAAAGAAATATTCATCGAAACGAAGGAAATATTGATCGTAATGAGAAAAGGAGCATCAAATGAAGGAAATGTTCATCGAAACGAAGGTAATATTGATCGTAACAGGAAAATGAAAATAAAAAAATAGGAAATATGCATCGAAACAAAGGAAATATTGATCGTAACGAGAAAACGAGCATCAAAAAGAAGGTAATCTGCATCGAAACGAATGAAATGTTGATCGTAACAAGAAAATGAGCATCAAAATGAAGGAAATATGCATCGAAACGAAGGAAATATTGATCGTAACGAGAAAATGAGCATCAAAATGAAGGAAATGAGAATCGAAACGAAGGAAATATTGATCGTAACGAGAAAATGAGCATCAAAAAGAAGGAAATCTGCATCGAAACGAACGAAATGTTGATCGTAACGAGAAAATGAGCATCAAAATGAAGTAAATATGCATCGAAACGAAGGAAATGCTGATCGTAACGAGAAAAGGAGCATCAAAATGAAGGAAATATGCATCGAAACGAAGGAAATATTGATCTTAACGAGAAAATGAGCATTAAAATGAAGGTAATATTCATCGAAACGAAGTAAATATTGATCATAACTAGAAAACGAGCATAAAAAAGAAGGAAATCTGCATCAAAACGAATGAAATGTTGATCGTAACGAGAAAAGGAGCATCAAAATGAAGTAAATATGCATCAAAACGATGGAAATGCTGATCGTAACGAGAAAAAGAGCATCAAAATGAAGGAAAAATGCATCGAAACGAAGGAAATGTTGATCGTAACGAGAAAATGAGCATTAAAATGAAGGAAATATTCATCGAAACGAAGGAAATGATGATCGTAATGAGAAAATGAACATCAATATGAAGGGAATATGCATCAAACAAAGGAAATGTTGATCATAACTAGAAAAGGAGCATCAAAATGAAGGAAATATGCATCAAAACGAAGGTAATATTGATCGTAAAGAGAAAATAAGAATCAAAACGAAGGAAATATGCATCGAAACAAAGGAAATATTGATCGTAACGAGAAAATGAGCATCAAAAAGAAGGAAATTTGCATCGAAACGAATGAAATGTTGTTCGTAATAAGAAAAGGGGCATCAAAATGAAGTAAATATGCATCGAAACGAAGGAAATACTGATCGTAACGAGAAAAGTGCATCAAAATGAAGGAAATATACATCGAAACGAAGAAAATATTGATCGTACCGAGAAAATGAGCATTAAAATGAAGGAAATATTCATCGAAACGAAGGAAATGTTGATCGTAATGAGAATATAAGCATCAAAATGATGGAAATCTGCATCGAAACGAATGAAATGTTGATTGTAACGAGAAAAGGAGCATCATAATGAAAGAAATATGCATCGAAACGAAGGTAATATTGATCGTAACGAGAAAATAAGAATCAAAACGAAGGAAATATGTAACGAAACAGAGGAAATATTGAACGTAACGAGAAAACGAGCAAAAAAAAAAGGAAATATGCATCGAAACGAATGAAATGTTGATCGTAACAAGAAAAGGAGCATCAAATTGAAGGAAATATGCATCGAACGAAGGAAACATTTGATCGTAACTAGAAAATAAGCATTAAAATGAAGGAAATATTCATCAAAACGAAGGAAATATTGATCGTAATGAGAAAAGGAGCATCAAAATGAAGGAAATATGCATCGAAACGAAGGTAATATTGATCGTAACGAGAAAATGAGAATCAAAACGTAGGAAATATGCATCGAAACAATGGAAATATTGATCGTAACGAGAAAACGAGCATCAAAAAAAAGGAAATCTACATCGAAACGAATGAAATGTTGATCGTAACAAGGAAAGGAGCATCAAAATGAAGTAAATATACATCGAAACGAAGGAAATGCTGATCATAATGAGAAAATGAGCATTAAAATGAAGAAAATATGCATCGAAACGAAGGAAATATTGATCGTAACGAGAAAATGAGCATCAAAATGAAGGAAATATGCATCGAAACGAAGGAAATGTTGATCGTAATGAGAAAAGGAGCATCAAAATGAAGGAAATCTGCATCAAAACGAATTAAATGTTGATCGTAACGAGAAAAGGAGCATCAAAATGAAGTAAATATGCATCAAAACGAAGGAAATGCTGATCGTAACGAGAAAAGAAGCATCAAAATGAAAGAAATATACATCGAAATGAAGGTAATATTGATCGTAAAGAGAAAATGAGAATCAAAACGAAGGAAATATGCATCGAAACAAAGGAAATATTGATCGTAACGAGAAAATGAGCATCAAAAAGAAGGAAATCTACATCGAAACGAATTAAATGTTGTTCGTAACAAGAAAATGAGCATCAAAATGAAGTAAATATACATAGAAACGAAGGAAATGCTGATCGTAACGAGAAAAATTGCATCAAAATGAAGGAAATATATATCGAAACAAAGAAAATATTGATCGTAACGAGAAAATGAGCATTAAAATGATGGAAATATTCATCGAAACGAAGGAAATGTTGATCGTAATGAGAATAGGAGCATCAAAATGAAGGAAATCTGCATCGAAACGAATGAAATGTTGATCGTAACGAGAAAAGGAGCATCAAAATGAAGGAAATATGCATCGAAACGAAGGTAATATTGATCGTAACGAGAAAATGAGAATCAAAACGAAGAAAATATGCATCGAAACATAGGAAATATTGATCGTAACGAGAAAACGAGCATAAAAAAGAAGGAAATCTGCATCGAAACGAATGAAATATTGACCGCAACAAGAAAAGGAACATCAAAATGAAGGAAATATGCATCGAACGAAGGAAATGCTGATCGTAACGAGAAAAGGAGCGTCAAAATGAAGAAAATATGCATCGAAACGAAGGAATTATTGACGTAACGAGAAAATGAGCATTAAAATGAAGGAAATATTCATCGAAATGAAGTAAATATTGATCGTAACTAGAAAACGATCATCAAAAAGAAGGAAACCTGCATCAAAACGAATGAAATGTTGATCATAACGAGAAAAGAGGCATCAAAATGAAGTAAATATACATCAAAACGAAGGAAATGCTAATCGCAACGAGAAAAGGAGCATCAAAATGAAGGAAATATGCATCACACAAAGGAAATGTTGATCATAACTAGAAAAGGAGCATCAAAATGAAGTAAATATGCATCGAAACGAAGGAAATGTTGATCGTAACGAGAAAAGAAGCATCAAAATGAAGAAAATATGCATCGAAACGAAGGTAATATTGATCGTAAAGAGAAAATAAGAATCAAAACGAAGGAAATATGCATCGAAACAAAGGAAATATTGATCGTAACGAGAAAATGAGCATCAAAAAGAAGGAAATCTGCATCGAAATGAATGAAATGTTGTTCGTAACAAGAAAAGGAGCATCAAAATGAAGGAAATATGCATCGAAACGAAGGAAATATTGATCGTAACGAGAAAATGAGCATTAAAATGAAGTAAATATGCATCGAAACGAAGGAAATGCTGATCGTAACGAGAAAAGGAGCATCAAAATGAAGGAAATATGCATCGAAACGAAGGAAATATTGATCGTAACGAGAAAATGATCATTAAAATGAAGGAAATATTCATCGAAAAGAAGTAAATATTGATCGTAACTAGAAAACGAGCATAAAAAAGTAGGAAATCTGCATCAAAACGAATGAAATGTTGATTGTAACGAGAAAATGAGCATCAAAATGAAGTAAATATGCATCAAAACGAAGGAAATGCTGATCGTAACGAGAAAAGGAGCATCAAAATGGAGGAAAAATGCATCGAAACGAAGGAAATATTGATCGTAACGAGAAAATGAGCATTAAAATGAAGGAAATATTCATCGAAACGAAGGAAATGATGATCGTAATGAGAAAATGAGCATCAAAATGAAGGAAATATGCATCAAACAAAGGAAATGTTGATCATAACTAGAAAAGGAGCATCAAAATGAAGTAAATATGCATCGAAACGAAGGAAATGTTGATCGTAACGAGAAAAGGAGCATCAAAATGAAGGAAATATGCATCGAAACAAAGAAAATATTGATCAAAACGAGAAAATGAGCATCAAAAAGAAGAAAATCTGCATTGAAACGAATGAAATATTGTTCGTAACAAGAAAAGGAGCATCAAAATGAAGTAAATATGCATCGAAACGAAGGAAATGCTGATCGTAACGAGAAAAAAGAGCATCAAAATGAAGGAAATATGCATCGAAACGAAGGAAATATTGATCATAACGGAAAATGAGAATCAAAACGAAGGAAATATGCATCGAAACAAAGGAAATATTGATCGTAACGAGAAAACGAGCATCAAAAAGAAGGAAATCTGCATAGAAACGAATGAAATGTTGATCGTAACAAGAAAATGAGCTTCAAAATGAAGGAAATATGCATCGAAACAAAGGAAATATTGATCGTAACGAGAAAATGAGCACCAAAATGAAGGAAATATGCATCGAAACAAAGGAAATATTGATCGTAACGAGAAAACGAGCATCAAAAAGAAGGAAATCTGCATCAAAACGAATGAAATGTTGATTGTAACGAGAAAAGGAGCATCAAAATGAAGTAAATATGGCATCGAAACGAAGGTAATATTGATCGTAACGAGAAAATGAGCATCAAAATGAAGGAAATATGCATCGAAATGAAGGAAATATTGATCGTAACGAGAAAATGAGCATTAAAATGAAGGAAATATTCATCGAAACAAAGTAAATATTGATCGTAACTAGAAAACGAGCATCAAAAAGAAGGAAATCTGTATCAAAACGAATGAAATGTTGATCGTAACGAGAAAATGAGCATCAAAATGAAGTAAATATGCATCAAAACGAAGGAAATGCTGATCGTAACGAGAAAAAGAGCATCAAAATGAAGGAAAAATGCATCGAAACGAAAGAAATATTGATCGTAACGAGAAAATGAGCATTAAAATGAAGGAAATATTCATCGAAACGAATGAAATGATGATCGTAATGAGAAAATGAGCATCAAAATGAAGGAAATATGCATCAAACAAAGGAAATGTTGTTCTTAACTAGAAAAGGAGCATCAAAATAAAGTAAATATGCATCGAAACGAAGGAAATGTTGATCGTAACGAGAAAAGGAGCATCAAAATGTAGGAAATATGCATCGAAACGACGGTAATATTGATCGTAACGAGAAAATGAGAATCAAAACGAAGGAAATATGCATCGAAATAGAGGAAATATTGATCGTAACGAGAAAACAAGTTTAAAAAAGAAGGAAATCTGCATCGAAACGAATAAAATGTTGATCGTAACTATAAAAGGAGCATCAAAATGAAGGAAATATGCATCGAACGAAGGAAATACTGATCGTAACGAGAAAAGGAGCATCAAAATGAAGGAAATATTCATCGAAACAAAGGTAATATTGAACCTAATGAGAAAAGGAGCATCAAAATGAAGGAAATATGCATCGAAACGAAGGTAATATTGATCGTAACGGGATAATGAGAATCAAAACGTACGAAATATGAATCGAAACAAAGAAAATATTGATCGTAACGAGAAAACGAGCATCAAAAAGAAGGAAAACTGCATCGAAACGAATGAAATGTTGATCGTAACAAGAAAAGGTGCATCAAAATGAAGTAAATATGCACCGAAACGAAGGAAATGCTGATCATAACGAGAAAATGAGCATCAAAATGAAGGAAATATGCATCAAAATGAAGGAAATATTGATCGTAACGAGAAAATGAGCATCAAAATGAAGGAAATATGCATCGAAACGAAGGAAATATTGATCGTAATGAGAAAACGAGCATCAAAAAGAAGGAAATCTGCATCGAAACGAATGAAATGTTGATCGTAACGAGAAAAGGAGCATCAAATTGAAGTAAATATGCATCGAAACGAAGGAAATGTTGATCGTAACGAGAAAATGAGCATCAAAATGAAGGAAATATGCATCGAAACGAAAGAAATATTGATCGTAACGAGAAAATGAGCATTAAAATGAAGGAAATATTCATCGAAACGAAGTAAATGTTGATCGTAACTAGAAAACGAGCATCAAAAAGAAGGAAATCTGTATCAAAACGAATGAAATGTTGATCGTAACAAGAAAAGGAGCATCAAAATGAAGTAAATATGCATCAAAACGAAGGAAATGCTGATCGTAACGAGAAAAGGAGCATCAAAATAAAGGAAATATGCATCAAAACGAAGGAAATGTTGATCGTAACGAGAAAATGAGCATTAAAATGAAGGAAATATTCATCGAAACGAAGGAAATGTTGATCGCGATGAGAAAATGATCATCAAAATGAAGGAAATATGCATCAAACAAAGGAAATGTTGATCATAACTAGAAAATGAGCATCAAAATAAAGTAAATATGCATCGAAACGAAGGAAATGTTGATCGTAACGAGAAAAGGAGCATCAAAATGAAGGAAATATGCATCGAAACGAAGGTAATATTGATAGTAAAGAGAAAATGAGAATCAAAACGAAGGAAATATGCATCGAAACAAAAGAAATATTGATCGTAACGAGAAAATGAGCATCAAAAAGAAGGAAATCTGCATCGAAACGAATGAAATGTTGTTCGTAACAAGAAAAGGAGCATCAAAATGAAGTAAATATGCATCGAAACGAAGGAAATACTGATCGTAACGAGAAAAAGTGCATCAAAATGAAGGAAATATACATCGAAACGAAGAGAATATTGATCGTAACGAGAAAATGAGCAATAAAATGAAGGAAATATTCATCGAAACGAAGGAAATGTTGATCGTAATGAGAATAGGAGCATCAAAATAATGGAAATCTGCATCGAAACGAATGAAATGTTGATCGTAACGCGAAAAGGAGCATCAAAATGAAGGAAATGTGCATCGAAACGAAGGAAATATTGATCGTAACGAGAAAAGGAGCATCAAAATAAAGGAAATATGCATCGAAACGAAGGTAATATTGATCGTAAAGAGAAAATGAGAATCAAAACGAAGGAAATATGCATCGAAACAAAGGAAATATTGATCGTAACGAGAAAATGAGCATCAATAAGAAGGAAATCTGCATCGAAACGAATGAAATGTTGTTCGTAACAAGAAAAGGAGCATCGAAATGAAGTAAATATACATCTAAACGAAAAAAATGCTAATCGTAACGAGAAAAAGTGCATCAAAATGAAGGAAATATATATCAAAATGAAGAAAATGTTGATCGTAACGAGAAAATGAGCATTAAAATGAAGGAAATATTCATCGAAACGAAGGAAATGTTGATCGTAATGAGAATGGGAGCATCAAAATGATGGAAATCTGCATCGAAACGAATGAAATGTTGATTGTAACGAGAAAAGGAGCATCAAAATGAAGGGAATATGCATCGAAACGAAGGTAATATTGATCGTAACGAGAAAATGAGAATCAAAATGAAGGAAATATGCAACGAAACAGAGGAAATATTGATCGTAACGAGAAAACGAGCATAAAAAAGAAGGAAATCTGCATCGAAACGAATGAAATGTTGATCGTAACAAGAAAAGAAGCATCAAATTGAAAAAATATGCATCGAACAAAGGAAACATTAATAGTAACGAGAAAAGGAGCATTAAAATGAAGGAAATATTCATCGAAATGAAGGAAATATTGATCGTAATGAGAAAAGGAGCATCAAAATGAAGAAAATATGCATCGAAACGAAGGTAATATTGATCGTAACGGGAATATGAGAATCAAAACGTAGGAAATATGCATCGAAACAAAGGAAATATTGATCGTAACGGGAAAATGAGCATAAAAAAGAAGGAAATGTGCATCGAAACGAATGAAATGTTGATTGTAAAAAGAAAATGAGCATCAAAATGAAGGAAATATGCATCGAAACGAAGGAAATATTGATCGTAACGAGAAAATGAGCATTAAAATGAAGTAAATATGCATCGAAACGAAGGAAATGCTGATCGTAACGAGAAAAGGAGCATCAAAATGAAGGAAATATGCATCGAAACGAAGGAAATATTGATCGTAACGAGAAAATGATCATTAAAATGAAGGAAATATTCATCGAAAAGAAGTAGATATTGATCGTAACTAGAAAACGAGCATAAAAAAGAAGGAAATCTGCATCAAAACGAATGAAATGTTGATTGTAACGAGAAAATGAGCATCAAAATGAAGTATATATGCATCAAAACGAAGGAAATGCTGATCGTAACGAGAAAAGGAGCATCAAAATGGAGGAAAAATGCATCGAGACGAAGGAAATATTGATCGTAACGAGAAAATGAGCATTAAAATGAAGGAAATATTCATCGAAACGAAGAAAATGATGATCGTAATGAGAAAATGAGCATCAAAATGAAGGAAATATGCATCAAACAAAGGATATGTTGATCATAACTAGAAAAGGAGCATCAAAATGAAGTAAATATGCATCGAAACGAAGGAAATGTTGATCGTAACGAGAAAAGGAGCATCAAAATGAAGGAAATATGCATCGAAACAAAGAAAATATTGATCAAAACGAGAAAATGAGCATCAAAAAGAAGAAAATCTGCATCGAAACGAATGAAATATTGTTCGTAACAAGAAAAGGAGCATCAAAATGAAGTAAATATGCATCGAAACGAAGGAAATGCTGATCGTAACGAGAAAAAAGAGCATCAAAATGAAGAAAATATGCATCGAAACGAAGGAAATATTGATCATAACGGAAAATGAGAATCAAAACGAAGGAAATATGCATCGAAACAAAGGAAATATTGATCGTAACGAGAAAACGAGCATCAAAAAGAAGGAAATCTGCATAGAAACGAATGAAATGTTGATCGTAACAAGAAAATGAGCTTCAAAATGAAGGAAATATGCATCGAAACAAAGGAAATATTGATCGTAACGAGAAAATGAGCATCAAAATGAAGGGAATATGCATCGAAACGAAGGAAATATTGATCGTAACGAGAAAACGAGCATCAAAAAGAAGGAAATCTGCATCAAAACGAATGAAATGTTGATTGTAACGAGAAAAGGAGCATCAAAATGAAGTAAATATGGCATCAAAACGAAGGTAATACTGATCGTAACGAGAAAATGAGCATCAAAATGAAGGAAATATGCATCGAAATGAAGGAAATATTGATCGTAACGAGAAAATGAGCATTAAAATGAAGGAAATATTCATCGAAATAAAGTAAATATTGATCGTAACTAGAAAACGAGCATCAAAAAGAAGGAAATCTGTATCAAAACGAATGAAATGTTGATCGTAACGAGAAAAGGAGCATCAAAATGAAGTAAATATGCATCAAAACGAAGGAAATGCTGATCGTAACGAGAAAAAGAGCATCAAAATGAAGGAAAAATGCATCGAAACGAAAGAAATATTGATCGTAACGAGAAAATGAGCATTAAAATGAAGGAAATATTCATCGAAACGAATGAAATGATGATCGTAATGAGAAAATGAGCATCAAAATGAAGGAAATATGCATCAAACAAAGGAAATGTTGTTCTTAACTAGAAAAGGAGCATCAAAATAAAGTAAATATGCATCGAAACGAAGGAAATGTTGATCGTAACGAGAAAAGGAGCATCAAAATGTAGGAAATATGCATCGAAACGAAGGTAATATTGATCGTAACGAGAAAATGAGAATCAAAACGAAGGAAATATGCATCGAAATAGAGGAAATATTGATCGTAACGAGAAAACAAGTTTAAAAAAGAAGGAAATCTGCATCGAAACGAATAAAATGTTGATCGTAACAATAAAAGGAGCATCAAAATGAAGGAAATATGCATCGAACGAAGGAAATACTGATCGTAACGAGAAAAGGAGCATCAAAATGAAGGAAATATTCATCGAAACAAAGGTAATATTGAACCTAATGAGAAAAGGAGCATCAAAATGAAGGAAATATGCATCGAAACGAAGGTAATATTGATCGTAACGGGATAATGAGAATCAAAACGTACGAAATATGAATCGAAACAAAGAAAATATTGATCGTAACGAGAAAACGAGCATCAAAAAGAAGGAAATCTGCATCGAAACGAATGAAATGTTGATCGTAACAAGAAAAGGTGCATCAAAATGAAGTAAATATGCACCGAAACGAAGGAAATGCTGATCATAACGAGAAAATGAGCATCAAAATGAAGGAAATATGCATCAAAATGAAGGAAATATTGATCGTAACGAGAAAATGAGCATCAAAATGAAGGAAATATGCATCGAAACGAAGGAAATATTGATCGTAATGAGAAAACGAGCATCAAAAAGAAGGAAATCTGCATCGAAACGAATGAAATGTTGATCGTAACGAGAAAAGGAGCATCAAATTGAAGTAAATATGCATCGAAACGAAGGAAATGCTGATCGTAACGAGAAAAGGAGCATCAAAATGAAGGAAATATGCATCGAAATGAAAGAAATATTGATCGTAACGAGAAAATGAGCATTAAAATGAAGGAAATATTCATCGAAACGAAGTAAATGTTGATCGTAACTAGAAAACGAGCATCAAAAAGAAGGAAATCTGTATCAAAACGAATGAAATGTTGATTGTAACGAGAAAAGGAGCATCAAAATGAAGTAAATATGTATCAAAACGAAGAAAATGCTGATCGTAACGAGAAAAGGAGCATCAAAATAAAGGAAATATGCATCAAAACGAAGGAAATGTTGATCGTAACGAGAAAATGAGCATTAAAATGAAGGAAATATTCATCGAAACGAAGGAAATGTTGATCGTGATGAAAAAATGATCATCAAAATGAAGGAAATATGCATCAAACAAAGGAAATGTTGATCATAACTAGAAAATGAGCATCAAAATAAAGTAAATATGCATCGAAACGAAGGAAATGTTGATCGTAACGAGAAAAGGAGCATCAAAATAAAGGAAATATGCATCGAAACGTAGGTAATATTGATAGTAAAGAGAAAATGAGAATCAAAACGAAAGAAATATGCATCGAAACAAAAGAAATATTGATCGTAACGAGAAAATGAGCATCAAAAAGAAGGAAATCTGCGTAGAAACGAATGAAATGTTGTTCGTAACAAGAAAAGGAGCATCAAAATTAAGTAAATATGCATCGAAACGAAGGAAATACTGATCGTAACGAGAAAAAGTGCATCAAAATGAAGGAAATATACATCGAAACGAAGAGAATATTGATCGTAATGAGAAAAGGAGCATCAAAATGAAGGAAATATTCATCGAAACAAAGGAAATATTGAACCTAATGAGAAAAGGAGCATCAAAATGAAGGAAATATGCATCGAAACGAAGGTAATATTGATCGTAACGGGATAATGAGGATCAAAACGTAGGAAATATGAATCGAAACAAAGAAAATATTGATCGTAACGTGAAAACGAGCATCAAAAAGAAGGAAATCTGCATCGAAACGTATGAAATGTTGATCGTAACAAGAAAAGGTGCATCAAAATGAAGTAAATATGCACCGAAACGAAGGAAATGCAGATCATAACGAGAAAATGAGCATCAAAATGAAGGAAATATGCATCGAAATGAAGGAAATATTGATCGTAACGAGAAAATGAGCATCAAAATGAAGGAAATATGCATCGAAACGAAGGAAATATTGATCGTAATGAGAAAACGAGCATAAAAAAGAAGGAAATCTGCATCGAAACGAATGAAATGTTGATCGTAACGAGAAAAGAAGCACCAAATTGAAGTAAATATGCATCGAAACGAAGGAAATGCTGATCGTAACGAGAAAATGAGCATCAAAATGAAGGAAATATGCATCGAAACGAAAGAAATATTTATCGTAACGAGAAAATGAGCATTAAAATGAAGGAAATATTCATTGAAACGAAGTAAATGTTGATCGTAACTAGAAAACGAGCATCAAAAAGATGGAAATCTGTATCAAAACTTATGAAATGTTGATCGTAACGAGAAAAGGAGCATCAAAATGAAGTAAATATGCATCAAAACGAAGGAAATGCTGATCGTAACGAGAAAAGGAGCATCAAAATGAAGGAAATATGCATCAAAACGAAAGAAATGTTGATCGTAACGAGAAAATGAGCATTAAAATGAAGGAAATATTCATCGAAACGAAGGAAATGTTGATCGTGATGAGAAAATGAGCATCAAAATGAAGGAAATATGCATCAAACAAAGGAAATGTTGATCATAACTAGAAAATGAGCATCAAAATAAAGTAAATATGCATCGAAACGAAGGAAATACTGATCGTAACGAGAAAAAGTGCATCAAAATAAAGGAAATATACATCGAAACGAAGAGAATATTGATCGTAACGAGAAAATGAGCAATAAAATGAAGGAAATATTCATCGAAACGAAGGAAATGTTGATCGTAATGAGAATAGGAGCATCAAAATAATAGAAATCTGCATCGAAACGAATGAAATGTTGATCGTAACGCGAAAAGGAGCATCAAAATGAAGGAAATATGCATCGAAACGAAGTTAATATTGATCGTAACGAGAAAAGGAGCATCAAAATAAATGAAATATGCATCGAAACGAAGGTAATATTGATCGTAAAGAGAAAATGAGAATCAAAACGAAGGAAATATGCATCGAAACAAAGGAAATATTGATCGTAACGAGAAAATGAGCATCAAAAAGAAGGAAATCTGCATCGAAACGAATGAAATGTTGTTCGTAACAAGAAAAGGAGCATCAAAATGAAGTAAATATGCATCGAAACGAAGGAAATGCTGATCGTAACGAGAAAATGAGCATCAAAATGAAGGAA